>OX376360.1:17656787-18256787 GCA_947369235.1 Udea olivalis
AGTCCGCGCCGTGAAAACAGAGAAAAATGTACCCATCCAAATATAATTAACATAAAAAACGCTGAAAATAAACATGTACTTTAGAATTGCCGAATCATTTTTTGTTTTTGATAATGCGGAGTTCGTGTCAGTAATTTTCAATTCTACCTTGTCTTTAGACCACTTTCATAACAGAAAACCCATTACTAAGTGGTAACTATTGCTAGTATCTTCAAGGCCAGAGTGAATAGGCATGTTCTGGGTGAGCGTGTACCACCATCGGCCTCGTCATTGCTTACCACCAGGCGAGACTGAGGACAAACGGGTCTGATTTTAAATAAAAACATAAAAAACTAATAAGTTTAATATTATTACTTTATTTTGTGTTTTGATCAAACTTCATTGTAACTATTCCCTGACCTAAAATTGTTTAGTAAAAACAGAGTATTCCAAATGCAGCGTCAAAAATAACAGAAATCTAAAAAAACTAAATGTCGCCCTAAATTATAATTTCACAACTGTAGTTGCAATGTATTTACGAGTACCTTGGTAATGGCAAAAAAAACATCTCTGTAAAGAAAGTATTACTCATCGCCATCTAAGGTGTCACAAAATTATATAGTTTATAAAAATGATTGGCTGTTAAGTATCCCGTTTTCACCTTTATTTAGTAATCTTTCCATCCACTGTACTACTTAAATTATACTTTTGTCTTGGACTTCCCTACTCGAACTCGTTAAGGAATAAGGATTATCCTTTTTAATGCTTTTCCCGTTTAACACTTACCCACTCGTCCCCGCCAGGTCTTGAATTGAATCAACTAGTCTTACTGGTGACACTTGAAACGCATAACGTTCATTGCCATAATTCCCATTGACATACATACATCGTTTGGCATAGAAATAAAAAAGGATAATGGATTTTAACATATTTTTAATTACGCATAAACTTAATAATAACAAAAAAATAAAAAAAATAAAAATATATAAAAAATATAAAACTTCTAATAACACAGAATTGTTAAAAGGCATAGTCATAAAAACTATACTCATCAAAATCTATATTATTATTTGTCATAATTTCAAAGCATAACTCAAAAAAGGCATAGGAATCGAAGGGTGGTCCGTGGGGCAGAGCCCCCCGCAAGGGGCCAAAAAAAAAGTCAGCTGTGAAGAGACATAAATTCGGTTAGGTAAGGTTAGAACTGCGACCAAAAAACGCACGAGCTGAGCGAATCGAAGCGAGCGTGCCGCGGTAGCGGCCGGCGAGTGGCAGAAAATATCATTTTGGGCCGTGCTGTTGGCGGCACTTCAAAATAATACTTTCCACAGCCCCATATCTTCCCATAGGTGTCGCAAGAGGCGACTAAGGGTTTTTTGCAGCAGACCATCTTCTGCTCTCCAGGTGGGAGGCTTATGTCGGCCGGTTGTTGTTACCACCATGCAGTTGTGTAAAACCCGCCAAGTGATTCTGACCTATCTCGGTCAGGTCGCGTTCCGGGATCAGCACTGCACTAACCAGTGCCAGGGGGACTGTAATCGTGGCAATAGTTGGACCAGTGGGAGCCTTAGCGGCGGTATTGTGTGTGTAGTGTGTATCAGCCCGCCGGCCAGGGAGCCCCGTAGAAACGGTGGTGCCTATGGCCACCCGCGGCATAGTACAGGGGCCCAAAAGGGGCTAACCACCTCTGGAGGCTGCCCCACCAGGTCGCGCATAAACTCGGGGTGGCTCGTCGTGCCGGGTGGTGTCCGGTTCCGGCGGACCGGCCTACACTATTCCACACGGCTAATACCAATGCAGGGCACCACGCTTTGTCTTTCATTGCCTCGATCACAGTCGTCCTTTCACGCCCCTCCCATCCTCCAACTTCTATGTCAGTTAGAAGCACAAACGGCGTACCGTGCTTGGTCTAGGGCCCAGGCACTCAATGATTATTCAAACCTGGCCTCCCTGATAGCAGCCTTTAATAAAGCCACCAAGGCCACGAAGAGGGCTTACATTAGAGCAGACGCCCAGCGAATTGCACGTGTTGGCCAAGAACTCATCACGCACTCTACGGGTAGCCGCTCCTACTGGCGACTGGCTAAACACGTGCAATCTAACTTCTGCGTGTTTCGCTGCCCCCACTGAGATTCCCTGATGGATCGTTGGTTTATCAGCCACAATAGAAAGCCGATTTACTGGCTAACCTCTATGCCGCAAACTCTTGCATCGATGACTGCGGTGCTGTGCCGCCTGAAATTCCACATTGCGGCTCCACAATGCCTGATATTCGTATCAGGCAGTGTGATGTTTGTGCCGAACTGCAGTCACTCGATGTCAGGAAAGCCAGTGGCCCTGATGGAATTCCAGCTGTGGTGCTGAAGAAATGTGCAGCGAAGTTGTCTCCAGTGTTCACTAGCTTGTATCACCTCTCCTACAATTCGGGTCTTGTGCCGCTGTCTTGGAGGGAGGCGAACGTTCAACCAGATAGTCGTAACCTCAGTTTTAGCTAAAGTGTTTGAGCGGATCATAAACCCGCAGCTCATCCGCTACCTAGAGGATCACTCCCTTATTCACGACCGTCAGTACGGCTTCCGACCAAAACGGTCTACGGGTGATCTTCTAACGTACGTAACACATATCTGGGGGGAGATTATGGACAAGCATGGGGAATCTCTGGCCGTCAGCCTTGACATCGCCAAAGCTTTCGACTGTGTATGGCATCGTTCGCTTCTTTCCAAGCTTCCGTCATATGGTCTGCCACCTCGCCTATGCGACTGGGTCGCCGGACTTCTGGAGGGACGTAGAATTCGTGTCCTTTGCGATGGTCGAAAATCACGCTTTCTCCAGATTAATGCCGGAGTGCCGCAGGGCTCCGTTTTGTCGCCGACGTTGTTTCTTCTGCATATCAATGACATGTTATCTCTTGGTTACATTAATTGCTATGTGGATGATAGCACGGTCCACGCGCGTCATTTCGAGCGCTCTGGGGCAAAGCAGACTGACATCGAGGAGAAGAGGCGAAGTCTTGTTGTTGAGCATTTCAGAATGGGTTGCATGCAATCTTGTCGAGTTCAATGCCAAGAAAATGCAGGTGTGTGCATTCACAGCAAAGGCGTCGCCGTTCCTTTCCCATCCCACTCTTCAGAGCACCCCGCTACCGATTAAGGATAGCCTAAACATCCTTGGCATGGATGTTCGCCGCAACCTAAACCAGCGGGAATACATTGAGAGCGTCATTAGAACTGCATCCAGTAAACTCGGAATCCTGAACAGAGTGAGACGATTCTTCACGCCAGGGCAGCTCTGTCTTTTGTATAAGACACAAGTTCGCTCGTGTGTGGAATACTGCTCTCATCTCTGGGACGGTTCCGCCAAGTACCTACTCGAAGCTCTTGACAGGTTGCAGTGACGTGTTATCCGAATTATTGGAAACCCAGAGGCAACTTTGACCCTCGAGCCTCTCCAACTGGGTAGAGACATTGCCAGGCTAAGTGTTCTCTGTCGCTTCTACAATGGGGAATGCTCTGACGAGTTATTCCAGCTTATTCCACCCTCACCGTGCTGGACTACGGCGTCATCCACACACAATTCAACATTTGTTGGCCCGAACTAAAAGGTTCGGTGACTCGTCCGGTACCTTCCAGACGTGAAACGCTCTTCCAGTACATGTGTTTCCTTCCTCTTATACTCCCGGGTTCTTCAAGCGGGGCGTGAAAAGGCATTTCTGCAGGCCTTCAAGGTGAGGATGGCCAGCCCAGTGATTCGTTTGAATGACTGGGCTTCTCAACCTCATATCTGGACCTCACGACCGCTTTTCATTAGGTGGAGTGAGGTCTTTAAAAAAGGAATATAAAAAAACATGACAATTAAAAATTATGCCTTTTGATACATCAACCTTTCGTTAAGCATACGAAATTATGCCTTTCTATGATTATGCTTTACACATTTCAGCCATTTGATTTTATGCGTTATGAAGAGCTATAAAAGCTTATTGCAAATTACTATTATGGCTATTATCAGTATGCATTGTTAGTTTATGGCAAAAACCGTTACGTGTCTCAATAGGTAACCGTCTTATTTACTCACTTTTTGGTCGCTTCAATAAATATGATGTTCAAATGACCTTCTTACTAGAAGTTTCCGCGTTTGTATGTTTTCAAGCAAAATTTTCTCGCACGTTACCTGTTTTATCACCATTGCGACGTAGGGCAGGTGTTACACACGCGGTTTATCGTCCGTGTCCGATGCAGAGCAGATGGTGTGAACTGAACTTTAGAACATACAAGTTCAGCTTTTCTGTCAGAAACAGCTGAGTTGTTTGGGATGACGTTTTGTTCTCTTTTTAGGTAAAGTTAGTTTTTTATCCTTTGGTGGCTAGAAATTACAAAATGTTTTATTAATGTAGTGGTGGAGTAGGTTGATGTATGGTTGAGTAGGCTGATTAAGCTGAGGCATTACGGTGTTTCAAATATTTCACTTAGCCTTATAGACTCTTACCTCACTGATAGAATACAAAAAGTGAGTATCAATGGTACGAACTCTTCCGGTGCCACCATACGTATGGGCGTGCCCCAGGGATCAATATTGGGTCCTCTGCTGTTTTTAATCTATATAAATGACCTGCCTTATTTTGTCAAAGACCTATGTGGGATTGTATTATTTGCTGATGACACTTTTCTAATTTTTAACGTAGATAGAAGTAACAAAGCACTTGACGACGTAAATAATACTCTTTCTAAGGTACTGCATTGGTTCACGAGTAACAATTTACTGCTTAATGCTAAGAAGACCAAATGTATCAAATTTTCTATGCCCAATGTAAGACAGGTCGATACCATTATTAACATGAATAACGAGCCATTAGAGATTGCGAATTCCACAGTATTTTTAGGAATTACTCTCGATTCCAAGTTACAGTGGGGTCCGCATATTTCTGCCCTGGCAGGAAGACTTAGTTCGGCAGCTTATGCTGTTAGAAAAATAAGGCTCCTGACTGATATCGCAACAGCAAGATTAGTGTACTTCAGTTATTTTCACAGTGTTATGTCGTATGGTCTTCAGTTGTGGGGCTCGGCAGCGGATCTCAACACCATCTTTGTTCTTCAAAAAAGAGCTATCCGCTCCATTTACAACCTTAGACCACGCGACTCGCTTCGTGAAGTATTCAAAGAGATAGATATTTTAACTGTGTACTCTCAATTTATTTATGATAATGTAGTATATGTCCGTAAAAACTTGCATCTCTTCAAGAAAAACAGTGATGTTCATAAACTCAATACCAGAAATAAAAATAAGCTCGTAACTCCCAGTCTAAGACTGCATAAGGTAGGGAAATCATTTGTTGGTCAATGTGTAAAATATTTTAATAAGATTCCGCAAACTCTTGTTGAACTGCCTCTTCACAAGTTTAAGTCACAAATTAAAGCTAAGTTAATGAAGCGGGGTTATTATAGTGTTGACGATTTCTTAAATGATAAGAATTTGTGGTCATCTTAGGTATAATCTGCTCCTCTGCACACTTTTTTGTTATGACTTTACTCTGTCAATTCCATTTTTGTGTATAAAAACAAGATTGAAAAGAGTAACCATCGAGTTTCTTGCCGGAGTCTTCTCGATCGGAAACAACCTCTAAACCGGTGGTAGAGTCACATTATATTTAATTATGATATGAACTATCATAGTATTATTTTATGTAAGTTTATTTTTATTCAGTATATTTTTGCTACAATTTTTTTTTGTTACATGACATGTCATAAGTACTTTTTATAAGTCTATATGAATAAAGATATTTTTTTTACTTTACTTTTATAGTCATTCAAGCTGGTGCCTACCTGCTTCACTGCGTAATTAAATATTCGGATTAGGTATAGCTTGACACCGACCACCGAAAAGGACTGTTATGGCAGTTCGACATCTGTGTACATATATTAAATTGGAAATATCTCATGAGGGACTAATACTTGTAAAAAATCGACAACCAAGGCTCTGTGACCTATCTTTAATGGATATACTTATTGTTTTAAAAAGCGATGTTCTTACAGTGTTTGCAGCCACCACAGTCGGTTGCAGCTGTCCACTGATTTACTTAACGACGTTTGAAAAAAAACTGTCTTCGGATTAACATGTTTAATCTCCCAATTAATATCCAGTCTATTAACAATTTTACAACCTAAACACGCTTTCCAAATAATTCACCCCAAAACTCCTCTTTAATGAGCGCCCTAATAAACGGCGAACGAGTTTCGAAAAGCGTCATTAACTGTCGCAAGTAAAATTGTTTTATTATAATGGAGCGCGATGGCGTCCGTCAAACATTACGACAGCTGCGACTATAGCAAAGTGGGGATGATGGGGAAATTATTACTGGAATAAGGATTAAATGATTAACCCCCTAAGGCTGCTTTTCCACCGGAGAAGTATTAAGCAGCTACGAGGGTGCTGCGAGGTTTCCAATGATGCTATGCTATGTAATGCATCGAGTAAGATGTGCTACTCGGACAAAGATGCGTCACCGCAAGATAGCTATGTGAGGAAGATGCGCAGTGCAAGCTATGCGATGTATCAATAATGGAGAAGGCGCGCACAGCACACATCCACAGCACGTTTACATAGCACGTATGCAATCATATTATAAAAGACATAGCTTAGGAGACCCGTTTCCACTAGTGCTATGCTCCTCGTATGTGGACCAATGGATTATGATTGTTGAATATCAAACGCATACACAGCAACGTAGCATAAGCATACACATGTCTCGTGGAAGCACCCTAATATTTAAACTGTCCCAGATACAATATAAACAAAAATACCATTATAGTTGCTAATCCTCACAAACTTGGAAGCTCTATCAGTGCTTCACTTGTTTTAGGAGTTGCTCAAAATTGAATTAATAATTTTAAACATTCCCCCTACTATATGTTTACGGCGATGACAGTCGCTAGCGTCTATTGTCATGTTTTTGTATGTGAATTATTTGCAGCTCCTTCAGTAAATAAGAATGGAACGCATATAAGTTTATGTAGTTAACTATCGTGGTTCACGTAACGGAATCTCATGGAAAACACTCAGTGCTTCCCTTGTTTTAAGAGTAAATTAAAATTGATGACTGATTTGACTGGCGCATAATTATTTATTATATTTTTAAAAAACTGTCAAATTTTTTTGTGTATATTATCTAATCAGATATAAATTCGTCGTCATTCTGGGTGGTAAGGTAAGTATGAGGTTTTTCCTAGGTTATTAAAAAAAACTTTAACTTGTCTAATTAACACATATCAAAGGCAGCAATATTACATCCAATTGAACAGTTTCTAGGAACAGAAAATTGATTAAAACAGACGGTCCAGTGTGGGAAGGCACTGTTGCTGCTAATGTCATCAAAGATTCGATATACTTACAGATATACTTCATGAACTAGATGAATCACAAAAATATTTTCTGGGTGTTGGTAGTACTTTTTTGTATCTGGTTTTCCAAACCTAAGCTTTGAACTTTATACTATCGTAGAATCACATTACTTATTTTTTAGATAATTATACATAGTGTTTTTCTTGAAAAAATCTTGTTTTTGATAAAAAAAAGGATTCATCAATGAGTAAAGTAACTATTCACGATTAATTTGATGGAAAAAAATACTGGTAATGGAACTTTTCATCTGTTTCAAGGTAAATTATGTAACTTTAAAACCGTAAAATTTCGCTGAACAATAATAATTGAGTTATTTTGGTAAGTATCGGTCCCAGCAATCACCCCTTGCAGTATCTCAAACTATTTCCTAGACACCCTGCATTAATAATTAAAAAATTATCATTTTTTGAAAAACAAAATTCGAACTCAGGTACTTATAAGGCGATATAAACGGATCTGTTGTAAGGGGAAGGCCTAGACAGACGTAATTAGGTAATTTCAAGACGTACTTAGAAAGGATTAAGGAGAGTGGAATAAGCACATGATGTGCGTCAGGAGGGTTACATTTTACTCTTTTTTTGACTAATTTTCTAAGGCTTAATGAATGTTGCATAATCTTTACTATCATTATTAAACTTTGACATAATCATATTTTAACATGGTGAGTTTTAAGCTTATCGATCTGTTGGGCTATTGGGGAGACGCCTAATAGTCTTTAGCCATTTTTATTATTACTAGTGTTTTGTCATAAAAGTTAATAAGTATGGATTAATAGGTGCGAGGAGCAAAGCGACGAGCGTGTTAGGTGTACATGAACCTATCGCACGAAGCCGAGCGAGCAAAGCGAGCGTGCCGCGGTCGGCGAGTGCAAGGGGCCAAAAAACCTCATTATTCTAGATTTTGATGATTTTACTCATTAATGTTATGCGTTTCTCATTTAATGCATCAGAATATTATGCTATGTTATATTTATGCCATATTTGATTATGATTTAAAAAAAAATGCGAATACAATTATGCGTAAAGTTGTTATGGCATAATATCATTATTCCTGAAAACACTATACCTAAATAAATTATGACAAAAGTTTTTACGTGCGTAAATATAGACCCGCGTCAGGACCGTAGCAAGAAGAAAGATGTGGTATTTGCTACTCTTTGGGAAAAAGGCATGATCTTTTGTATTATGGATGTATGTAGCAGGTAATAAAATTGAAACTACTTATTCCCGCCTCTAACGCATCAAAAATAACCTTAATAGAATAATTTGAATTTACTAGTAACTTATAAAATTAACTATATGACCTGAGTTCATACTGACATTATGCATAATACCCCCTTTTTGTGGTGATATAACAGGCATCTCATAGTTTCCTTGACGTGCTGTAATGTTATTAGCCTATACAGGGTTATTGAAAAAACCTCAACAACCTCGCAAGACTAGGTAGCTACCATCTTACACATCGACATTTGTTCTAAAGGCACATTTTACTTTCATACAAAAATAAATATCAATTTAATATTACGTCTGAACGTTCTAAGCTCTGTGCGAATGGCATCGCAAAATAAGTTACCTTATTTTTAACAACAAACCCTTCCTAATCACGAGGTGTGAATAAAGTTATGATAAAATGTTGTTCTGTATTATGGTAGCTATCTAGTCTTGCAAGGTTCAAATCAAATCAAATCAATAATTTATTTGCAAGAATACAGAGTTACAAATAAGGTCTTAATATAATGGTATGTCATAAGTATTCAGTCTGCAAGCAGACGTGCAAATATTAAATTAAATTATGTTATATGAAATTTAAAATTCAATGCAATTAATTATTCAAAGTCAATTATTAAACTACCTATACTTTGAAATTCTAATTATTCAAAAAATACGAATCATTTTTTACACTTATTGCAGAAGTCAGTATATTCTTTAATGTCATAAAAGCAATTTATTAGGAGCCAGTCACTTAATTCGTTTTTAAATTTGTTACCGTCGAGTATTTTCAGGTCATCAGGAAGTAAATTATACATGGTTATGCACATATTAAAAACATTTTTGTCATAAATATACTTTCGGACAGGGGGTTGATAGAGTAAGTTCTTGAACCTTTCTCTTTTTTGTCTGGTGTAGACCGCATCACGCTTAGTAAAGTAGTTTGGATAGGTTTTCACGAACAGACATAGGTCTCTCAAGTAGATACACGGCAGAGGCAGAACATTACAAGCTTTGAAAAGGGGTCTGCATGAATCGAGGAACCATGCCTTGTTTATTACCCTCACGCAACGCTTCTGCACCTTGAAAACTCTCTCCATTTCGACTGAGTTACCCCATATGATAATCCCGTAGCTGATAAGGGATGACACATAGCCGTGGTATGCCATCAAAGCGGCATCTCTGGAGACTGTTTGTCTGATTCTTTTCAGTGCAAAAGCGTAGCGCTCAAGTTTCTGACGTAACTCGTCAACATGAGTTTTCCAATTTAAGTGTCTATCCATGTGTATTCCCAAAAATTTTACATTTTCTACCTCTTCAACGTTTTTATCTTTATGAATTATATTTATTGGAATTGAAATTGTATTGTAGGAGTTAAACTGAACAATTTTAGTTTTTGCTATGTTTAGGTTTAAATTGTTAACTTCCATCCAGTGGGTGACTTCAGATAGGGCTCTATTTATAGACTCTTGGGTATTTTCTCTTTCACACCTCACCACTATTGTAGTGTCATCAGCAAAAAGAATACACTTTTGAGAAGTGGCTATTGGGAGGTCATTGATGTAAATCAAAAAAAGTAGGGGACCGATTATGCTGCCTTGAGGGACGCCAGTGTTACTCAAAAGGGGTGTGGAGCGAAATATTTGTTTCATGAGGACCTTATTATTGCGCGTAGTGATTTTTGAGACCTCAGTGCACTGTTCCCTATTTCTAAGGTAACTCGACAGCCAATTATTTGCATTACCTCTGACACCGTAGAAATCTAATTTGCAAAGAAGTTTCGAGTGGTTTACGAAATCGAAAGCCTTGCTCATGTCTAAGAAAAGTGATACTGCAGGTCGTCCATCATTTATACTGTCTGTGATCAGCTTTACTAGGTTAAAGCAAGCAAGAGTTGTTGAGCTTCCTTTACGAAAACCGTAATGTTGGTCACTTAGTATGCCATGTTTTGTCAGGAAGTCCTGCAGTCTAACGAGCATAGCTTTTTCGAATATTTTCGACAGTATGGGAATAATAGTGATAGGACGATAGTTGTTTGTGTCAGATTTATCTCCTTTTTTGAACAAGGGCTTCACAATCACCTTTTTTAGTTGACAAGGGAAAGTTCCTTCCGCAAACGACAAGTTTATAATATGCGCTAGGGGGTGACATATCCACAATGCAATTGACTTCACGGCACCAGTCGTGATATCGTCATATCCACTGCTCTTTTTGTTTTTGAGAGACATAACAATGTTGTATATCTCCGTTGCATCCACTGGACGTAAAAATATGGTATCAGGGTTCTTATTGCCATGAAATGACAGAAAACTGTTATTATTTGATGTCAAAGAGGTGTAATTATTGCGAATGTCTTCATTTTTGCTTTCAGTTAAATTGATAAAATAATTATTAAAAGTCTCGCAAATGTCAATTGGATTACTAAATGTCATAGTATTAAAATTAATTGTTTCTATGTCAGTTTTACCTACACAATTTCCGGATGTAGTCGAAGAAATTGTTTTCCAGATAGCTTTAGAGGAATGTTTTTCTTTACGAATAATTTTAGAAGTAGTCAGTTTGTGAGAGACGCGAACACATTTTTTAAAGACATTATTGTATTTGACATACTTTCTCCTTTTCAAAAACTTATCCCCGCCTGAATTCCTGTAGGCCATGTAAAGCGACCGTTTAACCTTACTGGATTTTCTTAAGCCCTTCGTCAACCATTTCAAATTAGATGGCCTGTTGTTTACTTTAACCTTCAAAATTGGAAAACATAAGTTAAAGAGAAGGCAAATCAAATCATTAAATATCTTAAACGCTTTTGCCAGCACTTTGGACTCATATACATCAGCAAAGGAAAGCGACGAGACGCTGTCACAAAATTTATTCATGTTAGCGTTGCAAAAATCGCGTCTAAACTCAAACCAAGTCTTAAATGCTCTTTGTTTGTTTGTCTTAATAGTTAATGTTTGTGCTGTTTCATGGTCTGAGAGACCTAGGACATGTATATCAGTCTTAACGTTTCTTATGTTGCTAGCTATTTGGTCCAAGCAGGCATTAATCCGTGTTGAATTTCTAATATGGGCTTGGAAATTATAATTAGCTAGTATATGCCTTAGTTCTCTTGTTATAAGATCATTTTTCAGAATATCTATATTCCAGTCTCCGCAAATCACGATTTTCTTTTTCTTAAACTCATCAGTAGCAAGGTTTAGCAACTTATCAAGTTTGTACAAAAACAAGCCAACCATTGATTTTTTATGGTCCGGTATTCTGTAGACGCAAAAAATTACTAAGTTTAGCCCAAGCACTTCTGTACCACAACACTCAAAACAATAACTAGCGGCCAGATGCGATGGGACCTTAAGTGGCTTAGTATGTAAGTTTTTTTTGGCAAGAATACATGTTCCTCCTCTGCACTTGTTTCTACAAAATGTTGAGGCCAAATTGAAGTTATTTAATTTAATATTACGTTCCGTGTTTTCGGTGACAAAGGTCTCGCAAAAACAAAGTATATCAACCTCCCTTCCATTTGATGCTAATTCTGTCAAAGCTAATTCTATATTATCAATTTTATTACAAAGTCCGGCTATATTCTGATGTAAAATTGTCAACTCTCCTTCATTGTCATTTAACTTTTTGCACTGTGGTTTGGTTTGCATTGAATCCTCTGGCAAGGCATCATTAGGAACGAAAACATTTCGCAGTGTTTGGAACTTTACTGTTTTGGCCATATAAATCTTGATGCTTGTAATTTTTTACTACGATTGGTAAATTATGTTCAACAACAACAACAAATACAGCCTTATACGTCCCACTGCAGGGCACAGGCCTCACCTCAACTATGAGGTGGTACAAGCCATACTCCAACACGCGGGCTCAGTGCGGATTGTTGGAGAGGTGAATGTAAGGCCAGTGATAAACCTTACCGTCAGATGTTATCAAGCCGCCTTTTTAAGCCTCTGACTAGGCTTCACGACTGACATCTTGCGACGTCAGCCGGGACCAACTGTTTAACGTGCCTTCCGAAGCACGGAGATGCCCGAAAAACGCATCACTTAATTTCGGTCGGGATGGTCACCCATCCATAACCCGACCTGTCTGGCGTTGCTTAACATCGGATCGTTGCCGATCCGCTGCCGTCACTTAGCTACGGGCACCTATATATAAATTATGTTCAATGATATCCAATTCTAATTTTATTGAGAAGGTAGTCAAGTCTACTTGACATGGCTCTTTAGAAAATATAGTTGTGTACAGATCCTTGACTTTGATAAATTTGCAGTTAGCATAATTTTTAAGAAGCATCTTAATTTCGTAATTTATTTCATTTACATTTAAATAATTGCTTTTGGATACGTTTAAAACTAGCACATGACAATCTTTTAGATAAGCTAGTGCATTGCAGAGATTTTCAATTAACGAATAGGGATTTCTGTCGTTATTACCAACGGATATGATTACAATATCGTCCTTCGACATTGTTTTTGTTTGTATATCACACAAGACTTCACTAGATGCAGCTTGGGGTTTCACTATTCCTTGGATATTGTATGGTTGTTTTGAACCTGCTGTAGCTTCAAGTAGGCGTGCAGATAGTCCTCGTACGTGTTCGTCACCTATTATGTGTATACTCTTTTGACTTGTCTTCTTGTGATTCCATTCCGTTTGTGGATCTAAATTATCCTTTTTTGTTTCTCCCAAACTGTGTCCCAGTTGCCCTGTTTCATTGTTAGAAAAAAATTCGTTTGTATCTAGTCTTTGAGTATCATCTTTATTATTATTTTTAGTTTTTCTTGTATTTGGTGTATTTTGTTCAATAGAAAAATTCAGTTTGGTTTTATTCAAGCTTACTCTGTTGGCATTTTTCTGAAAGCTCTCTTTTTGTGTAGACTTGCATATTTCCTTCAATTGGATAATCCGTGTGTCACTGGAATTAATTTTTTTCTTAAGAGTAGAGTTTTCGGATACTAGATTACATATTTCATTTTCAGCTATCTCTAATTTTTCTTCAAGTTCTAATACTCTCCTTTCTAATTTCTCTATTTTTCCAGAGTTATCGGTTCTTAATTCAGGACAGCTACGATTTAGCTTTAACTTATCTAAAGATCTTATTGATATATTAATGACGTTATCTTCTTCGTCGAGGGACAGAGCTTCAAAAGAGTTTTGGATTGACACGTTCGGTTTATATTTATTTCTTATTGTTACGTTGCCTTTCGAAATCGGTGAGATCACAGAGTTCTTTTGTATATTAGTTCGGATAGGAGAACTTTCAGCGACTACAATTGGTTTTACCAGGGGCTTAGGTGGTAGGCGCCCTTTATTTTTTATGCATGCGCTGCATTTCCAGGAGGCCTTTTTTGCTGCATCCATTAGATAAAATAGCTTATCCGTCCTATTCGCACAGGTGACATGAAATGAATTCTTACAAGCCGAGCAGCATAAGTATCGTCTGTCAGTTATTGTATTTTTACATTTAAAGGATTGGGAATTCATTTTTACAAGGAAAAAAAATGTTTCGGGTCACAAAAAGTACGCACTCATTCGGTATTGAACTTGGACCATCCGCGCCAATTTGTTGTGTCGACTGCGTGACCACTCGGCCACCGTGAGCTTGGGAGTGGCGGCGAAATTTTCGTATTGTATCCCCCACCGCAGTATGATACATCATTGATACACAGAGTATGACACATCATTGCCATTGAGTCATACTCTGTGTACAACACTACATCGTACAACACTGCACGGCGGTCGCGGCTGACAACGAAAATAACGAATTTCGTTTAATAAATTCACTGGTTTAGGCACTTTATTTAAACTGTTCATAAAAACCTTTACAATCACTGTTTAATTTGCATCTTGAGGTTTATTTTGATATAACTTTCACTTCATATTGTTTACTTTTTCGTATTATAATGAATTTATAAAATTGAATGAAACGTAGTGTGACTGGTCACTTGTGCGCTCCGCGCGCGTCTGCGCCTGCGTACAGGTAGGTTGTTGATGTTTTTTCAATAACCCTGTATACTGTCCCACTGTTAGGCAAAGGCCTCCATCATTGAAATCAAGTCATCGCTACAAATGATGGGCATTGGTTTATTCACCACGCTTGCCAAATGCGGGTTGGTGATCACAAACACACTTTGAACGACCTGGGAATTGAACCCGAGGTTTCCGGGTTTCAGGCCGAGCTCAGAAACCACTCGGCCACGAAGGAGTTGAAGTGCATTACGTATATAAATAACTACTCCACATTTACTTTTCTACCTGTTATTATTGAAAAGTTTAACAATGACAATGAGTATCACACTAAAGTAGACCGACTCTTTTAACAGACATTACGTCGAATTAAATACGTCGAAATACTCTGTGACTATGCTCATACAATTGTATTTAATAGCTCATACTCGTAAGATAAAGTAGATCCATGTTGGCATATGAAACATTTAATATCTCATTGATTCATTATTTATAACTACCTATAATTTAGTAGTTAAATTGACATACCTGAGTGCTGAGTGCGAGTTGAAGTGAGAGAAGTGAATGACTTCACCATCGCGTTTTGCGAGCACGTAAATGTCAATTAGTATGGAATCGAGTCAGTGACATCTAGCGTCAAATGCGGGCAACATCAAAGCCACATTTGACATTTACGTGCTCGCCAAACGCGAACGTGAAGTCATTCACTTCTCTCACTGCAACTCGCACTCGCCGCTCTGAGTGCCGAGTGTGAGTTTCAGTGAGAGAAGTGAATGACTTCACCGTCGCGTTTTGCGAGCAAAAAAACGCGAATTTGTATGGCATGGAGTCAGCGCCATCTAGCGGCCTATGTTGCCCGAATTAGCCGCTAGATAGCGCTGACTCAATTCCATAATAATTGACATTAACGTGCTCGCAAAATGCGATGGTGAAGTCATTCACTTCTCCCACTGCGACTCGCCTCAGCACTCTGGTCTATATTCTTTTAATAAAGAATCTTTATTTTTTCACAAAAAGCAATAAAAAACAGATGGGTATTACAGATATGTTCATAAATTGTTAGCACCTAAAATGAAGACTGGTGCTTGAAATAGGCTATGAATAACCTGTGCTACAAGACACCAGGGTCTCCACCTCCTAGATTTTGTAACAGTATCAAAATTAATCTAAGTAAAATAATTAAATTAAGTGCAAAACCAAATACATCAATAAAAATAAGACAATAACCTTGAAGAAAATACCCTTAAATAGAAAATAACCAAACCTTAAAAATATATAACCAAATTCAAAGTCGTCAGTTTGGTTAGATGTTATGTAAAGATGTCACCGAAGTATTTTATCATTGTAGACCACAGAAATAAAGGCAAGTAATCATTATTGGCTGAAAGGTCACCTTTTTAAGCATGAACCTTCAAAAACCGCTCATGTACGAGTATAAGTATGTATCTCGGACAAATTTTATCAAGATCATCTGACCCCAAACTAAGCAGAGCTTGTACTATGAGTGTCAGAGACTGATAAACATACTCAAATATTTCTAAATACTTACGTATATCGATGATAACACAACAATCACAAAATGTTCGTCACACGTATGTTTGTCATGGATGGGGATCGAACCCACAAATCGTTTGATCACACCACGAAATAAGCTAAAAAGGTTAAGTGCTATGGATAAGCCCATTCTATCTTTTTTGTATCTTTGAAAAGCCACAGTCCAAAGACTATCGATCAAGTAAGAAGGGTGTGTTTATTTAGGACGAACCACAATACCGAGTTAAATTAGAAATCAAAGAAGTGAGAAGGGATGTCCGTTCATCCTGTTTGTATGTGACCTGTGTAAGCCTTTGTAAAGTCCCTGGGTAGTAATTAAATAAATAAATATCGGATAACTTCAGATGAAATGTCCATGAACTTAGTTACTTTTAATGCCTTCTGTAAAGTATGAAAATAGTCCGGAGGTCCAGCGATCAAATCGCTTCAAACTAAGCAAAATTTGTGAAAAAATTAAAAAAATCCTCAAAAAAGGGTACTTAGGTTATGCAATGAATGTTGTTAAGTTTTAGTTTAGAACAAGGGAATTTAGTATGTTTTGTTTCATCCCCGATCTCCTCCGTATCTCAACGATTTGTTTCAATTTCAGCAGTCTGCCGGGTCTGATGATATGCGTTCAAGCCGGGTACTCCTCCTCGCTTTCCCTCCTCATTCATCTAGTTACTATTCTCATTCCTTCACTACCTTTACAATTTATTGGCTTGTGGAACTCTTTACCGTCACTTATCAGGTAATCCCAGTCCTTACCTTCTTTCAAATACCGAGTAAAATCATTTTTCTCTCTCTCTGTAACCTGTATTGTAATTAGTGCGCGGATAAGCCAAACCTTTTTAGTGGCATAAAAAAGTATATTTATCTTATCTCATCTTAATTTTTAAATACCAACTCTAAGATTAAATCAAAATGACAGGTAGGTCGCCTCTAGCGCGTGAATTGCTTAAATCAGGCCTACGTCGCCTAATTTTACTAAGTCGCAATTTACGATTGACAGGACTTTACTCTGACGCACGCCTGTCTCGCCTACGCTAAGGTCAAAATAAATAGGTTTGTCTCTGTCCTTCAACATCGCACAAAGATAAATAGAATCACCGCGGTGTGAGTGTGCGTACATGTAGTTGTGCATCATCCCCGTTTTCAGTTGACAATTTTAAGGAAGTGCCGCCGAATCTTCCGCTATTTGATTTAATCTAAGTACCAACCCTTTGGCTTTAATAATATCTACCTTAAACAATTAATCTCTGTTACTAACCCACCAAAGAGTCGTCAGAAGTTTGTATTTCGGACAAAAAAAAGTACTTAACTATAGTTAGGAGATAAAATGTATGCTAATATTTACACAATTAATTCTGTTCGTACTTGTTACGCTATTTTTACATATATTATAAAAAAAAGGTTACACGTGGAAAATATATCAAAAAGATTTTTGAAATATTTCTCCATACTGACAGATTTCCATGATTCAAATTTAATAACCCATCAATTACTGTTCATCCCACTCATAAGCCTGCAAGGTACAGTCGCGGTCTGAAAGTTTTCATCAGTTATCCAATTAAGTTAGGTGCCTATTTCTCACAATGTGCGCACTTGTGAATAGGTGCCGCTTACGGAAACTAGTCTGCTCAGGTTTACGATAATTTGAGTACCATAATGATAATGATAGCTATATTGATATTCAAACTGTATGGCTCTGGTTACAAAGGCAAAAATTGTAAGTGATTAATCTGAAATGTAAACCACCTCTTTTTTGAAAGAGCAACTACTGAGTTTCTGGCCGGGTCTTCTCAGTGGAATCAGACTTCCGACGCCGATGGTAGAGTTACATTATATCTATGTATTATATTGAGTATATAGATTGTATTCATATTATTATGTATTTTATGCTATGGCTAAATGTTAAATGTGAAGTGACCATTCAAAAGAACTGTAAATTTATGGTCTACTTGATTAAAGCATTTTTAATTATAAATAACTTTTCAAATGTTGCTACGTGACGATTGCAGTAAATACAGACGAAATTAAAATTTGCCTATTTTGCTTTTATTTTCTACCAAGTAAAATGTTTGATCGTAAAATGCTTTTGCGAGTTTTTCTCCTCTGCACATTTTTTTTGTTAAGACTACTCTGTCAATTCATTTTTTGTGTATAAAAACAATATTGAAAAGAGTAACCATCGAGTTTCTTGCCGGAGTCTTCTCGATCGGAAAAAACCTCCGAACCGGTGGTAGAGTCACATTATGTTTAATTATGATATTTACTATCATAGTATTATTTTATGTTAGTTTATTTTAGTATATTTTTGCTATAATTTTTTTTTTGTAACTATGTGACTTGACATAGGTACTTTTTATAAGTCTATATGAATAAAGATATTTTTTACTTTACTTACTTTACTTTGTCTTAAAAACAATACGAAGAAATTATCTTCAAAAATCCTGTTTTCTTCCATTTATGCCTGATCAAACCTAGATTGCCTATATTCCTTGTAAAAACAATTGTAGCCCTCAAAGAATAGGTAAAATATTTTGTGTCTGCGACTGTACATGAATACTACTAGGTATATGCCCGTGTGTCCGGAAACACATTTGAAATTCAGATTTTTCAGAAATCCCTGCCCACCATTATTTAAATTTATCTCTGTACTGAAGCCGATGAAGACGAAAATATGATGCGAACAGTGAATATGGATATCAGCCCGAAATAAATACTGAATATTCGCTGTGAAATTGGTCATCTCGGTTACAATTTGAACGAAACCTCAATGGTTCTTTAGTGAAGATTGAATTGAATAGTTTAACAGGTTTTAATTATTTTAAACACACACACAAACACACACACCATAGTAATAGCTTTAAGTTTGGTATTTTTTTCTGAAATATTAAAATTTTTGAACAGGTACTAATTCTGTCAAATAAAATGCATGCCATTGTTATGGAAGAGGGGGGCCTCCTGGAACAGGTATTTGCACATACCTACTAGGTAGGTCCCGGCCATGGAATATTATAAACAACTGTAAAATGCTGAAATAAACAGTTTTAATTTTTTAAAATTTTAATTTAATCTTAATTGGCCTAATCGCCAAAATAGAAGATCAACCAATGATCGTTAATTGCTATTTAGATATTTACTATGATGAACTAATTGATCATTTTTATCCTTTTAGTGAGAGTAACCGTCAACTGTCTGAGTGGTGCCTTTAGATGACCTTAAATTCAAGATATTAATTAATATTAAATATTTTATTCAAAATCATTAAACTACTTACAGCTTGGTTGTTTGTTTTACGCTAGGTACTCAAGGGCGTGAGAACGTAATTAACACATATATTTTTGATCATACTCAAAAATTATAAAATTTTGTCTTTATTACAAGTATCGATCTTTTCAAAGTATTCACTCTGAGCACGTATACACTTTTCCATACGTTTGAACCAATTGGAAAATATTTGTGACCACTCTTCTTTATACACCTCAGAAATCTCGAAATTATAGGCAGCCAGTGCATCTTCTTCACTTTCAAACCTCTTTCCCTTCAGTTTTTCTTTAATTTTTGGAAACAGGTAAAAGCTTGTCACACCAAGCTGATATTACTGTTGGAGCACAAACTGTCACATACCATTCAGAGTTCACCGTTCTTTAATCCTCTAGCACTACAGAAGCAATATGACCCGTTTTGCAGAAAAACGAGGCGACCATTTGTTTCTGTGTGCTTCGTGCACGGCGACATTTCGTTGGAGTCGGTTCATCTTCAAAACACCATACAGTCGACTGTCGCTTTATTTCGGGATCATAGTTATACAGCCATGTTCCGTCACCAGTCAGTATATCATAAACGTTTTTTTCTCGACACCGTCAAATTTAACTATTATGAATAGGCACCAATCCACCCGACGGTCTTTCTACTCATCAGTAAGTTTGTGCGACACCCATCTCGAACAACGTTTACAGAGAGAAATGTGGTCGTGAATTATGGTTTACATTGCTGCTGATCCAATTCCTAATTCGCGCTCCAGCTTTACATACTTGCTTTATATAGAACACTACGGCTAACAGCTGATCTTGACTTGTCCCGTATTTTAATTTGATTTAAACCTGTAAATAACTAATTTATGGCCCAATAAGTCGTCGTAAACAATAATTAGTGTTAATTACGTGTTATTTAGTGTTTTTTTTGTGAAATAAGTTTAAACTTGGTGATTTATCGGTGCCGACAGTGCGTGTCAGTTGACCGTTCAAATATATGTGAATCATTGTTTTCTCTTGGAAAAGGTATTGTATTGTTTGTTTAGTAACATTCATACATTTCATTCTACGACCTTATATTATACCTGAGTAGTGAAATATTTGAATTGTCTGACTCTGTTTGTCAGAAACGCGAAGAGGTTAGAATACAAAAATACTCTTGAGCTACACAACCTCTTGATTGTTTAAACAACACTTTGGTATTCTACGTTGTTTGTTGGATTTATACTTTGTCAATTTAACCATGATGACCCGCGCAGCCTCATCTCGCCAGCTGGAGCTGACTTTGCAGGAATTGAAGGCATCCAAAGAGTTGGTTAAACAATTGCATTTTGAAAGAGAAGACAATGAGAGGGAATTGTTGGAGGCGTTAAGTAGGAACGCTTTGTTAAAAAAAGACATGGCTGAGATGCATGAAAGGTATTTATCAGTATTAAATGAGCGGGATAGGTTACAAATAATAGTAGATGGGTTCAGTGACTGCAGCGATGAATATGTGCAAAGCCTCAAACGCATTACCATGCTTGAACAAGAGCTACAAGAGGCCCACCACCTGATATCTTCCATGGAGACTGAAAAACTACACACAGTTGACACCCAAAACCAAAGTTTGTTTGATGAGTTAGTTCTTAGTGTGCCCAGCCTGGTTTCTGTTGCACATTCTTCAATCCCTACTGTGGCTATTGATTTGGCTAGTAATAATTTGATTAATTCCACTGCTCCAGAGGGTGTTGCAAGGTGCAGCAAGAACAAATTTAGAAAATATGTTAGGATAAGCAAATTTATTAAGAAAACTCAGAAACTGATAAAAAACCAGAAAATGATGTATAAAAATGCAAAATATATTCAGGAACGCCGACGATTAGGTGATGAACTGGATGTCTATTCTATAATGATAGACAATAATTTAAGTCAATATGACAATGAAGTGAAAGTATTACAAGCAGAAATATGTAGTCTTAAAGAAAATCTGAGGCGTTTAACTGACAGATACACTATCACCAAAAAAGAAAATGAGGAGCATATTTTGGCCCTGACCAAACTCTTGTGCAACCCGGACTCAGTTTCCAGCAGTAATGATGGCCATACTGTTATTCAGTCAGAATGTGATTCCTCTCTTCTTAACACCCTTACTTCACAATCAGCCACCAACATTTCCATCTCTGATACCTGCCCTGTCAGTAACACTGATAAAAATCCAGGTTGTAACATTGTAATGTTTAGTGACGACATTGGAAAAAGTATAGGCCACATTTTGTATAATAGTCTTGGAAAGTCAGTTATAAATCACTGTTCACCGGGTGCCTCATACTGTGATATCATTCAGAAAATTGCTGAATATAGTTTCAGCCCCAATTCAACCCTTATTATTTTAATTGCAAACAGAGGTACTGTGAACAAGAACCAAATGAAAATACATTGCAATACTTTATGTTCATTAGTTAATGTCAGTAAAATTGTGATGTTCACATTGCCTTACAGTAGGGGTCTGTCACAAGCAGAAAATGAAAAAAGACATAGAATCAATTTGACATTTGATACTGTGACATTTTCAAATAATTTAATAAATCTCATTGACATTAATCCTATTATTAATAATAATATGTACCTGACAAAAGGTAGATTTCATTTATCTAATTATTATAAACGACAGATAGCTATGTCGCTATCTTATTTTTTTAACATTTCAGCCAATTATTTGGCTAAACGCTCTGCTTTTATTGAGCAGAATGATACCATTGTACCACAGACTTTGGAACTTGTTCCAAATAATTTAAATTAGATTCAGAGACAATAGAGGTAAACTCTTGCACATTGTTGACAAAAGAGAAGCCCCAAAATAATTTTATAAACTTTGTGCATCAAAACATGCAAGGCTTCTCTGGCAAAGAATTAGAAGTAGGTTTATTTTTAGACTGTATGGATATACATGTCTTATGTTTAACTGAACACTGGCTGAAAAAAAATGAATGCATGATTAGCATTGATAATTATAGTATCATTAGTTCGTTCTTGAGAAGTTCCTCTATTCGCGGTGGGTCACTGATATTAATTCACAATAAGTTTAAATCTAGAGAGCGTAAAGACATAGTAGCACTCTCAATTGAGCGAACTATTGAACTTGCATGCGCAGAGTTAGAGCAGATTATTATTGTGTGTGTGTATAGACCCCCTTCTGCTGATTATTGTCAGTTCGAAGAGACCATGGAAGAAGTACTGAAAAAGGTTTGTAAATCAAACAAGAAGGTGGTTGTATGTGGGGATTTTAATGTTAACATTTTAGATTCTTCTCAGACCTCTGTAAGATTTTTAAATCTTTTTAAATCATTTGATTTACTTAATCTTTTTGATCAACCAACCAGGATCACCGAGTTAACAGCCACCTGCTTAGACAATATTTTTTGTGAAAATATCTCTATTGAGAAATCAATTATAAACTGTTTGAAATCAGATCACTGTGGTCTATTGACCAAATTTGAGCACCGTCATGTCTCTCAATCAGTGGATATTAGTTATAGACCAGTTACCAAGAGTCGAGTAAAAAAGTTTCAAACGAATATAAATAAAAAAAATTCTAACCTACTGCCCCAAGGTCATCATAACATAGATGATCAGTATAGGCATCTCTTTGAGATAATATTGCATGAACATAACCATATTTTTCCTAAGAAGAAAGTAACTGTTGATAATTTTAAGTTTAAATTTAGTGATTGGGCCACTCCAGGCATCCATAAAAGTAGAAATAAATTATACGAATTATATGGATTAAAAGCTAACTCAAACTGTCAAAAACTAGTTGAGCATGTTAAATTATATTCAAAAACATTCAAGAAATCATGTCATATTGCAAAGTCCATTTTTTTGAGAGACAAAATAAAACTGGCTAAAAATAAAATCAAAGCCACTTGGAACATAATTAATAAAGAAACCTGTAAATCTAAACCTCGCGATCACTCATTCTCTCTCAAAATTCAAAATAATGTTATTGTGTCTGAGATTGAAATAGCAAATACATTTGAAACTTTTTTTTCTAATATACCTATTGTAACTACAAGCACGTTAAATTCTAGTCCACATATAGCTGAGTCCCTGCTAACATCTAGTGTTGATGGGTGCACAAATCAGTTCTGCTTTGATCATGTTGATTCTCATGACATCCTCAAGGTATTTAAGGAACTTAATATGAAAAATACAGAAGATTTGTGGGGTATTTCGATTAATCTACTCAAATCAATCATTAATACGATATCACCCCACTTAGCTAAACTTTTTAATAATTGCATAGACCAAGGTCAGTTTCCCAACTTGATGAAATTTAGTAAGGTCATCCCGCTTTTTAAATCTGGTAGCAAAAGTGACCCATCTAATTATAGACCCATTTCTATACTACCAGCTCTCAGTAAAATCTTTGAAAAAATTATATTGAACCAGCTGCTTTCACACTTTGATTTAAATAACTTACTACATGAGAAACAATTTGGTTTTACTAAACACAAGAGCACAACTGATGCAGGTGTAGCACTTATCAAACACATATTTGATGCTTGGGAAAACAAGCAAGATGCAGTAGGAATATTTTGTGATCTTTCAAAAGCATTTGATTGCGTGGATCATGAAATATTACTGATTAAGCTAAGACATTACGGTGTTTCAGGTATCTCATCTCAATTAATACAATCCTATCTTACAGATAGAACTCAAAAAGTTAGTATCAACGGAACTGCATCTTCCGGTGCCACCATACGTATGGGAGTGCCCCAGGGATCTATATTAGGACCTTTGCTTTTTCTTATTTATATAAATGATCTTCCTATCTATGTCAAAGATATTTGTGAGATAGTATTATTTGCTGACGATACCTCGTTGATTTTTAAAGTCGACAGAGGTAAGCAAGC
The DNA here is from genome assembly GCA_947369235.1 of Udea olivalis. Lineage (NCBI taxonomy): Eukaryota > Metazoa > Arthropoda > Insecta > Lepidoptera > Crambidae > Udea > Udea olivalis. Next base: position 17,681,022 of record OX376360.1, read on the forward strand.
ATTTGACGATGTAAATAATACTCTCTCAAAAGTACTATGTTGGTTCACTAGTAATAATTTATTACTTAATGCAAAAAAAACAAAGTGCATCAAATTCTCTATGCCCAATGTGAGACAGGTTGATGCTATTGTAACTATGAATGACGAGCCATTAGAATTAACAAATTCTACTGTATTTTTAGGAATAACTTTAGATTCTAAGTTGCAATGGGGTCCGCATATAACGGCCCTGGCAGGGAGACTCAGTTCCGCTGCTTGTGCTGTTAGAAAAATACGACTCTTGACTGATATTGAAACAGCAAGACTAGTATATTTTAGCTACTTTCATAGTGTTATGTCGTATGGTCTACTGTTGTGGGGTTCAGCTGCAGACTTGAACACCATTTTTGTACTTCAAAAAAGAGCCATCCGCTCCATTTACAAACTTAGACCACGCGACTCGCTTAGGGAAGTATTTAAGAAGATCGATATTTTAACTGTGCATGCTCAGTATATTTTAGATAACATAATGTATGTGCGCAAAAACTTGCATCTGTTCAAAAAAAACAGTGACACTCATAAACATAATACCAGAAATAAAAACAAATTGAAAACTCCCAGTCTTAGGCTACACAAGGTGGGAAACTCATTTGTGGGTCAATCTGTAAAATACTTTAACAAAATACCTCAAAGTCTTGTTGATCTACCTCTTCACAAGTTTAAGTCTGCAATTAAAGCAAAGTTAATGAAACAAGGTTATTATAATGTAGAGGATTACTTGAACGACAAAAGTTTGTGGTCATAGTAGGAATAATCTGCTCCTCTGCTCAATATTGTGTTCTTTTTTTACTCGCATTGACTGTACTCTGAATTTATTTTTTGTAAAACAAACAAAGTTGAAAAGAGTAACTATCGAGTTTCTTGCCGGAGTCTTCTCGATAAGAAGCAACGTCCGAACCGGTGGTAGATTCACATTATGTATATTCACGATGTGTACTAATATTGTACTATTTTATTTACGTTTATTATTATTATTTCTGTATACTTTTTTTGACATGTCATAAGTGCTTTATACAAGCTTAAATGAATAAATGATTTTTTACTTTACTTACTTTACTATACGTAATTCGTCGGTTTTCACGAATAAGTTCTCCGACTGCACGAACGTTTTCTTGTGTGACCGCGGTTGGCGGCCGACCTGTCTTCGCTACATCTTCGAGACATCCCCGTCCTCTTTTAAATTCAGCAAACCAATAAAATACTGTTGCTCGTGAACAAGCAGACTCACCAAAAGTAGTAGCCAAAAGTTCAAAACATTCTTGAGGCTTTAACGTTCTTACCTTTTTTATAGTCATAATAAATCATAACGCGAAAATCATGTCGACTGAGCTCCATGCTGCAAGCGAATTCCCGCCATATTTTCGTAAAAATGATGCTCATTCAAATAAAATTTTGAAAAAATATGTGTGTTCTATTTTCAAATATATAAATAGTTGAACAGCCAGCCTATAAGATGTTGTATAACTTGCCAGTGTCAATCAAATGAGTATAGAGTATCTAACTTCTTTTAGCATGTACCTTGTATTCAGCAAAATCAAACCATATCGTCAAGTTAGCTAACATCAAAAGTTAATTCAACTTAACATTCCAGGCTCGATGAAAAGTAAATATATTAATAAGTGTGCGTCAAACGAGGATCAATCGCATACTATTTTATCACCTCTATTTTATTGAGCAATACGGCGCAGTGTCCGATATTTGAGAGCTGTAATTGATCAGTTCAGTTATTGAAAGCTGCTCCAATTTCCACGCTGACTGCTTTCAGCAAAAAAGCTAAATGGTAAGCTGCTGGGGGAATTGGGTTCATTATAAAAAAAATAGTTCAGAAAACTTAGTATAGAAAAGGGGTTAGTTTCTGTTCATCATTGGAGCATGCACAAAACATGATGTTTATTTTACATGTACCTACAGCTGTAAACTCAAACTCAATCTTTCTTTATTGTGAATCACAGGTACAAACAAAAAGGTGACGAAATTTAAAGAAACCGCCGTAACTGTGATTTTAAATCTCTATTACTTTAATGAAAAACCTATACTTAATGTGAGTAAATTATTGTTTGAAATACTGGTTTGTTCTATAGCTGTAAACTCAAACTCAATCTTTCTTTATTGTAAATCACAGGTACAAACAAAAAGGTGACAAAATTTAAATAACGCACATCATCTGTGTCCCGCCGTATTGGCATACATGTACAACAATACATTTTAAATGCAAGTGTCATAAATTTATTTTAATTTATTATTAGATCATCAGTATTTCGAATGAACTCGGGAGTTTAATTAATATGTGTGGCGCGTTGCAAAAGATACTTTGTCTAAACAAGGCTGTACTTACATTAAATTGTTGACCACCTTCTTGACAGTTCATTTTTCAAATGTTTTCGTTAAGATTTCCCAGATACTCGTACCTATTCAAATATGTTACCGGTTAAAACCCAAGCTATTCATAGTTCATCAACCGGTAAGCCGAATAATGCCCTAATTCGCATCATGACGGCAGCAGTCAGTGGGGTTCTGACAACACTAATTTGGGATTTGTGAATGGGTGTAAGGTATTTTGTAAATTTAAATAGTCGCCTAAGATCAAGTAATTCAGCTTAAACCTGTCCCACTGCTAAACAAAGGCTCCCTTTTATATTTAAAACGGGTTTGTGTTTGGCCTCAATTTGGCCTTTAAGCGATGCGGACCAGGAATGACGCAGCAAACCGTCGAGTGCGGATTGCTGAAAATTAATGGTCGTTTGCCAAAAAATAAAAGTCGCACAAATATTTATTAATGTCTGGTGACATATACGTACCATCCCGCAACCATTCGGACGTGGAGAAGCTATCGAAAGTTTAATTAAAGCGAAACGAATAAGGTGTAATATTTCTCGCGATATCGCTCTGCGCACTTCCAACGTTCAGCGTTCAGGAAATAAAATATTGCATTTCTATACGACATTTTTAATGTTCATGGCGGTGTGGAATAAGTGGGATAAAGATGGCATCGGTGAGAAATGAACTTAAAGTCAGTTTGTTTTCTGTCGCTATATTGCACAGCAATCTAAACGCTAGGAACCACGAGTATAAGTAATATTGCAAAAACGATACTTTTTGTTTTGTGTAAATATTATAGGTTCTGCAAAGTCGAGTGTGATTTAATTCGACTGATACATCTATGTCACGTCAAAATAATATGGTCTGGCTGTTAGTAATAAAAAAGTAGATGGCAATGTATGCTGAGAACAGCGATTAGTAGCAGATAGTGAAAAGTAGCTGAATAAATGCAAAAAAATATTTAAAACGTGGTCCCAAATAATTAACAATTGAAGTTCAAACCACTACCAGACCACCGTCACTCCAACGCGCGTACATCATGTACTTGCTTGTCAACGTCATGTACTTGCGCGCGATAATAACCTACCAGCCACTGGGTCTACTAAGACCCATTTGGCAGTTCATTGTCAACACTCAATTTACTATGAAGTGATTTATCTGTTACGCAGTAACTATTACGTTATCTGTGCCGCTACTTACTACGTTTTATTTTTCTTCTATAGTTGAAATAACTGCTGTAGCACGGTTTTTCGCCTCGATTTCCGTAGTGTTCCGGGTTCGATTCCCGGTCGGGTCAATTCAGGAAACGATCTTTTCTGATTTGACTCGGGTCTGGGTGTGCTGTGAGACGCCCCTAGCTTATTTCCTTGTGTGGTACCTCGTAACACAAGGATTTAGTAATCCCTACTTCGAGACCATTACAAGAGGTGTGTTGTCTGGCGCATATTTATATATATATCAAACTATTATTATCACTTTTCATTGAATGTCACATTCAACATAATTAAAGAAGCTGTAGTTTGCACAGAAAACCAGCGTCATGGCTCTACCCTGATCGGCTGAGTAATAATAACCATGTTGGTCACTATGAAACGCATGTCTTATAATGCTTCTTTATTTTCTGCAGGCCTTCAAGATGAAGATGCCCAGCTCAATGATTCCTTTACATTATAACCCGATTTTTATAACTGTGCACAGTCATAAAAATTAAGGAGAGATGGCGCGCTTATTTCCACGAGCTGTTCAACAAGCAACACAAAGAGGTGCAGCCACCTGCACTACCTCTTAATCAGGGCCTAGTGCCCCCGGTAACGCCTGATGAAGTCCAGCTGGGTCTTCGCCGCATGAAGAACCGGAAAGCTGTCGGACCCGATGGAGTCCTTATCGAAGCGTGGACATTGATGAGCTCTCGTGGTTTAGGCGTACTTACCCACCTTTTCAACCGCATTCTCCTCACCGGGAAGATACCTGACCAATGGAGACTGAGAATTATCATGCCGGTCTTCAAGGGCAAGGGCTCGGTGCAGGAGTGCAGCAATTATCGCGGCATAAAGGTTATATTCCACACCATGAAGCTCCTTGAGCGCATTGTGGACTCTCGGAGTCGACAGGAGTGTACAATCTCGGAGTGTCAGTATGGGTTTCGACCGGGTTGCGGGACCATGGACCCCGTATTTGCCTTGAGAACGCTCATGGAAGGATACAGACTGAAGAATACACCTCTGCATCTCCTTTTCTTAGACATGCAGAAGGCCTTCGACTGTGTCCCTCGTGAGATGATCAGCTGGGCACTGCGGTCCAGGGCCGTTCCCGAAGTCTTTATTGACATTATCCGGATATGTATTACGATTCCAGTTCCATAGTTAGGACTGCGGTTGGTGACACGCTTCCCTTTCCTATCACCGTTGGAGTACACCAAGGCTCCGTGCTTAGCCCGTTTCTGTTCAGCGTAATATTAGACGTTCTGACAAACAGCATCCGAGAACACCACGAGCAACCACCCTGGTTGCTCATTAATGCTGATGATATAGCGCTAGCAGACTCGGACAGGGGACGGCTGGTACAACGGGTGAATAAGTGGAAAAATTCACTTGAAAACGGCGGTCTGAAACTTAATGTGGCGAAGACGGAGTACATGGCATGCAACACCACAAGTCCCCAGTCCGTCCGCATAGGCGTTGACGTGGTCGAGTGCATGGACCGTGTCAAATACCTGGGATCTGTGTTAAGCGCGTCCGGGGACATCGACCGCAACGTCCGCAAGTCCGAATTTCCGCGGCTTAGGCCAAATGGCGTGAGGTGACTGGTGTCATTTGTGACCCCAAAATGCCGTTCAAGCTGAAGGGGCAGGTCTATTAAACCATCATTAGGCCTGTCCTTTTATGTAGCAGTGAAACATGGCCGTTACTAGAACGACACAAGCAGGAGCTGCGCGTCTCGAAAATGAAGATGCTGCAGTGGATGTGTGAAGTCTCACGCAAAAATCGCGTGCGGTACACCCACATCCACGGCAGCCTTCGTGTTTGTGACATCGCAGACAAGCTGCAGGAGTGCCGCCTTCGTTGGTATGGTCATGTCTCACGGAGATCGGCAAACTACGTGGGCAACAAATGTCTGGCCATGCCGCCCCCGCCAGGTACCGGTAGAAGAGGTCGACCCAAGAAGCGGTGGCTCGACGTCGTTAAGGGTGACATGCGTGCCAACAAACTCACCACTGAGGATGCACAAGATCGCGCGAAGTGGGCCAAGAAAATAAGAAAGGCGGACCCTGGGACACCACACACCAGTGTGGGGTCACAACCGGGATAGACCGCACGGATGATGATGAGTTATAAAAGTCGGGTTTTACTGTGCTTGTCAGCCTCATATCTGGAGTTCTGGACCTCACGACCCCCTTCCAGCAGGTGGAGTGAGGTCATCTTGACGGGCAATATCGAAAAAAACTTATTTTGTTGTGACAAAAATAATTTTGTTTTTGTCTATATTTTTTGTGAACACAATTTTTCCTAATTCCTAAAAAAGTGTTAGTTTGCTTGCTGGACTAATCATTTTCTTTTGATAAACTACCATGGCAGTTTCTTTTTAGAATACTTTTTTCTTTATTACAGCGCTCATAAGCCAGAAAATCGAGGAATCAAGCGAATTAGGCTCACAAACGGAAGATCAAAAAGTACCTGACTCAATCCTATCGCCTCAAACAGGGCTCAATTGACCATAACCAACAAACCTTAATAGTATCACTTCCAAAACAACCCTCTGAACAAAAAAGGCCTGTGTAACGAAAAACTGTGCCTATTTTTGAAAGCTTCAACAGGAAACCAATATTCGATCGTAAAAAAGCAACCCGCTTCCACTGTGTATTATTTTAAAAGGGGTCTCTTGTACCCCCGAGAGCAATTTGCATCCAGCCCGATCGTTTAACCCTTCCACCGCTGGGTTTACATTGAAATTATATTTTTTCCCGCCCAGGTTGTTTGCGCACCCCTTTAGTAAAGACGTTAATGGCCGCGAAGGGGTTGAAGAAATGCCTGGAACAATCTAGGTGTGTCCACCTGAGAAATTAATAACGAAGGAAAGATTGTATAATGACATTGAAGAGGATTAGCGATCATCTCTTTATATTTTTTAAAGTGGATCTGAAATTACTTTTAGCAAAGTAATAGAAGATCTCTTCTTTAGGTACCAATGAAATTTGGTATTGGAAATGCTGAAACGGGAACAACTTTTTGTTTAATATAAGGTTCTTTCGGCTTGGAACTAGGCTCTGTTACTCCATACACTTGCTTGCGATAATTACCTACCAGCTGCCGGGTCTCACAAAACCCATTTGGCAGTTGGTTATCAACAACATTCGTACGCGAATCTTGCGATGTCTATTAGGTTGCTAAGCAACGGTTTCGAACCCGGCGTGTACCCAAGGACATTATGGTGCTGTTGTATATGTGAAATTACTAAACTACAAACAGCAAAAGCAAACAATAATAAAAAGATAATGACAGTAGATTAATACAAAATAATAAATCTTGAGAACCTATTAAAATATAAACATCAAAACCCGGTCGCTGTAGTTTTCTGTTTTTAGACATGAAAAAAAGCATTTTAAAATGCTGAAAATCAGAGAAATAAAAATATTTTCCTATAATAATAAATTAAAACATGCTCTAGCAGATTTTCTTTTATTTTTATTCTTTAATTGTATTCAAATTTTATTCTTTAATTTCATAAAGTGTACTGCAAGCACTGACTAATGACATCTTTACCGCGAGAGGTACCCCTGGCAAAATTTCCCTGTCACAACAGCACGCTTTTGCAAAATGACAAAATTGACAATTGTTAATGCAGTGATTCATCTGTTACGTAGTAACTATTAAGTAATCTGTGACTAGGGTGAGAACAATAAAATTTAGGCGTCGTAACGCATTGCTGAATTTAGCTTAGATACACTTATACGCAAGCTTGATTTTAACGGGGTTAGGGATAATGCTTTACCCTCGATCCGTCGCGTGGGGTCTTTAAAAGCCCAGGTCTAGATTGAACTATACTCGGTGCGGCTTGTTGCTAACGCCAGTGTGCGCGCAAGCGCAGTGACAAACGGACGAGTTTTTTGCGCCCGGGCTTTGAAAGACCCCACGCGACGACTCGCGTAAGTATTTACTTGTAGTGAGTAATTCCTTTTTTTGGTTGTAATTTGTGTTTTACTTGATTATTACGTTGTTTTAGATCATATTTTTTTACAAAAATGGATGAGGCACAGCAGAGTCGTATATTGGGCTGGTTAGTAGACGAATGCAATGATGTTTATGGTGGTTCTGAGGACGAAGAAGATGGTGCCGTATATACGGACGAAAACAGCGACCATAACAGTAATTCAGAACAGGAATGCGATGACCTGGATTTGGAAACTCCCAGGGAACAACTAGAACAATCCAGCGCTGATCCAGATGTTCCAGAATTCATGGAAACTGAATCCGTAACGAGCCCTGAAGATGATGAACCGCTAGTACACGAAGCATCAACGAACTTCTATGTTCTATGTTCTTGTCAAGAAAAAGGAACGAAATGGAACCTTTACAACAATTTGTAAATGGAGGAAGACACCCTACCCACAAACAGTCCGAACAAGAAGACAGAATATTGTTACCGAGCAACCAGGCCCACAGGGTGCAGCCCGGGAGGTGAGTAGTCCTTTGGAAGCTTGGCTCCTATTTTTGGACGAGTGTTTGTTGCAGCATATTGTAGATTGCACTAATATAAAAATTGCGTCTTTCGTATCGAAGTATAAGAGAGCACGGGATTGCGAGGAAACTAACTTGATTGAACTAAAAGCGTTAATTGGTGTTATGTATCTTATTGGGTTACATAAATCATCACACACTTCAGTTGATGAAATTTGGATGGCTGATGGTACTGGAGTTGATAAATGCCGTGCCGTATTGTCTAAGCAGCGCTTTCAGTTTTTACTCAGAGTTCTACGTTTTGACGATATACATTCCCGATTACATCGCAATAGTGTTGACAAACTAGCACCAATCAGGCAAATTTACGAGATGTTTCTGAAGCATTGTGAAGAACATTATAAAAATACTGAACATGTTACTATTGACGAAATTTTAGAGAGTTTCAGAGGGTCGTGCAGATTTCGCCAGTACATGCCCAATAAGCCAGCAAAATACGGCATCAAGTTGTTTTCTTTAGTCGATGCCGTTACATACTATACGAAGAAGTTAGAAATATATGCTGGAAAGCAGCCAGAAGGCCCTTACTTCCTGGATACTTCCACAAAGGCAGTCAAGAGAATGATAGAACCAGTTGCAGGAACTGGACGAAACGTAACAATGGATAACTGGTTGATGAGCTTTCCTTTAGCTGAAGAATTATTAAAAGATTACAATTAGACAGTAGTGGGTACAATAAAAAAAAATAAACCAGAAATTCCATCTGATTTCAAGACAAAAGGCAAGGAAATAAATTCCACTGTATTTGGATACAAACCGACAAGGACTTTGCTCTCATATTGCCCAAAGAAGGATAAGACTGTCCTCTTACATTCAACAATGCATCACAATGGCATTGTGGATGATACTTCAGTGAAAAAGCTTCCAGAAATTATACAATTTTATAATAAAACAAAATGAGGTGTCGATATAGTCGATCAGCTTATTGGAACTTACACTGTTGCGCGCTTTTGCAACCGATGGCCGCTGAGACTATTTTTTACGTTTCTTGACGTTGGAGCTCTAAATGCCCAGATAATATTGGATACCACATTGCAGGATAACAAAATGGGACGCAAGTTGTTCTTGAAGACACTGGCGTTTGCATTAGTGCGTCCTCACTTACAAATGCGGGTAACGATTCCAAAATTGCCAAGAGAGTTGAAACAACTTATTCAAAGATTTGTACCTCCATTACAGGATACTCAACCTCCTGAAAATGAAGTCGTGCCTATGCGAAAGCGCTGTGTATACTGTCCTAGAGGAACGGATAGAAAATTTAAATCATTGTGCCATATCTGCAGGGGTAATATATGCCCAATGCATACTTAAAATGCATGTACTGAATGTGTTCAAACTTTAAAATAGTGACTTTAAGATTTGTAAAAGTTTATTTTTTTTTTGTTGGATAGGTCCATAATTTAGTTACAAAGTAGATTATTCTATTGAGATCTCAATTAGATATAAAGGAGATGTTAATTTTATGAATAAGTATGTTTTTTTTTTGTTTTGTAAAAGTGATCTCGAAGTGAGCCAAAAATGTTTCTATGTTCAGTTTTTAAGTTTTATAACTAAATAAATATCTATTTTTTCACTAAAATGTTTTTTTTTTGCTAGCCAATTAGCCAATATAATATGATAAAGGAAAAAAAAAACAAATATAATGTGAATGGTAGGGTTTTCAAAAACCCCACGCGACGAATCGCGTTACAAAAATGTACGCGACGGGTCGAGGGTTTAGATTTGGTAATTTCGTACCTTAGTTTAACTCAAAAAGTTGATGTTAACAGTGTACTCTCTACAGGATCACAAGTTAAAATGGGGGTCCCTCAAGGATCCATTCTAGGTCCATTACTATTTCTGATATATATAAATGATTTACCTTTTTACTTAAAAGATATTTGTGATGTTGTATTGTTTGCAGACGATACATCTTGAGTTTTTAAAACTGACAGAAATAAAAACCTTTTTGATGATGTTAATGACGCACTTTCAAAGGTTTTACAATGGTTCACAGTAAATAATCTACAGCTTAATGCAAAAAAGACTAAATGTATTAATTTTAAGTTGCCTAATGTTAAAGATAACCCCATTAGTCTAAAAATTGATGGTAATACTATGAAGCTTGTAGATACAACAGTTTTTCTTGGAATCACACTAGATTCAAAACTGCAATGGAACCCTCATATAACAGCTCTCTCAGGCAGACTTAGTTCGGCTGCATTTGCAGTGAGAAAAATTAGGTTATTAACAGATGTTGATACTGCTCGTTCAGTTTATTTTAGTTATTTCCATAGTGTAATGTCTTACGGCATTGTACTTTGGGGTCAAGCGGCGGATATACAAACCATCTTTATCCTCCAGAAGCGAGCTATCAGATCCATCTATAAGCTTCGTGCACGGGCTTCACTTAGGGAGATTTTTAAGGAAATTGGTATCCTCACTGTAGCGTCTCAATACTTTTTGTTCTCATTGTTTTGGTCAGAAAAAATATTGGTATCTATGCTAAACACAGTGACATACATTGCAGAAATACTAGAAATAAGGATAAAATTGCACTTCCACTCTTTAGGTTACAAAAAGTTTTTGGATCCTTTATGGGGCAAGGTATACATCATTACAACAAAATTCCAAAAACCATTTGTGAGTTACCTTTACATAGATTCAAAAATCACATCAAAACAGCTTTATTAAAAAAAGGCTATTATACTACAAAAGACTAATAAGATTAAATAGCTCTATTGTAACAGATGTTTTATTGTAAGTGTTAATAGGTACCTAGTATGTATGTACTGACTAATAATTTTTGTTTTTGAATTGTTTAAATGAATTCTTGTTATTATATTCTTTTATGGTTAGGTTTTTCTCTTTGTTTTATATTCTTTTAGGTTTATTTGTATCAAAATGACACACTGCTTGTACTTTACTAACGCCTGTTGTAAACCCAAAACAAGTTTGAAAGAGTAACTGCTGAGTTTCTCGCCGGGTCTTCTCAGCAAGAAACAACTCCGACGCGGTGGTAAAGTCGCATTATGTCTGTATACTGTTTATTTACATATCCATATTATTATGGTATTCATGTCTATTATTTAGTATATTTTTCATGCGACGACCGACTTGGTGTGATGGTTAAGAAGTTGGCTACTACACCAGAGGTCGCGGGTTCGATCCCCGCACAGTACAAACATTTGTGTGCATGAACATGTCTGTTTGTACTGGTCTGGGTGTCTCCTATGTATAATAAGTATGTATTTACAAAAGAAAATGTATTTAAGTATGTTTATCCGTTGTCTAGTATCCCATAACACAAGCTTTAATTAGCTTACTTTGGGGATAGATGGCGCTGTGTGGAATAATGTCCAGGGATATTTATTTATTTATTTATTTATTATTTTGCTGTAAATTTGACGATTTGAAAGTACTGATACAGTCTATTTGAATAAAGTTATTTGAGTTTGAGTTAGCCTCAAGAGGATAAAATATATTTTTGCCTTAAGTCTGCTTTAATTTTTTTAAATGAGACTAATAATAATTGTCTGTATATTGGCGAACGTAAAATGAAATTGGGTTTCAGTCAACGTAAAATTTACGGAAAGGTGCTGATAGATTTGAGCATTGTACCAGATTGTACTTGTAATGTGCCATTCGAAAACGTCTCATTACAATGAAATGCTATAGCAGATGCTCCTATATACCTAAAGGAATAAAATTTGTACATGCGCACTGAGTGGCAAGAAATCGCAAGTTCAACCGAAAAATATGTATCAACAAATTCCATGTTTCATTTATTCGCGAAACCCCATAATTCTTTCAACAATTAAATTTACCCGGCATTTGACACGAGCACGAGATGGCTGCGAAGACAGAAGGTACTCTGCCTGGACGTAATCCTGTTTATTCTTTGTTCGTAGAACGTGAGTGCCTAGGGCATCCGGAAAGAATAAATAGCTACAGAGGGTACCTAAACTCGAGTCTTAAACGTAAAGTTCCATGCCAACTATGAATAGGATAGTAATGCTTGGACTTCAAAAATATGGCCTTTGAGATGATAATAACTATGGCAACAATTACGAGGGGCATGTCGAAAGAAGTTAGATACTCTTTACTCATTTGATTGACACTGGCAAGTTATACACCATCTTATAGGTTGCTTTTTTTTTATTGAATGAGCATTATATTAGCGGGAATCTGGTGTGACTTCGCTGGCAGCAATGAAGCTCAATCGACGTGATTTTCGCGCTATGATTTATTATGACCATAAAACGTTTAAAGCCACAAGACTGTTTTTTACTTTTGGTGAGTCTGCTTGTTCACGAGCAACAGTATTTAATTGGTTTGTTGAATTTAAAACATGTCTCGAAGATGAAGCGAAGACAGGTCGGCCGCCAACCGCGGTCACACAAGAAAACGTTAAAAGTAAAAGTAAAGTACGCGCAGTCGAAAAACTTATCCGCGAAAACCGACAAATTAGGTATGTATGCACGTATGCACGGCGACATTTAAGATAACCCAACTTGGGGTTGGGTTATCTTAAATGTCGCCGTGCAGGAAGCACACAGAAACAAAGGGTTGCCTCGTTTTTCTGCAAAACGGATCATATTGCTACTGTAGTGCTAGAGGATCAAAGAACGGTGAACGCTGAATGGTATGTGACAGTTTGTGCTCCAACAGTAAAGTCAGCTTTGTATGCCGAGCGACCCAAGTCAGGAGTCCGGCACCTTGTCTGGCACCACGACAATGCGGCGCCGCACACGTCTGCCAGAACACTTGACTTTTTTAACTCAAAAAATGTGTCAATCCTTCCTCACCCACCATATTTTCCCGACCTAGCGCCTTGTGATTATTACCTGTTTTCAAAAATTTAAGAAAAACAAAAGAGGAAGAGGTTTGAAAGCAAAAAAGAAGCACTAGCTGCCTATAATTTCGAGATTTCCGAGGTGTCTAAAGAAGAGTGGTCACAGGTATTTTCCAATTGGTTCAAACGTATGGAAAAGTGTATACGTGCTCAGGGTGAATACTTCAAAAATATCGATTCTTGTAATAAATAATAAATTTTATAATATTTGCGTACCCATCTAATTTCTTTTGGCAGGCCCTTCGTATTTACTGATCTCAATTTGGAAAATTAAATCAAAAGTAGTAAGTATACCTAATTGATTGCGGTTGACGATTATGCCGCAGCATTATTATTAGCCGCAATTTTTAATTTTCAAAGACAAAGACAAAGACAAAGAAATTTATTTGCGTAACACTGTGTACATTTTTTGTTGATGGTTCACAAAATTAGGTTTCAACAGTATTATACCTTATCAGAGTAGGCATGCAAATTATTGATACAAACTTCAAAAGAAAAATATATTAATACAACAACAATACGCAGTCAAGTAGGCAGCACAATCACACCAATGTGAAGTAACAAAATATATTGAATATTTAATACACAGTTTTTCAATTCGATTATAATAGAAAAACACAACATAATAAAATGAAAATTGGCATAATAAATAATACATTCATGAATATTCATAATACATTCAATGATAATCATGTCTTGATTCTAAATATTCTTTCACCGAGTAAAAGTTTTTGTTTAAAAGCCAATTGAGCAGCACGTTTTTAAATTTGGCCCTCGGAACATTTCTAATATTTGACGGAAGTTTGTTGTATATCTTTACTGCCATTGCATATACATTTTTGCTGACAAGTGTTAAATTACATTTAGGCACACACAACTTATTCTTTCTAGATTCTCTTACTTCTTTATTTTGCATGATGCTTACAAAATAGTCTGGGTGATATTTTACAAGAAGACATAATTCTGACATGTACACACATGGAAGGGCAAGTATCTTGTATTTTTGAAACAGTGGTTTACATGAATCTCTACTGCAGATTCCACCCAATGCTCTGACGCATTTTTTTTGTGCTTTGAATGCTCTATCAAAATCAACACTATTGCCCCACATAACTATGCCATAACGTAGTACAGAGGATACGTATCCATGATAAACATGTAATGCAATTTGTAGAGAAGCAATTTTTTTGACCCTATATAAGGCAAATACAAACCTATTAACTTTTTTGCAAACATGGTCAATGTGTTCTTTCCAGTTACAATGTTCATCCATAATTATCCCAAGAAATGAAGCAGAATTTACTATCTCAATTTTATTGTTGTCATACTCCAAATTCAGATTATGCTTTGTACCTTTATATGTATGAAACTGAATTGCCTTTGTTTTATCTATGTTAATTTTTAAATTATTTTTGTCAACCCAATCAATTGTATTGGAAAGGGCACAATTCACATCTGCTTGGAGGCCTTCTGCAATTTTATTCCTAAACAACAGAGTACAGTCATCCGCAAATAAGATGCATTTATGTGTAGTTATTTCAGGAAGGTCATTTATGTAACAAATAAATAATAAGGGTCCCAAAATACTACCCTGAGGTACAACTGTTTCAACAACTTTGAAAATAGATCTAGAAGTAACTTTAACATTTTTTTCAACGCGAGATACCTCAGTGCATTGCTGACGATTGCTTAAGTAACTTTCCATCCAGTTACCAGCTACACCCCTGATACCGTAGTCAGAAAGCTTTTTAAGTAGAATCACATGAGACACCGAGTCAAAAGCCTTTGACATATCTAGAAATAAAGCCAACGTTATAAATTTATCATTGAGAGCGTCAGTAATCATTTTTACTAAAGTGAAGCAAGCAAGCGATGTTGATTTACCTTCCAGGAAACCAAATTGTTCGCGGTTAATAATTTTATGATGATCAATAAAAGAAAACACTCTCTTGGCCATAACTTTCTCTAATATTTTTGATAGTACTGGAATTAATGTTATCGGTCTGTAATTTCCCATATCCATTTCATCACCTTTTTTAAAAAGTGGCTTTACAATAGACATTTTCAATCTTTCAGGAAATATACCACTTTCCAGTGAAAGGTTAATTATGTGGGATAGAGGAGTGGCTATTTCATGTGAGCATAATTTTAAAATATCTGTGTTAATGTTATCATAACCCACGGAATTAGTGTTCTTAAGATTTATGATTATGCGTTGGATTTCGTCTGCAGACGTAGGAGATAGATAAATGCTATTGTTGACTTTCCGTTGGTTTGTATTATTAATATTGTTTTTTGCAACAGGTTGAGCTATTGTTAAGAAATAATCATTAAAAGCCTCAGCTATGTCATTTAAATTATTTACAGTGTCATTGCTTTTTCGAATCGAATGAATTTCATTGCAAGTTCTTTTATTATTGACATGATTATTAATCACACGCCACGATGCCCTACATTTGTTTTCAGAGTTCAATATAGTTTTAGAGTTCTGTAGTCTCTGTGACGTTGTTAAGCATTTTTGTAGCAATTTATTGTATTGTTTATACGTTCTTTGGTTATTAGTTTTCATTCGTGAGTGAGAGTTTAAATATTTGTTATATAGCGCTCTTTTTTTATTACAGCTTTTCCTTAGTCCTTTATTTATCCATTTAGATGTAACTGATGAGTTACTAAGCTTTATTCGGGTCACAGGGAAACAAAGGTCAAAGAATAGAACAAATATCTCGTGGAATATGTTAAAAGCCTTATTAGTATCCCTATTTTCTAAAACGTCATTAAATGTCAGTGAATGGATGCTTTCCCCAAACTTTCGTTTGTTATCAGCATTAAAATCTCTTTTGAATTCAAACCATTGCTTATGTTTTTGGTAATTGTCGTCTCTGAATGATATTATTTGGCACGTATTATGATCTGAAAGGAGAGATTGCTTAGTAAAGCCGTTTACATTTCCGATATTACTAGCGATTAGATCTAGACAAGCTCTTTTTCTTGTAGGCGTATTAATATGCAAATTCATGTTATAGTTTTGTAATAAACTTTTCAAAGTTTGAGAGTTTTTGCTGTCTTTCAAGATGTCTATATTCCAGTCACCACATAGAACCATTTTTCGTGAAGATCTCGTGTTTATTTTTTTACATAAGATTTCAAGCCTATCAAAAAATATTGATATATCAGATGAGGGAGTTCTATATATGCATACTATGACTATATGAGGGTTTTTAGTAATCACACCACTACATTCAAAGTTATAATTTTCAGATAGATTTTCTGCTAGTTTCAGTTTTTCGAAACGAAAGTCATTTCTTAGTAATATGCAAGTACCACCTCGTTTTTCATGTTCACGTGACCAAGTTGACCCAATTTTGTAATTGTTTAGCGTTAAATTGGATTCATGTCCTTTTTTTAAAAATGTCTCGGTGAGGCAAATAATATTAATTTCTTTACTATCTTTTTTTAAGTCAGCAAGGATAATTTCTAGTTCATCTTTCTTTTTTAGCACACTGGATATATTTTGGTGTAGTAAGTATAAATTATGCAACTCGAAAAAACTCAGACGGTGTTGTTTTCTTAAAGTAAAACGGAATTGTACCCTTTTTGGGTGACAAAGTTGATTTATTACTATTACTATAATTAATTAGTGGTTCTTTGTCGAGTGAGGAGTCAATCTTATTGGTAGAAGCCATTTTGGTGAAATAATAAGGTATGGTACCTTTTCCAATAAAATTCTTGTCCGGTGTTTGTTTTTGTCTTGTTCGCTTCAACTGAAGTTCCGTTATTTTCTGTTTGTACATTTTATTGTAGTTCGAAGTATCTAACTCCAATTTGATCATATAACATAATTCATTAAGCATAGAAGATCTATTATGATGTTCCTGTGTCGACAATGATATAAATTTACAATTATTGAAATGTCTACATATTAATTTAATTTGATTGTTGAGCAATTTCACATTTAGGCAAAGGTTGGTCGTTGTTTGTAATATAAATATATTTGGGCTTTGACAGTTAGCCAAGAAAATAGGTAATTCACAAAATATTTTCGTGGGTATTTTATCATTCGCACCGATGAACAGTATCAAAGTGTCATCCTTACGTAAGTCTGTGTATAACTTAGTAGTTAAGATGGAACTACAGTCTGCGCCAGGTTTAATAATTGAGGTAACTTGATGGTTTTTGCAAGCTTTGCGTAACAATTTAGCTAAACCTATTGCTTGTTGATCTCCAAATATAAGTATTTTTTGGGTATTCGGATCTATTTGGTTATTACATTGTTTCTTGTGTATATTCTCGGTTATGCCACTAAGACGTGGTTTTGTTTTCGGTATTGCCTGTCCCTGATCTCCTGAATAGTAATTCTTAACAGGCGATGAAGTTTTTTTCACGTCCCGTAGAGTAGTCTGGCCGTGCTGTTCCCCAAATACATTTATTGAAATCGACGTTTCTGTTGTTGTGACGGTTTCTTGGGCAATATCACACTCATTATTTGTCACGTCAGGTTCGATGCAAAATTGTCGTATGGAGGCGTTAACTTTCTTCCTTTTTAAAAGAGGGGAGTTATAGATTTTTGAAGCGGTGCCTATTTTTTCATCATGACAATCTATAATATTTTTATATTTTTTTATTTCCGTTCGTAGTTCGTTATTTTCTAATTGAAGATTTTTAATTTCTTCATTTGCCAATGCTAATTTATTAGATATCTCTTGCAGTTCAATTTTTATTTCTGTTATGGTACTGTTATCTATGGATGATGTATTAAGCAAGCTTTTCATTGTAAAGTCTAAGGAGCTGCTCGTATTATTATCGTTCTGACTGTCGAATCTTGCTTTGTCGAACGAACTTGATCTTTGAAGACGACGTCTTTGTGTTATATTATCTAATGAAACATCCATGTCCGATGCTATGAATAAATATTTGTTTTCATACAAAAAGACCGTACTCGGATTTGAACTTGGAGACAGTTAAAAAACAAGAACCACGGCGTACGCTCGCGCTCTTCGGCTATCAGGCTTGTTGCAGAGACGATGAAATTGGCGAATGTGTTTTGACGCAATGAGAAAAAGACCGTTGCTATGACTAATGCTTTAGGATTTTTTCCACATATTTGCACTTAATGTCACAGCACTGTCATCGTATACAATTCACAATTAATAATGTTAATCCACTTCTTGTTTTCTTGTTTATCAGATTATTCCCATAGTTTTTTTATTATTTGGGTAGGTATTACTTGAAAGTTAATGATGTAAAATTGCGTTTAAATAACTGGTTCACTCACTAACACTTTACAAAGAATTTGTTGTATTATTGATTGTTTTGAGCGCAGTTAACGGTAGCACATAAGCATTGAAGCTCAATATCACTGATAATTAGGTTTGGAAACTATTTCCATTTGTTTAAATATTTTTAAGGAATAAACAAATCGCAGCCGTATGTTATCGTGGCGTAGGGTAGGTTTTTTTTTTTTTAATTACTGCAAGTGTTAATATTCTGGAACAGTGATCGTAATCTATGGACCCCGAAATCCAGTGACGATAGTGCATTAACGCGCGCGGATGAGTGAAGAAGAAGATCAATCGTCTCCTGAAAACTGACCTAAGCCGGCCATGCTGAAGGCGATCCTGGATGGTTTGGGTATATTTCCAAAATTGTAACTGATAAGGTAGCTTAATTTAAAAATCAATTATATCCCTATTTTTCTTGTAAAAGCGCATTGTATATTTCCGTGTTATATTTTTTCACTTCAACAAACTTCCGCACTTTTTCACATAGTGCAGCTATTTACACGCTTCACTAGCTCCTTTTCTTTTTAAGTTGCAAATGAGTTTTTTTATTGTATGTCTAGTTTATCTGGTTGGTTGTCTAAATAAAATATGTTTATCAAAACACATAAAGATGACGATGGCTAGCTCAGTGATTCCTTTGCATTAGTCTGCTCGTCGGCCTCATATCTGAACCTGTGGAGTAGGACATCTTGACGGTAATATTAAAAAAACTGAGATCAAATGATTACTTGGAACTTGAATAAGTCATATGTACTATTTATGAGTCTATATGAATACAGATATTTTAAGCTTTTTTTTTTACTAGAACGTATTGGGCCTTTAAAATGTTACCAAGTGCCCCATCTCTAATTACCTCATCTTTGTCTCGTCTTGAGTCCGTTTTCATTTAGTATTCGGGCCCATTACTCTAATCCGTCGACGGGTCGCGGTCCGCTATAGGCATCGCAATCAGGCTTTGTCTGGCTGACGGTGATGAACTACCTATTCAGTGAAGTACATACCTACGTTACAAATTTAGTTATTATTTTAAATAGTCATTGTAAGTACATTTTAAATCAAAGGGACTAATATAATATAAGCCATAATATACCAGAGGTTCTCGGGAGTCAATGAAACCGAGGATACATTAAGTTGGCGTTTAGTCTCGAGGTGCAAACTGTACTTTTTACTTTGAGTGCGAGAAAAATAGTCAATTTAGTACAAAAACATTTAATAAATATAAAATAAAAATCTCAAACGTTTCTTATTTCTCCAGTCCATACAACTTTCGTAAGTTTTTAGGTAAATCTCGCCTAAAAGCCTCGATTTTGGCGGCAAAAGATGATCTATTAAGTCTTTTGCTCTTTGCTCGACGTCAAACGTTTTCACTGTCACGGGACATTCTTAATCAATTTATTTAAAACCGAACAAATTTACACTCGAAAAAAATACTGAAATTTACGCAGTCAGTTTTTCTTCTAAACCAGTCACAGATTAACAATTTAAAACACATGGCGTCACCTTCATAACTCAAACTCAAACTCAAATAACTTTATTCAAATAGACTGTATCAGTACTTTCAAATCGTCAAATTTACAGCAAAATATACTAAATAATAGACATAAATACCATTATAATAAGGATATGTAAATAAACAGTATACAGACATAATGCGACTCTACCACCGTGTCGGAGTTGTTTCTTGCTGAGAAGACCCGGCGAGAAACTCAGCAGTTACTCTTTTAAACTTGTTTTGGGTTTACAACAGGCGTTAGTAAAGTACAAGCAGTGTGTCATTTCGATACAAATAAACCTAAAAGAATATAAAACAAAGAGAAAAAACCAACCATAAAAGAATATAATAACAAAAATTCATTTAAACAATTCAAAAAGAAAAATTGTTAGTCAGTACATACTAGGTACCTATTAACTCTTACAATAAAACATCTGTTACAATAGAGCTATTTAATCCCGCATCGAGCAGAGCGCTTATACCCAGGCATTTTTATCTATAAGGTAGTCTTTTGTAGTATAATAGCCCTTTTTTAATAAAGCTGTTTTGATGTGATTTTTGAATCTATGTAAAGGTCATTGCGCACAAACCATGGAACTAAAACTCTAAACATTTTCGCAATGAAGATAGTCCGTCCACACTCCACAGATGATAGCATAGTTACTGGCTGTTTGAGTTTGTCTATGTCACATGAAGGAAATTAAAAACGAATTACTTTTTACTACCTAGGGACCCGCTTTGTAGGGTTATACTGGCATACTTTCAGCGCATGAAGAAGTGAAAAAGTATATTAGAATCTTGTACAAGTTACTTTTAAGTAAGTTTACGTACATGTTTTTTTGCTGTCCGTACTTTTTCACATATTGGACACTTGTAGGAAAAACCACATTGTCCTTCATCATTATAAATTATTGGGATAACATCTGACGTTTTAGGCAGGAATCGAACCACATGTCGACGTGCTTTTGTTTGGGGACAGTTTTCTTTTTTTTGGAAAATTCGCTAATGATAACATCGTATTAAATATTTTTTGGAAAGCGACGTCTACTAACGTATTCCAATTCGCGTTAAAACACAACATTAAACCCGTGTGATTTCTCCTAACAACGAAATGCTATGTTATTTTTGACGTCTCAGGCAAAACGGAAGCCGAAGTCGAGGAATACTTACTAGAATAACATGAACTGGGTGAAAAATTACACCTGAACAAATTTCTGCGAAAGGAACTCTGATTTGATTTGAGAGCAGCTTCTGTGTAGACTTGTAGCTGGGAAAAATACTATATTTTAGACAGACAGACAGTCTGACAGTGATATTTATAAAATTGTACAGAGGCGTTCATATCAACCTTTACATAGGGGCACCTGAATCTGCTGACATAAGACCCGTTTTGCAATGGTTTTGTAAAGGTTGATGTGAACGCCTCTGTACAATGATCATTCATTCTTCAAAATTAATAAAAATCCTTGTTTTAAATAATGTTCAAGGTCGTTATTGCAGAGGTATCAACCGTGCGTTACCGACCCTATGAGCACTCCAAATGCTAGGCCGTTACAAAAAAGTCAAAGTCAAATTAAAGTTACATTAGTAATTGACATTATTTTTGACTTAATCCTATAAAACAGTATACGAGACTTTAGACCAAGATTGAGATCTGTAATGTGGAAGTCAGCGCGCGCGACTGCGGCCAGAAACCGAAACAGGTCACCGCGACCAGTACCTGTCGATTGTGTCTGGCGCCCATACAAAGCCATAATTTATTTATTTATTTCATTTATAATAATAATTATGGTTCTTACTGCCACCGTATGACATATTAAAACCTTGAAATTCCAGCCCTATCAGTGTTGCTCCAAGTGCCAGGGTCATCAGCACGCAGACGTGTCTCGAAAGCTTTCTTCAGAAAAGCTGTTACTGGACGAGAGATGCGTCCGCAAACACTCGCGGCGAGAGCTCACTTGTGAGACGGCAATGGACGCATCTCACACCAATAAGTGTGATAAGCAACTTACGCCCACATCCAGAAACGACAATAAAAGTTGAACAAACCTCACAGGTAAACCTAGCCCTTGCGCATCTACTGGCATGTGACAGGACAGCATCCGTACTGTTTCACACTTTAATTTGTCAATATTGTAATGTGAAAATAAAAAAAATAAAATTTTAAAAACCCCCGACACAAAAAATAAACTCCAAAAACTAACAAATAATATTTTAAATTCACATGTATAAGGTAAGTTCAAATATTTTTATTTTCCAAGCGTCGCGTCGCGTCTGGGGACCGCTCAAGTTTATGAAGTATTTTTCCAACAACAGCTAATTAATTATTACGAATTACATGTAGTGTACCTACAAGCGATCTTAAGTTTCATGCATAGTCTTCTTCGTAATGCCGCGTGCTGCGAGCTCGGTGTGCGGTATGCGGCGCGGGGGTGAGCGCTACAACGTGCGGCGACCAGAACGGGCAGACACGTGAGGGCAGACTACGTTGACAGTTGTGTCGATTTTGCGAATTTTTCGAAGTAAATTCTTTTCTTGCAATCTGCGACTACACCTGTTTTTCTGACTTAGCGGTCCCCCGACGCGACGCGACGCTTGGAAAATAAAAATATTTGAACTTACCTTATACATGTGAATTTAAAATATTATTTGTTAGTTTTTCGAGTTTATTTTTTGTGTCGGGGGTTTTTAAAATTTTTAATTTTACTTTTATTTTGTCCTTTTTAAAGTAGGTAAAATATTAGGAAGGTATTTAAAGTGATTAAATAGTTGAGTTTGAAGTAACACAGTAGCAAATTTTAAATCATTAGGGCATATGAAAGGTAGTCAGATCCCCTCATCAACTATTAATGACCTTATGATCTTCAAACGGCTGATCAGGTCATGGTTACCTTACCATATACTTTCAATATCATTGAAGTAACACGGTACCAAATTTCGAATTGATCGGGCATAAGAAAGTTAGTCATATCCCCTCATCAACTAGAAAAGACCTGATGATCTTCAAACGGCGTAACAGATTTTCATGATACATGGCTAAGAACACTCGGGATAAAATTATCTATGACACAAAAAAAACTAAACGAAAATCGGTTCATCCGTTTGGGAGCTACGATACCAGATACACAGATACACAGATACACAGATACGCAGATACACAGATACACAGATACCCCTCTCTTTGCGTCGGGGGTAAAAAACTGATGGCCCTTGGGGCAAAAAAGTTGGAGACAGAAGTATTTTTTGAGTAAATATTTTGGCAGATAATTTTCAATTTTTGATATTTCCCAATACTTTAAGACGAAATTTAACAGTGGTGATGATGAAGAAATGAAATCTTACATTAAAAATGTTGACTTGCTACAAATGATCGGTTATTGGAATGTTTTCAGCAATTTTTATCTCTTTAGGAATACACTTTGGTTTTGAACCAGGATTCTTACTAAATGCTAAAACAAACTCGCTTAATTCTTATTTAATTTTTTATATTGCCCGTCAAGATGGCCTCACTCCACCTGATGAAAACCGGTCGTGAGGTCCAGATATGAGGCTGACAAGCCCAGTCATTCAAACGAATCAATGGGCTGGCCATTCTCACCTTGAAGGACTGCAGAAATGCCTTTTCACGCGCCGCTTGAAGGCTTATGTGTTAGCCTAAAATAAATTCAGTCAAATTTCTGCATTGTATGATTTTTGTGATAACACTACGGTGTCATAGTCAGCCGCCATTAAAAACACAGCTATCCAGGTTTTATTTCACACATAACAGGGTGAGAATAAAATGTTTAAGGCGAGGTCTTCGTCATCTCCGGTAATTGAATGAGAACTGTGCAAACTCGTTCACAGCTTATCTGTGATCGATTTCCAGAGCACTTGGGTAAATACTGCTGTTTTATTAACGGATGTGATAGTGGTTTTCATTCGTTCAGTTGTTCGCTCTGTGACGTCAAGATGAGAAATCGCTGATGTCGGCTAGTATTATTAAACTTTTGTATTTCTGCGGTTAGTAAATTTTGTGATTCAAAAATCTTGTATACAAAAAAATAAGTAGATATTTAAATAAACCATTATTAATTTTATTATAGTTCAAGCTTGGTTATATTCAATTAAATCCAAATTGTAATTTTGAACGGCGTGTGAAGATCAAAAAACCAAGGAACATCATTTGGTATAATTTGATGTGTTTGTGCAAACAAAGAATATTGTCTTTTTGTCCCTAAAATACAAACTATACCATAAATTGCAAGCAAGCTTTCTACAAATCCCCTGTTATTTTTATTCGTAAATTGCTGTAAATATGTTTTAAAAACTTTATTTGCATAATTTAATAAGCGAACCAGCAATAACTCTGCGTGGTAATATATGACCAGTGAACAAAGTTTGTCTTACTTGCGTTTGGTGCAAACGGAAATAGAAAATAATAAATATATAAAACATTAAGGTAGAAGCTCCTATTACAGAGGCAAATAGCAACATTTGAGAGTGAGAAAGGAAAATAAGCTACTAAAAACATAAAGAATGAACAATTTTGGTTTCGACTAAAAGATAGATTAAATTCTACATTGCTTCTGACACTGTATGTTTCTGAAGTGATTAAATACATAAACATTTATATTTGAGAGTTCAGGACGATTTTCCCTATAATGGAGGTATAAACTAAAGTTCGAGCTAATTACGGCGGTAGTCAGCTCCTACAACAGAGGGTCAGAATCAGAACGTTAAATGTACTGGGGTTCCTTACATTAACATTATACTACTGGTTTGTTTTATGTTTAGGCTCTGAACTATTTTTCCTATTAGATTGGGAACTACGGTAATGAAACCTGGGCACTAAATATCAAAAAATATAAATGTCACATTTATAGGTTTTTTTAAGTTTATAATTTATTATTATAAAAACAAATCGTCGTCTATATTTTATTTTACCCTTAGTGATTTGGCAACTCCAATAGCATAGTTCTGTCATGTTTTTTTTAATCCCCGTGGGTTCCATTGTTACAATAGTCCCGTCAAACACTAACCGTTGGCTTTGCACTATTTATTTTCACAGTCTATCTCTACTTACGTTCACTTCTACTTTGTACGTTTTTGGTTTCAGAATTATCAAAAGGACGATCGAAGAATAAAAATAGAAGTTTATTTCCTTATTTTCATTAAGCCTATGAAACAATTTTTCCTGAACCCTAAAATAGGAATTACTGTATACATTTTAGGTCCGTAATCGGTTCTATGAAGTTCCTTTTATGGAGGTATGTACTCGCAATCACAGTTTTCACTTTTAAATAGGATTTCCAGAGGATAAAACATACCACAGAAAAAGGTTTTAAGTTGTTTTAATTAAATACAATTTCAACTAAACTCTTAAACAATTGAATAACTTATTATATTAAAAGTTATAAGCAAATACTTCTGACGCTTATTTTCCCTAATACGGCTGATACCAACGATTGATCTTTAACATTCGATTCCTATTACTGCTTTGTTTTGTTTTTCTTGGGTATAATATATTCTATTACAAATATGAAAAAGCACTAAATATATGGTAATAACAACAATAAAACGATCATATAAATAACATACTGATAAAATTGAACAGTATATTCCTATGAAAAACTCAATTATATTAATATGAGTGTACTTACCTGAGTCGCTCCGCGTTTATATAGGAACGTCCTTTCACATCGCCGCCGTGGCAGAGACTGACTTATTCTGAAGAGTACGTCTACGTTATATTCGCACAAGTCAGATATGTAATAAAGCAAAAGACTTTGAACTAGTAAATTCCATTTTCGTGTACCTAAACTAATTTTAATGAGAATAAATCATGTAAATAAACATACCACCGTGATTAGAGACGATTTTGGTTATCGCCGTAATAGGAGGTTTTACCTTATTTTTGATAAATGTTCTTACTAAAATGTATAATAATAATAATAATAAATCAAATCTAATAAAACTTACACAAGTAAATTTATTTAGTTTCACGATAAAATTGATGAGTATTCATCTGACTATTAAATTAACTAAATGAAATGAAATAAAAAATATAAATATACGAGTAGATATAGACAAGGGTTAGAAAAACAAAGTTCATAAACATTTATTGTGTCTACAATTTGGACTTGCAACTTACTCGTTTAAAGATAAATATATATGTTTAAAACTAGCCTACATCTGCAACTTTTAAGAGGGTTAAGGATTGCTTCTTCTTTCATATAGATGCGTTAATGATTCTTAGGGGTTGAATTTTTGAAAACCATTCCCTTGACCGTTAGCAGGCACAACCTGGGACACCCGTCTGCAAGGTGGATGGATGACATGGTAAAGGTGGCAGAATTCCGGTGGTTGCAGACCGCCTGCAACCGGTCGCTTTGGGAATCTGTGGGGAATGCCTATGTTCTGCAGAGGACGTCTTGTTCTCACTTGCATTATAGAAGGAAACCCTACAATAACATAAAGTTCTAGCTCGTATAAATTGGGTTTTGCTTTGATATGTTAGGCAGTCAGTTTTATCTTCGGTTTATCATTATCCAAAATAATTTGATTTGCTTTGCCGCGATCTAGAATCACAAATGAAAAAATCTGTTAAAACATGTAAGGAGCATAACCTTATGCCCTTTATGATCTCATACGTCAGTCTTATTCATTTGAAGTTGTTAGCAGATGTAATTTCTAAGTATGGCTTTTTTTGTTGCTAACCGTAAACGGTCACGCTGCGATAGTGCCAAAATATTGTAATATGAAATGCTCACTCTTATTTATGTTGACAGTACTGCTTCATATTTTTATTTAAATAAATAATAAATAAATATCCCTGGACATTATTCCACACAGCGCCATCTAGCCCCAAAGTAAGCTAATTAAAGCTTGTGTTATGGGATACTAGACAACGGATAAACATACTTAAATACATTTTCTTTTGTAAATACATACTTATTATACATAGGAGACACTCAGACCAGTACAAACAGACATGTTCATGCACACAAATGTTTGTACTGTGCGGGGATCGAACCCGCGACCTCTGGTGTAGTAGCCAACTTCTTAACCAATACACCAAGTCGGTCGTCAGGTCGTCATTTGTGCTCTTACAACAATGATATTAGAGGTTTCGTTCTTGTATTAATTTATTGAATACGTTGGCTTTTGTTTTCTTTTACAGAGATCAGGGACCTTTTCACAATCCTTTACAACTTGTCAAGTTCATTCCCTAAAGTTTAGCGACCAATGATATGATCTTTCATTTCCAGCCAGTCGGCGGTTACCCGACAATAACGCATCTTCTAAGCTGGATATTTACAGACGAGATTGCTCGCTACCCTCACTTGACTGGTTACAAGCGCTTCCTAGCGCGTTTAAAACTCTACTCGAAAACTGAATAACTTTTATTATATAATAGCTACATACGTTTTTATAACAATCGAACATTTTCAAAACGCTTCATCCCATGCCCGAAGTCAGATCCCCGCTCCACTCTCGAGCTCCATCGATGTTTGCATACAAATTGCCCCTACACCCACTTCACTAGACTCTTGACTGCGTCTCGCGATTATAAATTGTCGATATGCATAACACCACTAATAATTTGCTACTGTTTAGCATCCGGCGTTGTTTTATTCGGTCGTTCAAAGTTTATAAAAGATGGAAGTTATACATTCTTTACATTTTATTAGTAAAGAGCTTTTACGATATAGTAGACTCCTACGTTCGTTAAAAAGCTCATCCTGTAATCCGGATTTGAAAATTTGTACGGTAAGCCATCAAACGTATTTCTTTCCAGACTACTTACTTACTTATAGTTTTTATCTCATAATTGAAAAGATTATCTCTAAGAGATTATCCTAAAGGCTGTTTTTTTTTCTGCCTGAAATACGACACAATTATTTCTTTTCGTCGTTAGATCTAAGAATAAAAAACAAATTAAGAGAGATCTAAATCTATCGTAATTTAGTAGTTAGCGGAGCAAAGTGGATTCCTTCAAAGCAAATATCGCCACGATGTACATTTTTTTTTTAATAAAAGCACTGCTTAATATCATATATAAGTTAGGACTTATATATGATATTGAGTAGGCTCAAAGACCCAAAAAGTCAGTCTTTATGGGTGTTTAACTAGAAAAAGTAATATATTACTAACTTCAACCAAATAGAAAATCAGCCAATCGGAATAACTCCAGATACTTCCAAAAAAAGCAAATAGAAAAAGAACCCTTTTCCAAGACCCATAGCATCGATCACATGTCGATACACAACCAAGATGGAGGCGCGGGACAAATAGCTCGTAGGACAAATGTGGGGTACAACGATTGGGCACAATCTACGCAAGATTCACATAAACTACGAGAGCTGGTTTTTATCTCATGTTTATTATTTAGTTTGATTGCTTTGATGGCTTCAATGAAGTAAATAAAGCATGAAAATAATTTCTTATTGTAAATTTGTGAAGAGTGCTCATAAAACAACAAAAGGAAGTCATATAAATTTGAGCGCTGAAATAAAATCTGACAATACGATTGGCGCATTTCTTGCCCTAACTTGCGTTAACCCGGGTGCGATTGCCGGTCGAGTCAACTCTGAAAACGTTTTTTTATAAATTGGCTTGGTTCTGGGTGTGCTGGGAGACGCCCCTGGCTTAACACAGGGATAGGTACTTATCACCACTCCGAGACCATGAAGTGCTGTGTTGTTTGACGCAAATAAAAAACATTTCAATATGAGGATGGCCAGCTCAGTGATTCGTTTAGATGGCTGTGCTTGTCAGCTTTATATCTGGACCTCACGACCGCTTTCCATCAGGTCTAGTTAGATCATCATGAAGGGCAATATAAAAAAAGAAGAAGAGTCGGAAAAGAAGAATATAGTTTCTCTAG
Source organism: Udea olivalis (assembly GCA_947369235.1). Classification (NCBI taxonomy): domain Eukaryota; kingdom Metazoa; phylum Arthropoda; class Insecta; order Lepidoptera; family Crambidae; genus Udea; species Udea olivalis. Next base: position 17,709,589 of record OX376360.1, read on the forward strand.
CTGACAAAACAGCAGCTCCCCGAAAAGATCTGGCCACTTTAATCACCATCAGCAGGATCGCAACACTACTTAGCTATTGTTTTGCTTAAAATAGTTTCCGCCTAGTTTTTTTTTGCGCGTATAGGTACAGTCGTTTCGGCAGACGCGTTACATTACGCGCTCCAAAAAACCGGAATCGGGTACACGGGCATATTTCGGCGTGTTTGCTCGAACCGCTAGTGGTATCAGTAAGCGGCTCACGCTTATACGAGCTTACAAGCGCGTCACAGCTCTTACGAGTAACGAGCACACAACTAACAAAAAACGAGCTTATACGCACGTATAAAATTAGTCAGGAACCGCTCTTTAAGTAGAGGTATTTGCATCCAAGTGGGCAGAGTCTCTTCCTTAGGGATCCCGGGTCCCTTCTATTCTGCGCCGAAGGCGACCACTGTCAGGTTTAAGTGGGTAGGGGTCTCTGTTTTCCCAGGAGTTTCCGGGTGTCCCGAATTCCGGGTGTCCCGAACCCAGGGAAATGCCTAAATGCATTTCCTGACGCAAAAAAGGGTGGTAGCTCAAATTGGATCTTCATTGCATATATCATGATTACTTTGAACCAAAACCTAAATAAAACACTTTGACCCAAACCTAACATATCACAGGTTCTCGTAGAAAACTACACTCAACCTCGGGGTCCTATTGTATCAATCACGTGTCGAAACGTGACCAGATAGGCGTATGAGACAAATCGCACTGGACAAATGTTTGGGACGAAACGCTTTGAAACAATCTCCGTAAACGCAGACACACTGATAAAGTTCCCAGGGGTTGTGAGAGGACTTCTGTTTGTATTTTAGTTTTAAACGTTGCGGTAATCGCTTACCATCGGGATGTTCGCAAGGTTCTTGAGTAAGCAAACGGTTTGTGTCGGAGTGCAGTTTTTCATAACTATCTGTGACCGCTTACACCGAGATGGCCTATGTCAGTTTCCGTTACGTAAACTACGATAGTAAACTTCAGAAAGTATGCCATTTTTGGTTCCATTTCTAATCACTGGGGGCGCTGTACCGAAACCCCATACAAAAACGTCAACGCGGACGCTAGCGGCTGTCATTGGTGTAAACGCATAGTAGATCTGATGTTAAGAGGTTTTTTCTATGCTGAGGTAGCATTTAAATATCAAGCCTAAATATTACGAAAAGTAGACTAAAGTAAGTTTTTAAGAGTAAAGTATTTTTTTTTCAAGATGACCTCACTCCACCTGATGGAAAGCGATCGTGAGGTCCAGCTATGAGGTTGATAAGCCCTGTCATTCAAACGAATCACTAGGCTGGCCATCCTCACCGTGAATGGCCTGCAGAAATGCCTTTTCACGCCCCGCTTGAAGAACCCGGACGAATACGAGGAAGGAAACACATGTGCTGGAAGAGCGTTCCACGTCTGGATGGTACGACAATTTGACTATAATTTGTCCCACTGCTGAGCAAAGGCCTCCAAAATTGAAAATAAGTCATCGCTACAATTAATGGGTGTTGGCTTAATCACCACGCTTTCCAGTGCGAGTTGGTGATCACAAACTTCACTTATACCACGAGCACTTTTTACAAGTTTACATTTACAAATTACGAAAAAAAAATGTTTATTTTATAAATCACTTGTCACACTCATAGTCTCGAAGTAGGGAATTATATCTCTGTATTACGAGGTACATATCAGATAAGGAATTAAGTCAGGGGCGTCTCCCAGCATACCCAGACCCGATCCAATTTAGAAAAGATCGTTTTTGAATTGACTCGACCGGTAATCGGAAACCGGTACACCACACGAGTCAAGGCGGGAAACTGTGCCACAGCGCACTACGCCACTCGTGTCGTCTACTTGCTTCAAAATTATCTTTTAAAAATCCAAACCTTGTTAATCCCCACCTCAGCAACATTCACTCAGCAAAGCGTCCTATAGCTCAATAAATCACCTTGGGCAACCGATATAAATTTTTCGGTCAAGAAATTGGTCGGCCCGTGATATATACCGTGCTCGTCACGGTAAATACCTACTCAACATACACCGGTCGATTTATGGTGAGCAATATTAGACTTGATGAAACTCGGGGGTTCGGCCATAGGGAATCTTTCCGAGCAGTATTTTATATGTAAAAAATAAGGGCGATAACCGGGTAGGGCTCTCGGACCTCTCGTTTGTCAACGTTGAGGCAACAATGAGTTTTTGTTAGTGAAATTTTGTTGTTGCAACGTAAGATTACTTTGCTCTTGTTAGTTTTGCATATTTTATGGATAAATGTAGGAGCTAATGACATTTTTTACCCTGGATGCGTATCACGTGGAATACGGGTTGCTTGCGCCGGTGCGTTAGCATGGTTTGTTGAACAATGGAAATCAGCAAACCGCTTTCTACGTCAAACAGCTCATTCTTCATAGTAAATGGCTTTCAAATATATTAACTTTAAATGGTCATTGCGCTCTCAATTCAAACAGTTGAATTGAGAGCGCAATGACCATTTAAAGTTACGTCTTTAGGATGTGACGAACTGTCATGAAAAGGGGCATCCTGCGCTGGCCAACTCATCAGCTTAGCGTGGTAACTGGCCAATATTCGTAGTTCCCCCTATCGCTCAAATCTAGACTCGCCAATCTAAGCTGAGCAGTCCTCACATGTATAGATGTCCCTTTAATTTCTATTGACATGTGACAGTCACAAGACAGCATCATTGTCATCGTCATTTGAGCTGAACTTTTAATTAGTGTTTGTGGATACGGTGATTAGATGGTTAAATATCTAGGACAATTAACACCAAGATCTCCTGACCGATGCTTGAGCAGAACTTGTACTACTGGCGTCAGAGACTGATAAACAAAAGGCATAAGTTTTTAAACAACGTACCACAGTGCTGGTTGTAGACGTCCTGCCTCCACCAAAATCTTGCTATATTTATCAGGTCATCCGCCCATCTTCTAAGTGGCAACATGCGCTGAGGTAGGGTTACTATTTCACAACGTGCATATTCGTATTTTATTGTTTTTCTGCACCAAGGCTCCACGCTCCATGCCTTTATGACTTAAAGTAATACTGTTTTTTTTAAATCAGCGTCCAATATAAACCAAAACGAGAGGACAGTGTGACGGAGTCGATTTCCAATAACTCTGTCAAGTCGTAAAAGAAAATGAATTTTCAGTCTGAAAGGGTTTCGTCTTCGTAATGTTTAATCCAACAAAGTAGGGTAGTTCATCGCTTAACTTAGACTAACTTGGGGCTCTTTTTCACTGAGACAAAATACTAGCAATCAAAAAATACATATTCAACAAAATTAATACATATATTATTTTGAGCATTTTTTAACATGAGCATCTGAGCCTAATGTAATCAGAGCCCCATCAGTTCAATTCAATATTGTGCTTTAAAACTAACTTATATACCTGTACAGACACCAATGACTATAGCACAGAAAAAACTCAAATTTTCATAACAGTGAATGTCAGTACGAGGTGAGAAACTTTAGACTATCACAAAAATAAAACATTTTTCTTCCCATCATAATAATTTGTACCTTAAGAATGTCAAGATTGGTCAGAAAAAAAATCATGAAGACAAAAACAGCTACCACTCAGGTCAGACTAAATAACTAAATAAAACGTTTATTTGCAGGAATACATTACATTGAGATGTTAACTGGTATATAGTGTCCAGTGCATTCAGCCAAACAATGGCATGAAAATCTTAAACAAAAAGCAAAAGAAAGTTATTAGTAAATAGAATCCGTACACTTTTTTTTTGTTACATTACATTAATTGGCATGTCATTAACAATTACAATACATTTATTTATTTGTATACTCTAAGAATTCTTTGACACTATAAAAGCAAAGTTTCCAGAGCGATTTCGTCAATTTATATTTAAAAATGATCTTATCGGTAAAAAGTTTTATTTCATCTGGTAGTTTATTAAACAATACAATACACTTAAAAGTGTGTAAGTAGAATTCATAATCTTAGGTCGAGTTGGCCTCGGATTGACGTCCGCTTGCTTTTTCCAGTATTCCGGATGAGAGACCACAAACACACACACGTCCCTGATGTACATAGAAGGCAGAGGAAGTATCTGGAGTTTTTCAAACAAAGGCCTACAGCTGTCGTCAAACATGGCATTGCGAATAGCACGGATACACTTTTTTTGAATTTTAAATACTCTCTCCATATCAACAGAGTTTCTCCAGAGTATCAACCCATAACTTAGGCCTGATGAGACATAACCATGATGAGCTGTCAAGGCTGCTTCAATGGAAATGGTGTGTCTCAATTGTTTTAAGGCATAAACAAATCTATTCAGCCGATTGCAGACTTGATCGATGTGCGCCTTCCAATTACGATGCTTATCTAATAGTGAGACCAAGAAATTTGTGAGTTTCTACCGCTTCAACACTATCAGTGCCATGCTGAACTTGAAGCGGTATCGGCACCGAATTGAAAGAAATTAATTGAATTCCCTTAGTCATATCAATATTAATCTTGAGGTTATTATTGTTCATCCAGTCGATTGTTTCTCTAAGCGTCTTGTTAATATCTGATTCAAAGGTTTCTCTTGTATCACGTTTGACAATTAATGTAGTATCATCTGCTAACAGAACCGACTCATGACTCTCAGTACTAGGAAAGAAAATAAACTTTTCAGATCCAGCAAAAACCAATTTTTTTATGGTGTATAAGTAGCATATACTGAAGCAAAAAGACTAAATCCAGCTCAAATGTATTTTGCGTAAACGTGTGAAACCATGGTCTAATAATACTAAAATACAATTGTAATGTTTTTTTCATACTTTTTGTTACATGATTGCATCTCAGTGGGATATTGTCCTCGAACTAAGTTTAACTTAGATATCGGCCTGCCAAAGGCACCGCTAGAAGCGCCATCTAGCAAATTACTTCTGAACTTCTTGAGGGCAGTGGGGGCATTTACGTTTTATATTAATTATTATATTTAAAAACATTTTTCTTATGTTTTCAGATTTATTTCATCACCATAATCAGCCAGGCCAGGCCATCATCTATCGACATCCAGCTCGTGAGTATAATTATCCTCAACGGTGCCGCGGTGGTGGTAATCAAGCATTCGCACCGTATGATTAAAGTAAAAGTAAAAAATATCTTTATTCATATAGACTTATAGAAAGTACTTATGACAAGTCATATAGTTACAAAAAAAAAATTAAAGCAAAAATATACTAAAATAAACTTACATAAAATAATACTATGATAGTAAATATCATAATTAAACATAATGTGACTCTACCACCGGTTCGGGGGTTGTTTCCGATCGAGAAGACTCCGGCAAGAAACTCGATGGTTACTCTTTTCAATCTTGTTTTTTAACACAAAAATTGAACCTTACAAGCAGGGTGACCCTGATGCAGTCTACAAAAGACTGTTTGATTGTGTTAAAAATGATTTTGATGCTTGTTTTCCCACCAAACAAGTTACTTGCAGAGTTCAATCTAAGTTTTGTGAATGGGCCACGCCTGGAATTTACAGGAGCAGACGTAAGATGTATGAGTTGTACGGCATGAAAAAATACAATTTCGATCCACTTTTTGTTGAGTATGTCAAGAACTACTCCAAAATATTCAGAAAAGCCTGCACTACAGCTAAGGCATTGCACATTCGTGATAAAATATCAAAGTCCACTAACAAATTAAAAACCACTTGGGACGTCATAAATCACGAAACAGGTAAAGCTAAACAGCGCGATACCTCATACACTCTTAATATTAACAATAAAATCTTACAATCAGAAGCATCTGTTGCTGAAGCATTTGATAAGTATTTCAGTAATATACCTATAATCACTACAGCTTCATTAAATTCCTCACCAACTAGAGCGGAACATTTGTTGAAAGATAATGTATCTTGTTGCAGTGTATTCTTTAAATTTAAACATGTTGAGTCACTAGATATAATAAAAGCATTCAGATTAATTAATTCAAAAGATGCCGCTGATCTTTGGGGTATATCAGTCAAAATTGTTAGCCACATAATTGACGTGATTGCCCCTTATTTAGCCGTAATATTCAATGATTGTGTTGATGAAGGTGTTTTTCCAAACTTAATGAAACACAGTAGGGTTGTGCCACTTTTTAAATCAGGCAACAAACAAGACCCAGGTAACTTTAGGCCTGTTTCAATCCTACCAGCTCTCAGTAAGATCTTTGAAAAAAACATTCAAGAACAACTTTTAAGCCATTTTTATGAGAACAATCTCTTACACAGTGAACAATATGGATTCACGAGAGGCCGTTCTACTACTGATGCTGGCATCGCACTTCTAAAACACATCTTTAGGGCTTGGGAGAATTCACAGAACGCTCTTGGCGTCTTCTGTGACTTGTCCAAGGCCTTTGATTGCGTTGATCAAGATACACTTATACGCAAGCTTGATTTTTACGGGGTTAGGGATAATGCTTTAGATTTGGTAATTTCGTACCTTAGTTTAAGAACTCAAAAAGTTGATGTTAACAGTGTACTCTCTACAGGATCACAAGTCAAAATGGGGGTCCCTCAAGGATCCATTCTAGGTCCATTACTATTTCTGATATATATAAATGATTTACCTTTTTACTTAAAAGATATTTGTGATGTTGTATTGTTTGCAGACGATACATCTTTAGTTTTTAAAACTGACAGAAATAAAAACCTTTTTGATGATGTTAATGACGCGCTTTCAAAGGTTTTACAATGGTTCACAGTAAATAATCTACAGCTTAATGCAAAAAAGACTAAATGTATTAATTTTAAGTTGCCTAATGTTAAAGATAACCCCATTAGTCTAAAAATTGATGGTAATACTATGAAGCTTGTAGATACAACTGTTTTTCTTGGAATCACACTAGATTCAAAACTGCAATGGAACCCTCATATAACAGCTCTCTCAGGCAGACTTAGTTCGGCTGCATTTGCAGTGAGAAAAATTAGGTTATTAACAGATGTTGATACTGCTCGTTCAGGTTATTTTAGTTATTTCCATAGTGTAATGTCTTACGGCATTGTACTTTGGGGTCAAGCGGCGGATATACAAACCATCTTTATCCTCCAGAAGCGAGCTATCAGATCCATCTATAAGCTTCGTGCACGGGCTTCACTTAGGGAGATTTTTAAGGAAATAGGTATCCTCACTGTAGCGTCACAATACATTTACAATTGCATTGTTTTGGTGAGAAAAAATATTGGTCTCTATGCTAAACACAGTGACATACATTGCAGAAATACTAGGAATAAGGATAAAATTGCACTTCCACTCTTTAGGTTACAAAAAGTTTTAAGATCCTTTATGGGGCAAGGTATACATTATTACAACAAAATTCCAAAAACAATTTGTGAGTTACCTTTACATAGATTCAAAAATCACATCAAAACGGCTTTATTAAAAAAGGGCTATTATACTACAAAAGACTACCTTATAGATAAAAATGCCTGGGTATAAGCGCTCTGCTCGATGCGGGATTAAATAGCTCTATTGTAACAGATGTTTTATTGTAAGAGTTAATAGGTACCTAGTATGTATGTACTGACTAACAATTTTTGTTTTTGAATTGTTTAAATGAATTCTTTTTATTATATTCTTTTATGGTTGGTTTTTTCTCTTTGTTTAATATTCTTTTAGGTTTATTTGTATCAAAATGACACACTGCTGGTACTTTACTAACGCCTGTTGTAAACCCAAAACAAGTTTAAAAGAGTAACTGCTGAGTTTCTCGCCGGGTCTTTTCAGCAAGAAACAACTCCGACGCGGTGGTAGAGTCGCATTATGTCTGTATACTGTTTATTTACATATCCATATTATTATGGTATTTATGTCTATTATTTAGTATATTTTGCTGTAAATTTGACGATTTGAAAGTACTGATACAGTCTATTTGAATAAAGTTATTTGAGTTTGAGTTTGAATTGACAGAGTAGTCATAACAAAAAAGTGTGCAGAGGAGCAGATTATACCTGAGATGACCACAAATTCTTATCATTTAAAAAATCCTCAACACTATAATAACCTCGCTTCATTAACTTAGCTTTAATTTGTGACTTAAACTGGTGAAGTGGCAGTTCAACAAGAGTTTGCGGAATCTTATTAAAATATTTAACACATTGACCAACAAATGATTTCCCTACCTTATGCAGTCTTAGACTGGGAGTTACGAGCTTATTTTTATTCCTAGTATTGAGTTTATGAACATCACTGTTTTTCTTGAAGAGATGCAAGTTTTTACGGACATATACTACATTATCATAAATAAATTGAGAGTACCTACGCCGTTAAAATATCTATCTCTTTGAATACTTCACGAAGCGAGTCGCGTGGTCTAAGGTTGTAAATGGAGCGGATGGCTCTTTTTTGAAGAATAAAGATGGTGTTGAGATCCGCTGCCGAGCCCCACATCTGTAGACCATACGACATAACACTGTGAAAATAACTGAAGTACACTAATCTTGCTGTTGCGATATCAGTCAGGAGCCTTATTTTTCTAACAGCATAAGCTGCCGAACTAAGTCTTCCTGCCAGAGCAGAAATATGCGGACCCCACTGTAACTTGGAATCGAGAGTAATTCCTAAAAATACTGTTGTTGCAGCGGTTATCGAAACCTTTATTTAATTTATCAATTAATTTTATGCGTATTCGAGAGAATTAATACAGATTAAAACCTTGTTACGTCGTTGCAATAATTGTACCTATAGTTTAAGGTTTTACATACAGACAGTTTTTCCTACCTTCCGGGAAGTTTGAAATTTGTGGTCATAAATTAAATTGTTTTTTATTTATCATTTTTTCGCAATCGCACCTGATGGTAAGTGACGATGTGATCTATGATAGTACATGTCTGCCTAGTAAATGCCTATTCACTCTTGTCTTGAAGAGACCCAGATTGGTTCGTAAACACATGCGCGGGCAGCGAGTTCCACTCCTTTGCTGTTCGCATCATGAAGCAGTCCGCAAAACGTTTTGTGCGAATGGCTGGAATATCCGCAACGTGCGGGTAGTAGGCTAATGTGCGTCTTGTGCTCCGATGGTGAAAAGGAGATGGCGGAACCAACTCATGCAGTTCGCTCGCACACTCCCCGAAATAAAGCTTGTAAAACATCGACAGGCTAGCAACGCTGCGCCGGTGTTCTAGATCCCGCAGCCCGGCAGAGAGAGCCGGATCATTAATGAGCCTCAGGGCGCGTGACTCCACCGAGTCCAGAGCAGCAAGCTGGTGTTTAGCTGATTCACCCCAGAGGTGGCAGCAGTACTCCATACATGGCCGGATTTGCGCTTTATTTAACTGGAGCAGCTACGCCGTGATATACCGCCTAAGCTTGGATAGGATGCCAAGCTTTTTGGCAGCAGTTTTTGCTGAGGACTCAATGCAGTCGCCGAAGTTACGGCTTGCCGACAGCTCAACACCAAGCAGCTGGATGTGGTCGGCAACAGGAAGAGAAACATCCCAAAATGTTGGAGCCAGATCAAAAGGGCTCCGCTTCGCCGAGAACAAACTCGCCTGCGTTTTGGCTGAAATATACCTGACCGGATTGCATCACCCCAGTCGGACACAGCCTCTAGGGCCAGATTCATGCGCTTTACAAGATCCTCTCGACACGTCTGGATATCCTCCTTAATGGCCCTCCTCCTCCTCCTTAGGGATTTAATGTTTTTTAATGTTAGAATAAATTCTAAACTAATTAAGCAGTTGCTAAATTTAACCCAAAAAAGGAGACCATTTGACACTTGAGTTCCAAATATCTAAAGTTCCGAAGACGCGCTTCTTTTTTACTCTTTTGTACGCGCGCGTCAGCTTTAGGTACAAACAACACTTTTCTTTTCACTCTGGACTAGCAAACTTTCAAGCCTTTTCGAAAACCACTTTAAGCAAAACAAAACAAACTTTCACAGTCTTACACCTTTCCATTCATAATTGAAGTCCCACCGAAATTTCCTCTCAACTTCTTAACGGTTTTGGTGTAAGGATCATTTTCCGCTGGCACTTGGGGGAATTCCCTGCCTCATGCAGGTAATAGATATTTAAGTAGTGCAAACTTGGAGTCGAGATCGAATGAGGAGATCGATGAGTGTGCGGGGGATTACGTGTCCCATTTGTGTAACACTGTTGGATGAAGCTTTTTGTATTACTAGAGGATATAGGAGATTGTCGTGGCCTAGTGGTTAAGCACTCCAACTCAGATCGCGGATCGTGTGGTCCCGAGTTCAAATCTGGCCAGAACCAAAAATCTTTGTGTTTATTGTTTAATTTCCGACTTACTCTCCGGTGATGGAAAAACATCAATAAAAAACCAAATTAACCCGGATAGCGGCGGAAGGCTATAGGCTACCTATCACGATGGGTTCTAATTCCACTGGTGAAAAGTGGGCTTCTGAGTGTTCCGTTCACCATGACGGCAACAGTCACTTGATTCTGACTACCCTGTTTAGGATAAAGTCGTGATGCTATGAGAGGATAATACTCGTACTTACAGCAAACTAATACTTTGGAGTTTGCACATTCAACAACGAAACTTACATTTTATATTGCTAAAAACTTTGACCACCGGTACGAAAGCGTTCACATCAGCCTTTACAAAACTATTGCAAAATAGGTCCTATGTCAGCAGCAAGTGCCCCTATGTAAAGGTCGATGTGAATGCTTCTGTACATAACTATTATGCTCTGTATTTCATTAAGTATTCGAACATTTTGAATTATACCGGATTATCAAAAGACTTACAAAAAACCTCAATGCATACTCATAAGCGATGTAGAAACTATCTAAGAGAAAATTAAATTAAAGTATTGTTTGTATGAAAACCTTTAGGTTAAAGTCAATTGAAAAATTCAAATGTTGAGTTTACATAGTTACTAAATAACTAACTGAGTGTGCTATATCGTTTTTGGAAGTCTTTTGATAATCACACAGTATAATATTAAGTGATAAGAACTGATGTAGGTAATAGGAGTAACCTTGGTGTAGTTAGTTGAGTTGACAGTGGGTTGGGCCATAGCACGAAGAACTGATGGAAACGACCATACAGAAACATTCTAGATGAATTTCAAAGTGAATGCAGCGTGAAATGCCACGATTTCGCAAGGCGGAACCTACTAACAATCGATTCTATGACCAATCATTCTGGAAATCTTTTGAAGTAACCCACTTTTGGTAGAAGATGGCTAAAAATGTTGATGTTGGCACATCTTAAAATGAATTTGAAAGACTTCTATGCAAAACGCTACGTCATTATGAAACAACTCCATTCACATTAGAATCGTCAATTGATCGCGGTCATTAAGCTCTTTGTCAGTTCGTGACGTCATCGCTCGCTGTATAGTGAGGTCACAGCTCACGCCATTACCAGCCGGACCTCGCTAACGAAGCGCCGGGACTTTTGTTTAAAGCACTCAATGGGGATACTTAATTAAATCCGATGTTGGACAGAGTGATTGTTTATGAGGTATTAGGTGAATACAAACATTTTGCATTTTGAAAATCTATGCCATTTTAAACAAGTTATTATCGATGGTTAATTTTGATTCAGCCAACTACGCTGGAGGAGTTTGACCTCAAGTGCTAGTTTGTACACTGATTACTCACATTAATCGCTAAAATACAAGAGTCTTTCTCTTTAATTTACACGTAATTACCGGCAGGAGAGGTCGACCCAAGAAGCGGTGGCTCGACGTCGTCAAGGGTGACATGCGTGCCAACAGACTCACCACTGCGGGTGCACAAGACCGCGCGAAGTGGGCCAATAAAATAAGAAAGGCGGACCCTGGGACCCCACACACCAGTGTGAAATCACAACCGGGATAGACCGCACGGATAATGATGATGACCACAAAAAAACTTGACTAAAATCTAAAACTCTATTCGCAAAAACAAATCTAAGTATGGTAGCTTAATCTAAGCCGATGAAATCTTTTGCAGCTATTCCCCTAACCTCACGAAAATACCCCAAATAAATCGGCTCCCGAATGAATCAACTTGAATCAGCCTGACCCATTACCGAAACAAATGTCAGCTCAACGCCATACGAAGGAGGTCGTTAATAAAAATCGCGCTAAAAGTGATCCCGTTTGTTAGGTAAAGTGTACGACGCGTGATATGAGATTATGACGTCATCACGAGTGTTCACTCGAGCAGTGGCTATGCGATAGCGGGATGGGACACACTGGCTGGATGTTCGGCAGACATAAATGAAGGATCATTTAAAAAATATGGGATTCGTTTTAACTAGCTTATAAAATTATTGTAATATTTGTTAGTTTTTTTGCTTAGTACAATTTATTGTTGTTGTGTTACGAAGCGAGATAAAGTATTAAGTTTTGGTTCCGTTCAATTCAATTGCACCGACACTCGTATGACTGTCGAATCTTCTATGATCTGGCTGCTGTATCCAGGGTTTCATTCAAGTGAGGTAGTTAGTTCCTCAAAAATATTTATGATTTTTTTTTTATTGAATATGATACATATTTATTTGAACTACCAGCTAAAGAAATAACGTGTACCATGATTTGTGGTCTACGGAAGGAAGATTCAGCTAGAAATAATATTTCACATTTTTCAAAGCACATGGCATTCAAATAACTTTTTTGTATGCATTGGCAAGATTTGTTTTTGTGGCTGCACTGAGTTCGAATGCAAATAGTAAAGAACAAATTAAAAATTTCGATGATTGAAGAAAAAAGACTGGACAAGTGACTTGCTATAAGTTTTTAGCGTCGCAATTTAGAAAGGAACGATTGTTTTCAGACACAACGAGTGATGTCAACCTCGATTCTTCATTAATTGGTCTCAATGCTGTTTTTTTTTATATTGCCTGTCAAGATGATCTCACTCCACCTGATGAAAAGCGGTCGTGAGGTCTAGATATGAGGCTCACAAGCCCAGTCATTCAATCGAATCACTGGGCTGGCCATCCTCACCTTGAAATTCTATTGATAGAATGTCATTTTGGAATTTTTATAGAAAAAATAAATCTGATCGATCTTCAGCCACCAGTATGTCGTTATAATAGTACTGGCACTCTCTTAAATCTTGCCAGTTAACCCATCAAAGTGTTTGTTCTTCATCCTTCAACGTGCTGTGTCCCCATAAAAACAGATGATGACTAGAGGACTCCACGTGTTCAAGTAACGCGTGTCTCGATGACGCTTCATAGGAGCCATGCCGTTTGAGTGGTTTGCTTCATCAATGGTTGTAGGTGAACTGGTCAAAGAAAATAGAAGCCCTATTTAGGTTTTCTTTGCAAATGAGTCAAAATGGTATGTCAATGATAAAATTAAAAAGTCGAGATAGTTCTTGAGAAAACCTCGTCACAACTAACGTTTCGGCCTCATAGGTAGGCATTAACTGAAGAATAGTGTTATTTTTTTGTAAACATTTTTTTTTACAGAAAGCTAGATTCTAGAAAAATTCGACCTGATCCTCGGACTCAAACGGGATTAACCCGCGACCTTCAACAATCCGCTCGGCTGCTCTTCCCACCGAGGCCGAGGCCGTTAACAGACCGAATTGATCTAGTGTATTTTACGTTGTAAGCCAATGTTTTTTCATCAATGTTATAGGCATGCGCCTTTAAAACCCGAAATAAATATTTTTGAAAATTATTGACTTCCGATTAAGATGAAACTATAAGTTCTATCCTTGTGTAAAAAATAGTGCATTGTTGAATGCTAAAAAAAAACACTTATCACCTTTCTTTACTTGTTTATGTATTTTGTCAGTTTTCAATCAATAAAATAAAGGATGTTTTTGTACCAACTTTTTTGAAACTTTATGATGTAAGCATGAGCATGGCATGACCAAAGTGACTTTACTATTTAGGTAACTATCAGAAAAACAACTTTTCAGCTTTTGATTAAACCATGATGAGGCAGAGTTGACCTGGATGTCTACCAATAACTGATTAGGAATTTTTGTGGCTGAATTCCATTATAAACCAATTCTATTATAAGTCAATACTATAGGCATTGATTGATACAGCTAGGCACTCATATTTATTTAAATCAAGAGCGAGTTCTTACCAAATTCATTCAACCGACATTCTCTGTCAAGTTACTCACAAAGTAGGATTGAATAAACGCCAGCCAACACACAACTTGTCATGGTCTCGAAGAAAGGATGAAATATACTTGTGTTACGAGGTACCAGTCAAGGAATTAAGCCAAGAACGGCTCCCAGTACCAAGCCAACTTAGAAAATACCTTTTTTTTGTTGACCTGACCGGGACACTACGGAAAACGAGGCGAGAAACCGTGTTAAAGCGCACTATGCCAATAGTGTCGTCAAAACAAAGTATAAATTTTGAGAGTGGCGTACGCCACTAAAATTATTAAAACATTTTTCAGTTCAACAGGACCCCAAAAGCTTCCCGGGCTTATTTCACTAAAATACTCTGGGCACTATACGAAAAATTTAACCCTCGCAATCTCGCCTTAATTACCGGCGAAGGGCTAGTTCGTCCATTTTTAACCCCCACAATTCCGGGCGACTCAATCCCGCAGTCCGAATTTGCATATAGAGCGCAGAATGGCTCAAAAACGACGCTGTAATCGTCGTCGAATAGCAGTGAAGGGTTATGCCGAGCCGCGAAAATATGGTGGACGTTCCCGTCTTTGTTTTGTGTGGATAGGGTTTAATGACTTTTTTTCTACTGTCAATTTATTTCTAGTCTGTATGGGTTTTGTACGTTTGTGCAAACGTATCAATGCTACAATGGTTGGCTTTCCCACGTACGTTTTTGACGTGTCTTTGCTGAAAATCAATGTGTAATGTTTGACCAGCATAAAAATATTTTATTCTTGGTAGTTAAAATAGTAATTTATCAGGAAACAAAGCTATCAAGAAAGTAAATTTATAATTTAGAACTCAAAAAATTTTTCAAGGACCAGAATCTAATAACGGTGCAGTGTCCTGACTCCACCTCATAGTTGAGGTGAGACCTGTGCCCAGATGTGGGACGTATGAGGCTGTATTTGTTATTTTTGTTGTTGTTGTCCCGACTCCATTTTCATACGTTAATTGTTTTATTTCAAGTTTCTAGTACATTAGTACTTATTAGTACGTATCTAGTACTTAATTGTAGAATAACTGAACAACAAGCAATAATTGAATTTATCTATAAGGTATTTAAACAGCCTTTTAAAAATGTATTTCGTGAAAAGGCAATAACATAACAACATAACATACCATCACGACTTTATGGTGAACGAAACACTCAGAAGCCCACTTTTCACCAACGGTATTAGAACCCAACGTGGTAGGTGGTGAGCCTTCCGCAGTTATCCGGGTTGGTTTGGTTTTTTATCGATGTTTTCCATCACCGGAGAGTAAGTCGGATATTTAACAATGAACACAAAGATTTTGGTTTTGGCCAGATTTGAAAGGCTGGCTGAATAACGGTGGCGCAGTTTGAAAACACCAATACTTGTTATGGCTTTGAGAGGTGCCAAGTTATCTTTTCTCCCATTGCTTTGTTGAGACCTATCGAATGTTAAGTAAGGATTTGTGATGCGTTTGATTCTTTTTAAGTGGTATTCCTTTATTACAGGAACCAATTAAGATGAAAAGTATCCAAAGATAGATCTTGGGAAAAATCTATCATTGGATTAAAAATAGTTCATTGTTTAATGCTTTGAGTAAAAATTCATTTACTATGGAAAGTAGTTTAAACAACCATATCTATAAAAAATGAACTCAACATAACCTGTATACTAACATAAGAAAATTACCTGCACCTTTGAGCGAAATTTTACCCCATAATTCCTTACAAACGCTGTCAGTAGAAAATAATCCCAGCTAGAAGCAGCTGTCCCAGCTACTCAACTTTGAGCACAACGTTAAGTAATGTAACAGAATTTTGGCGTTCAAAAATCCGGAAACATTGCCAGCCCTGGGATTTCGGTCCGAGCTCTGTAACCAAACCACTATACCACGGAGGCGTCATAATACTTGAAGAATGTCGCAAAAAATAAATCATTGTGCTTTTGTGATCCCTGTAATAATCGCCATGTCCACCCCTCTCTCAATCAGACCACGTTATCTGTCGCGACGCGGATATAAGTCAATTAAGAGGGGAAGTACCTGTTTCTGCCTAACTTGGTAATACCTATACCTAGCAGCGGATATTAATTTCACAAGTACTTGTATCAAGTTATGTTGTAAAAACGCAACTCTTTTTTTGGGCCTTACAATAAACCTTTAAAGTTTTTTAATAATTTCTTAGCTATGCTTGATATTAACATCGACAGCGACGTCAGTGCCCGAATTTCCGCGGCTTGGGCCAAATGGCGTGAGGTGACTGGTGTCATTTGTAACCCCAAAATACCGATCAAGCTGAAGGGGCAGGTCTATAAAACCATCATTAGGCCTGTATTTTTATATGGCAGTGAAACATGGCCGTTACTAGAGCGTCTCAAGCAGGAGCTGCGCGTCACGGAAATGAAGATGCTGCAGTGGATGTGTGGAGTCTCACGCAAAGATCGCGTGCGGAACACCCACATCCGCGGCAGCCTTCGTGTTTGTAACATCGCAGACAAGCTGCAGGAGTGCCGCCTCCGTTGAATTGGTCATGTCTCATGGAGATCGGAAAACTACGTGGGCCACAAATGTCTGGCTATGCCGCCTTCGCCGGGGACCGGCAGAAGAGGTCGACCCAATAAGCGCTGGCTCGACGTTGTCAAGAGTGACATGCGTGCCAACAGACTCACCACTGAGGATGCACAAGACCGCGCGAAGTGGGCCAAGAAAATAAGAAAGGCGGTCCCTAGGACCCCACATACCGGTGTGTGTTCACAACCTGGATAGACCGCATGAATGATGATGATGATGATGCTTGATATTAACTGCAAAAATGAATCTGTAGTTAGAAGTAAAGTCACTAAAGTATCCTAGTTAGTAATTAAGTGTAAGTCACAAAGGGCACATGCCTGGAGACTTTCATACATATTATATTTTAGTTATAATTGTTTCTTCGAAAAAAAAAGTGTTAGAGTTTACATACTTGTGCGAATTTATTACCTAAAAGTGCGATCCTTTAGAGTCTGGAAATGAAACAAACTCCTTCTGATATATTACGTAAGTTAATTTTAGACCACGGTCCGCTGTGGGAAGAATGCATACAATATTTCCCAGTGGGCAACCACATGTCCAATCTAGAAAGAACTCCCTCACCCTGCCTCTTTTATATTAAAGACAGGAAAACGCTTGAAAACTAAGAGCTCAAGGAAACTGGTTGTATCTATTATAATCATATGAAATGAAGTTCGAAAGATGATGGGGAAGAAAATTTTATGAAGGTTTTAGTTTTTTGCCCCATTTTGATAGATGGAATGCTGTTCATATTAATGAAATCTTTATAAGAAATAGTTTTTCCTTGTAATATAAGTACGTTAGAGAAATACTTCGCCATTTGTTTTATAACTACGAAATAAAGTGAAACATAAGTACCACTTCGCCTATCAAATACCACTTTGTCTTGTAACATAACAGGCAGTGACAGTAAACTGTTTTACAGCTAAAAGCATTTTTGTAGTATTAGGAATTTCTGTAGTTTATAAAGTTCTAGGTCATTTTGTGCTAAATTCTTCTGCTATTAATGTTAAAGTATACATAGCACACATCTTCGGGCACTCTGGAATAAAGATATAAACATTAATCCAATTAACACGAAAATCAATTTATAAAAGAGCTAAAACAATATAAAAATATAAAAAAGATTAAATAAATGAAACAGAAATGCGAGTAAAGGATCGTTTTTTGTTATGCGTTCAAAATCATCTTTTGTTCAGAATGGATATTCGCTACAAAGCGTGTAACACTCAATATTTTTCTCACCAGTGCAGCGATTCAGAACAAAGTTGCCTACCGATTCTGTTAATTTCTTTTATATTTAATTACTTTTTATTAAGGGTGGTTTTTATGTAATTTAGTGTATAAAAACTAAAGGGATTTGGCTGTAACGTATAAGAATATTAATTACACACATCATAATGTTCTCAAATTATGTGTTCGCTAACGGAATTTGAATTAATTTAGCTGAAATGCACTCTAACAATCCAGACAAAACGTTTACAGCCATAAATAGCACTAAACGGAGCTAACATTACAACGGAACACTCAAACTGTCACGGCAACAAAATGTTGCCGGCGACGCGCAACATCAAACACTCGTTGCGGAACATCGGGCGACAGCGGCGGAAAACTGTGAAATATGTGAACTAGAGTTTAAGCCGTTGTTATGTTGGCTTATTGCAGCTTTAGAAATGAGCCAACGACATTTTTGAGAATTTAACGCGATTCTACAGAGACAAAATGAGGCAATATTTAAAACATTGGCCCATTTATGTTATGTTAGGTATATACACCACACCTCAAACACCCAAACTTCACACACACACTACAATAAAATTGATAATGCAACTTTATCACGATTTTATACATTTCATTTTATTTTACCATTTATTCTCTTAATAATAACAATAATTCAGTTAATTTTAATAAATTAAATATATATTTTTTATAAAAAATTAAATTATATTTTTAAATAAAATTATTTATAATAAATTCACTTTTTCTATGAAAAATATCGATTATTCTAAGTGCATTAAATTTTATATCAGTTCAGTCAGTCACATTTATATTTGTTCTATCCCTAAATACCTAATCTAACAAGTTAAGAGAAAACAAGTCCGATAATATTTATTACTAGCTGTCTGTTAGGGGCTTCGTCCGCAGAGACTTTCTCCTGTTGAAATCTCTCTACAAGTTTTTTTATATCTTGATCCTTTGTTTTAACTTTGCAAAGGGAAAGGGATGCGCTTGGGCATCATGTCTTCACTGAACCTCCTCCTCTGTTAAACTATTCTTATTTTTCTCCTGGCGCTCTTGCATGTTAATCCTGCGGCTTTAGGAAGTTTTCCGGCGAGGACACGAGATCGGTGTAGTATACCGAGCTATTATAATATAATTTAACTAAAAATTTGTGGTTTTCGCAATTTTTCCTCTATCTGTGCTTTTACACGTTGCTTCGTACCAAATTTCAAGATTCTGAGTTCACAGGAAGTACCCTGTAGGTTTTGATTCCCTTGCGAGTGTCGCAAAGTTTGCGGAAATTTGCGGTATGAACGGCTGTATCTTTTGATTGCGTTGGCTTAGAAGTTTAAATTTTTCACAGCTCCAAGGGACAGTAAACTTGAGTATTTGGTATAAATTCCAGCTTGATACCTTCACGCGTTCCTGAGAAAAAGGGTCTTGACAGACAGACAGACGAACGGACAACAAAGTGTATCCTATAAGGGTTCCGTTTCTTCCTTTCGAGGTACGAAACCCTAAAAACGAATTATCATTAACACTAAAAGATCACGAAAGAAAATTCTTGCTTTAACTCTATTTTTGTTTGGTCTAAAATCAAAAATGCACCTAGCTGCAGTAAGAGTTTATAGACCAAGCAACACGTATGCTTATTCTGCCGTGTTTACCACTGCTTGCCGAAATATTCCACCGACGTTGTATAAAAGAAATGAGGGTGCAAAATTAGGTTCGTCGCAATCCTTTCGATTTTATCACTCACTCATATGCTACGGACACTAAATCTTTTAAAGCTTTGAGTAGATTTAATAGTCAACCTTTAATAAAAAATACGCTTCTATAAAAATGACCTTATCCCTACATTATAAAGGTTTTTAATATTCCCCTCGCGTTTCTCAGCGAGTCTTTTCCACCGTTTCTGCTATCTTCAGTTGAAGTACACATTTGCATCATAAAGCTGTCTGTTTGTTTGTATGGCTCTTCGCCTGTTTGCAAGATAACTGAAAAGTGTTGTAGGGTAGCGAAGAAAATGCTTACATAAGAATTCGTGTTTAAAAACAAAACCTCTATGAAAGTTTAATGAACGGCTAAAATGCATAAACTGTTAAAAAGAATACGAATCAAAATATTCATAGACTGAGTTTGTGCAACCAGGAAAGTGGTAAAAGGTCGCAACCGGTAGGTAGGCTGAGCAAAGGATATTTAGACGATCAGGCTCAGAATTTAAGAATAATTATCTATAAACATTAGCTTCACAGCTAAACTTAGAACACGTTTGCGTTTTGAGCAATTTTTTTTAAAACGGTTTCAGTTAGTGTTTACTGCTGAAGCTAGGGTTTCTTTCTAGACCCAGGATAAATTCTGAGTGAGGTCTGTTAATTTTTTGGTCATCGGGACATCTCCGTCTGATGGTTTTGTCTTTTATATTGTTATTATGTTTTGTTTTTGTTTGCCTACTACATGTGTTTTTACGAAGTCCTAGAAGTTCCCTGTTGTTTCTATTTCTCTTTGCCTTCTAAGGATTAGAAGATGTCACCATTACACGCATGAGGGTTAGTGAACACAAACCCTGGCTAACTTTCGAAAAATCCGAAATCACACAGGGATTCGAACACAGGACCTCCGGATCCCAGGCCATGCGCTTTTACTACCGAGGCCACCATTTACAATAGAAACAAGTAAATGAATTTTGAAACGTTATGGTATGTAATTTAAACTAAATATAAATTGCCTACTAAAAACTTCCCTAACAATATCGACTGATATGACAGGTATTTCAACCCTTGAAAACTCAACCCCACTCCTGAAACGAAATTAAACTTAATATAAATTCAAAGAAGATAGCAAAAAAGCAACTGAATTGGGTTGTAAATTGGTTGGCTTTTAAGAAGGTCCCTTCAACGACCTTATGGAAAATTAAAGCTTTTCATCGGAAAATTGCGAGAGCTGGCTTCTTTACCTGTTTGTGTACAGGTTTTCGCCATATTTTGTATAAACAGTGTTGGCACTTTGAGGGTTATGAGAAAAATGTTTAGAATGTTAAATTGCTTGTGATTATTTTTGTTTTTTTGGTATTCACAATTCTTTATCACTATATTTAACTGAAAAAACAAAAATTTGGTTGGGATTTGAAATTCGCCATCTGTCGCTTTACATGGTGATCCATGAAAAACCATATCAATAGGTGCCAATAATATAAATAAGATGGATAAATACATAATTGCAGTTAAATCTGATAAATAGAATTAAACCAATACGAAGTCACATAATCAGCTATTATATTCCATTTTCAACCATATTTTCAGTTGAATAGTACAGTTCAAAACGGGATTGCTACCAGTAGGGTTGTGAAAAACTCATCTCGAACCTCACCCAGTAAATCCGCTGTGAGATTCAAGTTTTTCTTCGTATAAAATTGAAAAACGACGAAATGTCGCCTTTCTGCTGATTGTGCTCGTGAATTAGAAATGAGAAATGACAAATCATTTAGTTTATACAGGGCTATTTTATAAACACCATCCAAATTAAATTATGAGGTTCTATGGAGAAAATTGCAAAATACGTATTTTTCTGTTTGACAACCTTCAGTACTAAAATGTTTAGTTATTAATGTTATTATAACTACTCAAAGGTATAAAAAAATCACTAGTTTCGTTGATACTGCGCGACGTGAGCGGCGGCGGGCTCGCAGTCTCTTCAACTCCCCGCCCGCGCTTTATTTGGAAATTGAAATTTGTTTTTGAATAAGTAAACACGCCGCACGAATATTTTTTTCGAAAAAAATATAAGAATATAAAAGTTAGAAAGACCTACCCTATTTTTATAAAAAAGCTGTCTTCTATTGATGCCTAACGTCTGGTAAAATTTTGGATGATGCTTATAAAGTAACCCTGTATAAAAAGTGTGTATGAAAGCTAAAGCGTGTTCGATCATCTGAGTGAGATCGGCATCGATTTTTTTCAGAATCGCACGGCAGGTATCTTTTTAGAGTTTCCGATTTGCGGTAGGTACCTACTGTTGCAAGCGCCATGAACACGGAATGACAGAAGATCTTGCGGATCACTGTTATTGGCAGACATGTCTACTGCCCGCCGGTAGCAATCCCGTTTTGAACTATTCCAATGTTAGTGACCTTAAGTTTAAAGAAATATATAGTTTCACAAGCCAGTGACCACAATACATGATCGAAGTCGCAGGCAAAAGCTAGTTAAAAAATTTAAGTGTGAAGTAGTAAGTTTTGCATTGTTTTCCAGACAAGTCGTGCCCGCGGTCTCGTTTGTTCTGCGAACTTCGCAAGTATCGCCTTCTTCCCAAGTTTAACATGTTCAACGTTTAGGTACTATGCTCCTTTCTTTCTTTTGCTTGTTATCAAACTTTTCCTCTGACAACTTCGAATAGTTGTATTACGTGATGCGAGATTATTTGCTTCACAAGTTTGGGTTTGTCTTAACATTTGAAAACAGTAAAACTTTGGGAACCTTTTAAGCGTTATTTTGAACGATTAGCTTAGTATTCATCAAGCGATGGAAAACAATCACTCAGTGAAATAATAATCTATACCAATTTAAAATTTGAGTCATTAGATAGAAATCTTTTGGAAAAGTCGATAAATATAAAACCAAATTGCGACTTAATGTTATTAGTAAATTGAACCACAGGGATTTTCATTAAAACAAACCCCAGTGTATGTCAACAAAATACCAAAGAGCAGTCGTTTTTAAAACAGTTAAGTTTTCGCAATAATGAGTAATTCAAAAACAAAAACAATTCTAAACCAATTTATAATGCTAGAAAATTTCTTTTTTATAAACCGCTCCTACTTGATCAACAAACAAATAGTTTGGTTCTTTTGCAACATTATATTTGTAACTATCACCACTGTTTTTGCCTGTGTTATTATTTACGATGTGTTTCTCTCTGAGGAAAATGTTGGTACGGGTCTTAGATTTCTCGAGATAATTTCGGTGATTGAAATTATACAATTATCGAGCGCTGCCCGGTCTTCTAATTCTTTTTCTGTCCTAAAGAAGCTAGATGAGAAATGCAGTGACGATGAAGACTATTTGTCTAACTTTAAACAAATTGTTTTTAATGAATTATTCATTTTCGTTTTCACTACTATATTAGATTTAGCAGGAGTTGCTATCATTGATATTAAAACCAGTGTATTGTTACCACTTTTCATCGCATCATCGGCTAAAGATGCTGAAATTATGTTTTATGCTTTGCTGATAAAAGGGATCAATCTTCGACTATCCATCTTGGATAAGGTACCTCCAAGGCTTGGTGCAAAGAGATATGGTTACATCCTCTTAACTACAGATAGCCTTTGCGAAAATTATTCAATAAGAGTGAGTACACTTCTTAACAACACATTACTCGTATATTATTATTCAAACTATAATTTATACTGCTATATTATTTCAGGTTCTCTTCATGTTATCAACAGTATTCTTCAAAACTGTCTTGTATTTATCTTTGTTTGTAATTAACGGATATCCGGTAAGTTGATACAGTTGTTTGAATTGTAAAAAATGTAGCGATGAAATAATTCGAATTCCTTGCACAAGGCCGTTTGCTGTGACCCTGATAAAAAAATTGTTCTATAAAATATTTGATAAAAATAATTGTATAAGAATTTTTAAAACTTAAAAACCTGAAAACAACTGATTACTCTCCTGTCGCGGGTTTTAATACAATCGGTAAAGTGTTCCGTTCAGGATAAATGCACCTGATTTAGGGCCGTATTCGTTCGACTACCTCATTTTGAGCTAAAGTTGTCTTTTTGTTTGCATTGTTAAAAATAACTATTCTTAAAATATATTTAACGAAAAAAAAATTGACCTAAATTGGCATTTATTGGCCAGAAACAGTACCTATGAATTTCCTTAGTTTAATTTAGATAACATAATGTATGTGCGCAAAAACTTGCAACTGTTCAAAAAAAACAGTGATACTCATAAACACAATACCAGAAATAAAAACAAACTGAACACTCCCAGTCTTAGGCTACACAAGGTGGGAAACTCATTTGTGGGTCAATCTGTAAAATACTTGAACAAAATACCCCAAAGTCTTGTTGATCTACCTCTTCACAAGTTTAAGTCTGCAATTAAAGCCAAGTTAATGAAACAAGGTTATTATAATGTAGAGGATTACTTGAACGACAAGTTTGTGGTCATAGTAGGAATAATCTGCTCCTCTGCTCAATGTTGTGTTCTTTTCTCTACTCTCATTGACTGTACTCTGAATTTATTTTTTGTAAAACAAACAAAGTTCAAAAGAGTAACTATCGAGTTTCTTGCCGGAGTCTCCTCGATAAGACGCAACGTCCGAACCGGTGGTAGATTCACATTATGTATATTCACGATATGTACTATTATTGATAGATAGATTATTTATTTCTCATTACAAAAATACACATTAAATTACATTTGTTCATGGTCAATTCAAGGATTGTACTATTTTATTCACGTTTATTATTATTATGTCTAAGTATGTACTTTTTTTTTGACATGTCATAAGTGCTTTGTACAAGCTTAAATGAATATATATTTTTTTTACCTTATTTACTTCACTCAGTGGGTGTCCTAACGAATATGAACCCCTCTTGATTTCCAACAGTACTTTCAATCAACATTACGTCATGTTGGCTAGCTGACTAAAATAAACTAGTCTAAGTATCCGTAAATTATTCACCAATCTTTTTGCCAAAAAAAAATCTGGGTACTATACTGTTTTCACTCTAAGATGATATGCCTGACACCTCTCATTGTTACATGTCACGCATACTATTTCAAACTAAATAAGAAGAAACTGGAAAAAGAAAATTTAATAAACTATTAAAAAACTATTGTCCTGGCGAATCTTTTCAAGTTAATTATTGTTATAATTATTAACTGTTTTTAAATGAAGTAAATGAAATTAAAATAAATATATCTTTACAGCGCCTGATGCGTGAAAAGGAACGCCATTCAATAGTGTATTGACACTACTGAATCGACAAAAAATCGATGATTACATGTCATTCACGTCAGATACAAATACAAATAAATTTTATTGTGAATCACAGGTATAACAATAATGTTCAGATCATACATATTTAAGAGTCTCACTGTGTTCCGCCTCACAGGCATACAATACAATAGTAATCATCTTAATCCGAATGTCCAATTTTATTACAAAGTAGTCAATAAAAAATAAAAAATGTAATTAGATGAATCAGTACGAGTGCGTCTGCCTTGTATGCGGTTTGTGTTTGCGTTACGTCTGAGTTGCGTATTTGTTTATTTTGACTTTTGTTGCTGTTTTTCGTTTTAGTTGTTTTTGTTTGGTACGATGCTTAAAAAAACCCAAAAACTGTTTTGAGTGCTCAAAGTCGGGAATTAGTTATTCGTCTGAGGGACTACTTCGAACGAAAGCGTACTAATGGGGGCCCGTTAATACCGATCGAAGGAGTGATAGACCGAATTGCGGCAGCTCCGGACATCGGGACAGCTACCGTTTCTCGTATAACAAAAAAAATATGGTGAAACTGGTACAGAAGACAAGAAGTTATCCACTCCGAAGAAGCGTACAATAAGCGCAAAGCTTCATAACTGAAATAGATTGCTTGTGACTTTATAATAAAATAATAAATAAATAAAATAAATATCCCTGGACATTATTCCACACAGCGCCATCTAGCCCCAAAGTAAGCTAATTAAAGCTTGTGTTATAATTGAAATAGTGTCCTAGTTCATGATTATAAGAAGTAATCATCCCTAAGCCATATTTTCATTAAATATCGTTTCCTCGCCCGCTAATCCACGCCACCTAGTACATCGAGTATAAAGTACGTCCTGTACGTCTACCACGAGTTGTCTCGTGTCATTTACGTTATCGTTCGCGTAAAAATTGTATTGGAGACTTGTAGAGCCCTAGGTTATAGTTGTCATGAAACAACTACTTTTCGACTAAATAAGATGCTAATTTTAGGAATCAAGGAGTATTTTTGGGGCACACGTAGTTGAAATTATGTTTATTGAGTGTTTAAACAATGTACCTAGGCTACCGAGGACACAATTTTTTTTTTTTAATTCATTCATTAGTTTTTGTTGCTCACATTAAATTATGCGGCCAAAAACAACATGTCTCCGCCGTTTACAGCAAATAAGATGATAAAATTATTGAAAGAGGCATGTCAATATGTAACGTGAAAAATGGAGAAAGGGCGTTGAAAAAACTCGCCAAACCATAATGGAGGACTAGGACAAATACATCCACATTGACCGAATAAGAGACCAGCAAATAATAATAACAGTAGAAGACGGTTTCGATTCTGATATCAGTTCACAAGAATCAAGTTCTAGCATTAAATGATTATTATAGTTACTATTATTTTCGAAAGACCGCGTTTTATTCTTCAGCTTATTAGCCATAACCCGTTTATTAGGAATTTATTCAAAAATTTAAAATCGGTAAATCCGATTCCATTTCCTTTGCCAACTCATCCGACATTTTGAAACCATCGATTAAATTTTATTCGTTGCATCACTTTAATTGTCAATTAAGAACTGTCAGGGATAACATCATACGGCGAAAATAGTATAGATACATTTTTTGTGATTCTTTTCGTTTGGTCTATTTTATGACAAATTCTAAAATGTATCATAACTTTTAACAGTTTGTAAGCGGATTTATATTGATAGAGTTATAAATGACAGAAATGTTGCCAGCTATGTTAAATATATAGTTATTTACCGAGACATCCAGTATATGAGTAAAAGCACATGTGAATGATTTATGATGATGCTTTAAATGCCCTGTTTTTATTTAAATTTTATTACTCTTAAGTCTCATGTAACGCAAATTTCATAAAAAGCGGTGTGGTGTATTTATCATGGTTGGATGAAATATAATTAAACGGCTTTCAAAAGTAAGCCAATAATATTAGTGTAATGATTTCTTCTCAGTTGTCACCAGGGTCAGCATATCTGACATTTCGACTATCGAAATCGTTGTATTCAGTCTGGATACTATGCCGAGCCGCTGCCGAATCTGAGACTATTTGCAAGAGAATCGCATTTAATTTAGCATCAAAACGAATACTGGACCCTAAAATCAATGGACGTAAGAAGCCTTTTTATTGTCTCAGGTTTAAACTAACTTTGCAATTAATTACCTACTACGGTTTGGCTTGAGTGAAATAAGTGGCGCCCACCGTGGTACTCTCTGTATAAACTAACTGGTTGGAGCATATTCATAGGCCTTAAGTATCATGTTTGGTGTTCTATTATTAGTTTGAGCTATTTCAAGACATATATTTGAAAATAACCTTGCAAATAAAAAAATAAGTGCTTTCATAGCAATCATAATTGTGGCGCCCTAACGTGGAGCGTCAACTTCACGTTAGGGCGCCAACGATTCAAAGCCTAGTTTCTAAACAATAAACCAAATCGACGTTAAAAAAATATCATAATTATATTTTTTACAGATAACATGTCAATTAAATACGTGACGCGTTGGCTTTCAAAGATAAATTTACGACGTCCAATCTATATCAGTGGATCAGTCATGTCCATTGATAGAACCATTTTATTGAATATGCTTGATTTAGGCATCAGTTACATGCTTATTGTGGTCCAAGTAAGTTAATAATTTGTAAACCAAATATATAATAAACATCTATCTATACAGACGGTAACCGTTTTAAAAATAAATAATGTAGATACAATACCAACAATCACCAGCGACTTTGCTAGCGTGGACTATTGTTTTCCGCATAGCTGAAATTACTTGATATATACTGTGGCTTTGTATTAGTGAAATAATTTTTAAAATCAGTCCACAAATTCTTATCTTTATTAATTACAAATAAGTAAGTAATCAAATCTTTCCTCTTTTTGACATACGTTTAGAAGCACGATACTTTTTACGGAAGACCTATTGAATATTGTAATACTACCTATACTGATAAAAGTAAAACCTGTTTTATTTGCTTAGCAAATATTTCAGTTGAGTAGACTAAAACACAAGGAAAGTCATTTTATGCATCCAAATTACTAACCACTGAAGAGCGCCATCTTTGCAAGCGTTCGTGAACTAGTGAAAAGCTCGTAGCACGTAGCTAAAAGCACATAGCGGCCGTAAAGCATTGATGGTAGTCACAACACAAAGTATTCTTACCTAATACAGATCCATCCTAAGCACTGTTGTTAATTTAATATTTCAGATATAATATACTGTGTAATTTAGAACAGTTTCTGATAATAATAATCAATGGTTCATATGAAGCACTTGTTTTGTATATTCGCTGTAGTTATGGTTGTATTATAAAGTAAAACCTTTACGTTCGTGCTTTTCCCAATTGAAAGTAATAAGTTAGGTGTTATCCACCATGTCGAGATGTTGCTAGTGTATAGAAATTAGGTAATACATCAACGGAGAGGGTGGAATAGGCGCACATTCTGTTGATTACGATCGGACGTTATTTACTTAATCAATTTCTTTCCTTTTTTTGCAGATATATGTTGCTTTTGTCTTATAAAAAGATGTGGAAAACAATACAGTATTCTTTCAAAAATTACAGCAAAAATAATACCATAGTGAATGTGCATAACATAGGTACATAGATTACCCCCAACCTATGGTCGTAACTGAAGTTACTATCCAACTACAATTAAATAATACAGATTACATTTTGTCGTTTTATTTGTTTCAGAGGCTCAACAACATAACATTCATTAACTATTCAGTCTTAAAAATTCAACTATATAAAAAATATTTTTCATCAGTTTCGTCCTGCTGACTAGATCGAACCCACAATCTGCAGCGTGCAGGCAGGATTTCATACTGTGCCATCGAATCAGTAATCATTAAAAGTATTAATCAATTCAATGTTGGCGCAATGGCAGCGATGCTGCCTTTAGCGCCGGAGGTCGTGGGTTCGATCCCCACCCTTGACAAACACTTATGTGAAGAACATTTGTGTTTGTTGTGTGTCTGGGTGTCATTATCTATTTAAGTATGTATATAGCTAAATATCTGAGTAGGTACGTTTATTAGTCTCTGACACCCAAGTACAAGCTCTACTTAGGTTGGGGTCAAATGATCTTGGTGTAAATTATCCCAGATAATTATTTATTTTATTTCAAATCAATGGTAGAGTTTCATGTAACATCTGTCCGTAAATTAAAATGTAAAATCAGTCTGACATCGATATTACAAGCTCTGCTTGGCTAGGTTTTATCAGCTTTTATTGTACCTAAGATGTTTCAGATATTTCAACAGTAACTACGTTGTTCATAGTTAAATCATTGTTTTGAATTATTGGTAGTTTTAGATAAGACAACTGGTTGAGACATAAATGATTGCGGCTTTTATCCCAGCACCAGTACAAATGCCTGTTTAAATAACACACATTTTGGTCTGAGTATTCATGATAAATTGTGGTTTCTCTCTTCAAAAACACAAGTAGTAACGTTACTTTGACCCAGGGCAATTTTTGTGTTTTTGTGATATTGTCACAGTGAAATAAATATTTCATTTTCTTATTATGTTTTGAATAGGTTTGCGTTTTGCCTCTTTATCGCCTGGTGGTAATCGATGAGGAGGCCGATGGTGGTACACGCACCCAGAAAATGCCTATTCACTCTGGCCTTGAAACCAAGGTTGTAAGTATCCGGAAACACAGACGCAGGCAGAGCGTTCCACTCCTTAGCGTTGCGGACCAGAAAAGACGCAGCAAACCGTTGTGTGGATTGCTGGGAAGTCAACCACGTGGGAGTGGAACCCCTCCCAGCCTCTAGTAGTTAGGTGGTATTATTATTATTATTATTATTTCGACTGGGGACGCTGGCAGTGGGCCGGGTGATCGGTCCGCTGGTTATGGGCCATTTCACCCATTTCCCCGGGCCCCCTTGCAGGGGGTCTTTAGGTTATCCCATTTTCACGGCGTCCCGTCGAATCTTCCTGTTGCTTTGCAGAATCTTACTATCTGGTCCACCGTCAGTTCTTTCAGATTTTCTTCATCTAACGAGTCTGACCCCATGAGCTCCCACCGTATGTGTGAGTACATCGGGCATTCGGCGAGTAGGTGGAAACTCGTTTCCTCGCTGTCCATGCACTCCATGCATGTGGGGTTGTCTTTGATGCCTATTACTGTTAGGTGCCTGTTTAGTCTAGAGTGCCCTGTGGCGATTTCTGTGACCATACGTACACTGTTCCTTGACAGCTTCAGTAGATGACCTGTCTTCTTCGTGTCCATTCCGTTTATGAACATTTTAGACGGTCGCATGCCTGTTGCAGCCTTCCATCGTCTGTTTGTTGCTGCTGTGGTTAACCTTTTGATTACTCCCTTGGTGATGTTGTGTGCTATTGGCAGCCTGGGTTCCGGACCCACTAAGCCTTCGGCCGCACCACCCCTGGCTAGTTCGTCTGCTAACTCGTTGCCGACATTTCCCTCGTGTCCAGGGACCCATGCAATAGCAATAGTTCGGTGGTAGAACGGTTTACTGATAATTAACAAGACTTTAAAATGATTTATAGGGTCTGAACTAAGGCCTTCAGAAATCAAGTCAAATCACTACAAATTGACGAGTATGGCTTTGTTCACTTTCAAACACTTCCCTATTTGAACCTAGGACCATTTGATTTCGTGCCAAACTCTGTTACTCGGCCACGGTTGCGGTTATTTTATAAATAAATATCTAGGACAACCTACACCAAGATCATCTGACCCCAAACTAAGCAGAGCTTGTAGGTAGGTACTATGGCTGTCAGAGACTGATAAACATACTTAAATATTTCTAAATACATACTTAAATAGACAATAGCACCAAGACACACAAGAAACACAAAGGTTCGTCACATAAATGTTTGTGATGGGTGGGGATCGAACCCACGACCGGCGCTAAAGGCATTGCACCAACAGGCCAGTCAGTAAATTTCATTAAAATAGTGAAACTATCGATACCTAATTCTCGGCGGCACTACGCTGTTTCCTTTCATCGAGTCGGCAACCCTGGCAGGCCACAAGGCAAATTAGTAACACCTGCATGACTTCATTAGTTGCGGTGATAACGGTACAGTACCTTCGTTTTCCTCCTTCCATGGCACCGGTTTATCCTTACTGAAAGTGTTCAGAAATACAGACATGTATAATATTGGGAAAAAACCTTAATACTTATATGTATAGTATAACAACGGCCAGCTTATATATACGCTTGATCCGAGAAGGTCTGGGGATAATAAAACTGTATTTTTTTTTATAACGCCCGTCAAGATGACCTCACTCTACCTGATGGAAAGCGGTCGTGAGGTCCAAATATGAGGCTGACTAGCACAGTAATGCAAAGGAATCACTGAGCTGGCCATCCTCATCTTGAAGATTCTTTTAACACCCCGCTTGAAGAACCCGGGACTATAAGAGGAAGGAAACACATTATGTGCTGAACGAGCGTTCCACGTCTGGATGGATATATTTAACTTATAGCAGTAAGCCGGTGGCTAAAAGCATAATGCAACGGGTGTCAGTGCCAAGCAAGTATCTTGGCGGATAACTCTTTTTAATGTAATGAATATTTTTTTTTTTTTAACTCTTTTTAATGTAATGAATAATTTTTTTTTTTTTCAACACACACCTCTTGTCATGGTCTCGAAGTAGGGATAAAATCCCTGTATTACGAGGTACCAGACAAAGATGTAGGCCAGGGGCGTCTTCCAGCACATCCAGACTCAAGCCAATTTAGAAATATCGTTTCCTGAATTGACCTGACCGGGGATCGAGCGCGGGACACTACGAAAACAAAGTAGTGCGGTTCACCCCGAAATTCAGTCAAAACCTGCAAATGGTGTTAAAGTCATGAAAATCAGAAAGATCTCTAGGCTATAAGAATCAATTTGACCCGTAGCACGGAAAAAAAGAAAAAAAGGGGAGGAGTTATGGCAACATTTTTTTTTGTATGGGAAAAAATATTTTTTGTTCTGAAACCTATCGTGTGTTGTATCTAATGAAAGGGCTTAATAAGCCAATTCTAAAAATATATCACTTCATTACATTTTAGTCACTTGTTGAATTAAAAATTATCTTCCAACATAAAAAGTTAGGGCTCCTCCAAATATGATACGGTTAAATATTTTTTTGTAAAATATGCTCCAAATGGTATCGTATAACTTTATGAATTCTGATTGATTTGCATTTTTCTAGTGCATTGTTACAAAAAAAATAGAAAAATCTACAAAAGAATTAAAAAATTTAGGCCTCTGGTAAATTAACAATACAAGTGACTAAAATGTAATGATGTTATATATTTTTAAAATTGGCTCAGTAAGTTGTTTTATTAGATACACGATAGGTTTGAGAGCAAAAAATTTTTTTTCCCATACAAAAAAAGATGTTGCCATAACTTGTCTCCTTTTTTTTATTTTTTTCCGTGTTATATAGTTTGGCGTACCGCTAGCACTAAAGGCGAGAAACCGTGCTACAGCGCACTAATCGTGCCTACAGAGAGCAAATGACCCGGAAGGTTATCTGATGGAAAGTTATCAACTTCGCTCATGGATAACTACACTCACTGATGCGTAGCTTGCCTTCTTTACAGTACCTAACTTTATGTATTCTGATTGATTTGCATTTTTCTAGTGCATTGTTACAAAAAAACGGCGGCAGGACTTATGAAAAATGTATATTAAATATTAGTGTGCTGTAGCACGGTTTCTCGCCTCGACTTCCGTAGTGTCCCGGGTTCGATTCCCGGTCGGGTCAATTCAGGAAACGATCTTTTCTGAATTGACTCGGGTCGGGGTGTGCTAGGAGACGCCCCTAGCTTATTTCCTTGTGTGGTACCTCGTAACACAGGGATATAATAATCCCTACTTCGAGACCATAACAAGAGGTGTGTTGTCTGGCGCATATTTATTTATTTAATATTTGTAATCACAAAAAAAACAAACAGAAAAAAACCAAAAAAGATTTTAAAAAATTAGGCCCCTAGTTATTAAGAACGATATAATGCAACGGTCCCTTTTTTGGTTTTTTGTCGATCCTGTTTACAGCTTTTGAATTTTATACATCACATTTAACTAACATGTTATGTATCAGTGTAAACGTCTGAAGAGCAGCTTTATCCTAGCACAGGTTTGTATAAACTTAACTGGATATGGCCTATTTTTTGTGTGTTAACGTAAATAAAAAAATATTTGTAACATGTAAAAATTTTGTATTTTTTTTGTATTTTGTTATCAAAAAATTAAAATAAGTTTTGTTTGAATTCAGAATACTGTATGTAAGTAAGTAAAGAATAATGTATGCAATACTTTCATACTGTAAAGTGAATGCAAAGCAATTTTACAGTAATTTGTTCGTTGCGAAGACCCTGGCGTGTTTTGCATCTGAGTATGGAAATCTTTTCATAAAAAAAAAAGTATATACGTATGTCGATATATGGCATTGATTATAACAATTAGACTATTGAAATAGTAGCTCGTTCTTTCCAAAAAACACACCAACTTAAAAATTGGTTGAATTTTTCTAGATTCTATCTTTAGTTAAAAAATATTAAATTAAAAAATATTTTTCGGTTTTACAAAAACGATATAAATAAAAATAAAAGATGCCCCACAACAACTACAATCAGACGAGTCGTATTCTAGATGAGGTTTCAGTGTTATAATTTTTTTAAGTTACTTTCTTAATTAATCATGAAAGTTAAATACTGTCTATAGATGTTAGAGAGAGTACAGAGTTAGTCCCGGGTTCTTCAAGCGGGGCGTGAAAAGGCATTTCTGCAGGCCTTTAAGGTGAGGATGGCCAGCCCAGTGATTCGTTTGAATGACTGGGCTTGTCAACCTCATATCTGGACCTCACGACCGCTTCCCATCAGGTGGAGTGAGGTCATCTTGACGGGCAATATAAAAAAAAAGGACTTTTCAAAAATGAACCTGAATCTCAAATGCTACCGATCGGATTATGAACTCTACAAAGCGCATGTTCTATCGGATTACCACATCGCCCCAGCGGTCGGCCCAGCCTATGCGCCGGGCCTCCTCACGCTACGAGGGCATCCCGATATACTGTGACACCCCCAGACGGAAGCACCTTGAAATGGAGTGTAAGCCCCCCGGCTTACAACCCAGTGCTACTTGTAGGGAGCAGGGAGAAGGCGCGCAAACCGCCGTCTCCTCACCCCCCACGGCAAGGAAGTGACAAAGTTTAACCAGGGACCACTTGGAGCAGATTTTCTTTTGTCATATTTACCGACACTCAAGATTCTAAGGAAAAAAAGAAATCTTACGTTTTTTCTTATTTAAAAAAGAACAAAGATGCCTTTCCCTTGCAGTGGTATAATAAGCTACCCTACCTGTTTAAATTTAATCAATTCAAAGGCACAACGTTGAATAATGGCATAATTGAAGGGTAGCCGGAATTTCTGCTTAAACTGACGTAACAAAAGGAAATAGGACTGTTGGTCTACACTGGCGAGCAAAAGTATCTGTTAACAAATAATCAAAAGGCTCGAAAATAGCCCGCTTGAGTCCCTAGAATCAGGTCGAAATTTTCTAGTTTCTATCTGAATCAATTTGTAAAAAAACACAATTTAGAATTTAGTGTTCCGCACGCTATACTCACGAGTACTCCTGCTTATATTTTCTCACTTCTTAGGATTGTCTAACTCGCAACAAATCGATTACAATATTTTCAGAAACAGTCAAGACACCTTTGTGAAAAAACAAAACATCTCTATCCAGGTTTTTAAAAAAAATATCATTTTATCTTCATTTCATTCTAAAAAATACTATCATTTATGTACCTTAATTTTTGCTCGACAGTGTATTAAAATATCCCAGACCTTCGTGAAGTTGGTCTGTTTGATCTGATGACGTGGCGTAGTGCGTTGATTTCCGTGTTGTCCCGGATTTGATTCGCGGCAGGGTCAATTCAGCAAACGATATTTTGTGTGCGTGTGCTGAAAGACGTCCTTAGCTTAATTCCTAGTCTGGTACTACCTTGAAACACAAGGAAATTCATTCATCCTTACTTCGAGACCATGACAAGTTCAGTGGTGTGTTAAACCAGCTCTGCTTAGTTTGGCGTCAAATAAAGTCGGATAAGCTGTTTCAGAAATTTATTTTCTTTTATAAACACCAATCTTTTTTTAACAGAGCGGGAATAGAACCTCAGACCCTTTGTATCTTGAGAGGCAAAAAGTTTCACGGGTACCTTCCTCTTTTTCTACAGATAATTCATGAAAGTCTTTCTTAAGAAGGTATTTCCTAAGTGAAAATGCTAAGTTTTTTCCGCCCGAGCTCTTGACCACTGACTTAGATTAAAATAGATGACGCAAAGAGTTCCGTTTATGTGTCTACTTTTTGACGCAAATTGTGACATCGCGATAGCATTTTATAAGAATCCGCCATTCCTAAATTTAGATCAAAGCAGTTCATTTGAGGCTAAGAAAAAGCCCGTTGCGGCCCGCAGTTTAATCGACCCCGCCAATCATCCGCAAAGCGCGGGCGCAACCCGCCGCGGCTGCGGATGACCGCATGCAATCGCGCCCGCCGCGGGCATGAAATTCAAAGAACGAAATCTGTTTTAATTTTTCACATGTTTCATCTACAGGCAACCGAGGCGAACGCAGGTTAAAACCGCTTTGTGGGTTCTTAGCCTCGTAAAATATCAATCACTAGCGGCCCCGACAAACTCCGTTCTGTCAAAAGTTATTGGCAAATGCTTGACAGCTGTAAACATATAATATGAAAAAGTTTTTGCTTTTTTTTTCGTCAATTTCCCAATGATTTAGTACTTATTATCCTATTCCCGATGTAGACGAATCTAAAAATATAAAAATCGCTCCACCCGTTTTTGTGTTATAAGTGGTGTAACTAACGCGACTTTCTTTTACCTGTTTATAAGAAAGTCGTGTTAGTCCAAACATACACGTCAATATATTTTTTTTAGCTTTTTTTTTTAGCTGAGTGCAGTTTACTTTTAATCAAGTTTTAGTTGATACACAGATTACTTGAATTTTACACTTCTGACAATTTGAACGAAAATTCAAGTATGATGCCATTGAAGAAACTCATTTAAATTCACATGGTATTTAGTTAAGAGTGTAGTAAAGTTTTTAAAAAAGATTTTGATGAAAAATTTAAGGTAGCTTTTTTTTGAAAACGGCCTCAAAAGTTTAGGTAAAAAACAGCATTTCTAACTTTTTCAGAGTTATAATAAGCGATAAGGATGTTAATTCTTCAAAATCATCTAGCGCTATTTTTCATCTAATACTGAAAAAAATATACATTTATATTAACAGATCGCGCCACAGTGACCGTTATAGTGACTCAACCCAGAAATATTCAAAAATTCGTAAAAAAAATTCATAACTC
This sequence comes from Udea olivalis, assembly GCA_947369235.1. Taxonomy (NCBI): domain Eukaryota; kingdom Metazoa; phylum Arthropoda; class Insecta; order Lepidoptera; family Crambidae; genus Udea; species Udea olivalis. The sequence goes on from OX376360.1 coordinate 17,745,765, forward strand.
GAAAACTACAAAAATCGGATACCATACATAGGGTATTTTTGGATACCCCTGGGTGTGAGGAAGCTAAAAAAAACTATTGACGTGTATATTTGGACCAGCCTGTATATATAGATTATGACATTCGTTACCATAACGGGGAGCATGGACTAAAGCCGAGATCTATAGAGCGTGCTTAGCTTATATTTAGACTAATCTTAGACTTTGAACAGCTGTTTTATCTATATCAGTTATTTCTAATCGATGTTGAATTATTATTGTCTTAGTTTAACATCAATTTAGGTATTCGTTAGTAATAATTATAGCAATGCTCAGTAACACAATAATTAATGTGATAAGTCTGTGCTTAGCTAAATAACGACTATCGATCTCTGCCTAAGTGATGCTCCGTCAAAAGACTTGCACCACAATTTATCTTGACATACAAAGAACGATTACTTGCGTTATCCATTTGAAATTAAGTCTGTGCTCCCGACTTTTTATGAGAAATATATTTCTCCGGCACACCCGCTAATCTCCCGAATCTTGTAACGACTCTTTTAGCATTTTATAAATGAGATCTACGCCATCTTTTTGTGTACGGCACCTGAGTTTGAAGACACTGATATTAACTTTTTTTGTTTTATAAAGTATGCACATTAAAACAGCTGCAGTTAAGATTTTGTTTTTTTAGGTTTGAGCACTTAAATTGGTGGACGGGTTTTTTTCAATAAAAATGCCAGAAACAGACTACTTGTCATGGCTTCAAAGTAGGGATAAATATCCTTGTGTTACGAGGTACCAGACAAGTAATTAAGCCATGGGCGTCTCCCAGCACACCCGGACCCGAGTCAATTCAGAAATGATCGTTTCCTGAATTGACTCGACAAGGAATCGAATCCGGGAACGCTACGTAAGTCAAAGCCTATCATGTTTTAAAAACTGTCTAGCACTATATCTACTCGTGACGTGTACATTTAGCAAAGTATGGTTCTGGTTTCTACAAAAGCGGTATATAGGAATAAAGGTAAATTGGTAAAATCTTCATACATTTTTTTTTTAATATAGTATCTATGTAAAATAAAATCGAAACAATTTTAATAAAAAAATGCTGTTTTGCATTCAATCTACGCAAAACGGTTAAAATAAAACTACATAATCGTCTTTTGAATTTGTTTTAATAAAACATTCACAATCATCGTTACGATATCACTATAAATAATTTCAGTCGGGTTTCGCCTAAAACAACATCTTATTAGAAAAGTTTTCTTTAACAACCAACATGAATTAAATTTAACATTTCACTTATAAATTTTGCAGTGCACTTAAATACTATGTCCCAGGCGCTTGAATAAACAAACTTAGAATTTAAATTTAAAATGCGACTGAAAGTGATTAATTATTTACATTAAGTTTGCCCAAGATGACGATAAAACATTCAAAAATATCTAAGATATTTTCTACGCGGTGTTTTGTTTGAACATAATTCAACACCCAAAGGTTCCAGTATCAAATTTAATAAAGCGACTGGGACAGTTTTGTAATTTGTCATAGATTTGATAATTATAAAATAGCTCTTAACGTTTTTATTTAACTAACCTTAGTAATAGCCTTATCTTCATACTTAACACTCTTTAATATCAAGGTTTTAAAAAGCCCTTAACTCATACGTAGACGTGGGGCGTCGCGCGAGCACTTATACAACGCCATATCAGTACTCAGTGCAGGCCGCACACGCGACGCGCAACGCCCCGCGTCTCCGTAAATGAGGCCTTATTCCCCGTTCACAATATTCCAGTCCAGCACTCAATCAATGTTTACATTACATCGTGGACATTCCAGTGCCGGTTCACATTATTCCAGTGGTATTCCAGCGCTGGACTGGAATGATGTGAACGGGGCTTTAAGGTAGCGGTTCGCGCGGGTGACCGTGATCGGAGACCGACCCACTCGCGGGTTCGCATCTCTGTCTCCTATCGCGGACGCCCACGTGAACTAGTGCTTTTATAGATCGCGACGGGCGACAAAGACCAGTATTTTGACCATAGGTTTTCGTCACATAAACTACTATAGTTGACTTCAGCAATTTGTGTGCTATTTTTGGTTCCATTTCTAATAACAGAGGCGCTGTACCGTATTGTAGACTAAGCTGCTGTCATTGGTGTAAAGGCACGGTAGACAGACCGCATAATTATCGTGACTACAAACTGCTCGTAGCTATTAAAATAAATTTAATGTTATTGATAATTACAAAAAAAAAATTACTTTAGTTTTATTGAAGATCAATTTTATCCCAAATTATGCAAACACATTTTTTTTTTCTGAAGTATAAGATTCGCAACGAAGTAATCCGAAAGAGAACAAATGTCGTCAACATAGCTCACAGGATTAGTAAGCTAAAGTGGCAGTGGGCAGGCCATTTATGCCGTAGGACCTACATGTCCGTTGGGGTAAGCGTGTTCTAGAGTGGAGACTGCGTATCGGCAAACGTAGTGTAGGACGCCCCTCGGCCAGGTAGGGTGATGACTTGCGGAAGGTTGATGGCAGAAACTGGATGCGTCAAGCTGAGGATAGGGCGCGATGGCGCGCATTGGGGGAGGCCTATGTCCAGCAGTGGACTATGAACGGCTGATGATGATAATGATGATGATTTAATTTTATAATTTATTGCATCTGAAGTGGTCTTTAAGATAAAAAAAGAACAAGCGACAAAGTCTGTTTCTATGAAACTCTAAGAAATCAAATTTGCTAGTGTTCTGTTCATATAATTTTATAGAAACCAGTGCTTTAGTTTGTAGTTTGTAATCACGATTTTCAGTTCTAGTTTGTGGTCTGACGCCGTTTCCAAATTGTATCGTCTCAACTGTTCTTCAACAAAGTAAATATCCCTTTAACACTTGCATTTTTGTGATTTTGTTTTGTGATTTCCCGGATCAGAAGATTTTAATGGGATATGGCTTAATTTTTTTAGGGCAATTCAATCGATAGAGATTCTGCATTTAAGGTGCAGAAAAAATGTATCAGGGCTATAAGTAAACTTAAACCAACTGACAGCTGTAAGCCATCATATCATTGAACATTTTGACATTGCCTAGTATGTACTTAAATGAAACTGTAACATTTGTAAGAAATAATATTGACTTGTTCGAAAAATGTAGGTAACAGACGTAATAATATGTATACCTCTTAATAGAACTTCGCTCCTTAACAACAGCATATTTTGTAAAGCACCACAGGTAAAATTCAATAAACTTCCGTCTGATGTACTAGACACGAACAATTGTCACATTTTAGAAAAAAAATTAAGTTGCTGTTAAATAAAATCACTTTCTATAGATTAAGGGTATATCTTGACAGCACATTGTGATACAATCTTGAATAACCTCTTTGTGACATAATAATCATTGTTTTTTGTATAGGGGAACCCGTTGTACGTTGAGACCATGTTATACCTTGATACCACCAAGTTTTTAAATAAATAATAATAAATAAATAAATATCCCTGGACATTATTCCACACAGCGCCATCTAGCCCCAAAGTAAGCTAATTAAAGCTTGTGTTATGCGATACTAGACAACGGATAAACATACTTAAATACATTTTCTTTTGTAAATACATACTTATTATACATAGGAGACATAAATGTTACCGCGCCGTTTATTAAACTTTGTCTATAGTTTATTAAAACTCTTTTAAACCAGAAACGTGTAAATTTAGTTGCAAGCGACCGATGTCCGGCATTTCGTGTTGGGTAGCATCAGAAGGTTTTTGCAGCTCAAAAGTAAGTTTAACTCAAGTAATTATGAACTGGTTAATTAGTATTTTATTTTTGTTTATTGATATTATTTATGTATTGTAATTTGCACGCTTATCAGCAAAATACGGCTGATCACTTGTAAAAGTTTGAACACTTTTGATACCTTTATAGGTTATATTATAACCTGTACTTGCAAATAAATGGCATTTGAATTTGAGTTAAACGATCTATACGACAACAATCTGTCGGATTCCTGCTAAAGCAACTTTTAAAACATTTTTTATAATTATAATTGCTATTTTTTACTGTAAATTAGGTAGTGTGCTTAATCATAATCAGCCTAAGCAACCGTCAATTTCCTTAATGTAAAAATATGCTTGTATAGATTTATTTATCATTTTACTTATTGCATTTGACAATAATTAGGCAGAGATGTATGTTGAATCAAAATGCCCAATCAGCCATTTGGTTAAATGCCTAGGCAGGTAACTGAAAGCTGAAAATAAGAACTAGAGCTACAGCAATTTGTGTAATTACTTTTCACAATTAAAATGTTTGAAATTGTTGAAATTTTTTTGACTAACGTGATGTGTTGTTTTTTAAACAATTATTGTGTTGTTACAATTATTGTGCTGTTATATAACCCATTTAATGTGTGTTTTGTACAGAAAAAAAATAAAAGTTTTTTTGTGTGTCTTCATGACTGGGCGGATGTGCTAGTTTATTATATTTCTGTCATTTTACTTTTGGTTGTTTTATACAATATTAGATGTAGCAATTAGGTACACGATATTTTCACTATTTTCAGTAATTTAATGTGTTTTAATCAGTTAAAAGAGCTATGTACGTTTTAATTATTTTTAAATTCTTTTACTGTATTAAAACTTCACAAACATGTTTATAAACCCGTAGAATGAGAACCGCGTTAATAACCGGTTATTTGTTTTTTTTTGCAGATTGGATCAATCGAATCAAAAATAAGTTTTGTTTTTCATATTTAATCTACGAAAGACAAACAAGAATGGTATATTATTATGATGATTTGCTTTTTCCAGAGATGAGACAATAATGTCTGCACTTGAATATTTTTTAGACAAAAACTGTTAAAAAAAATTACATAAATATAAATAAATTAATTAATTAATATAAATCTGGGACAATTCACACCAAGATCATCTGACCCCAAACTAAGCAGAGCTTGTAATATGGGCGTCAGAGACTGATAAACATACTTAAATATTTCTAAATACATACTTAAATAGATAATAAAACCCAGACACACAACAAATACAAATGTTCGTCACACAAATATTTGTCATGGGTGGGGATCGAACCCACGACCTTTGGCGCTAAAGGCAGGATCGCTGCCATTGCGCCAACTGGCCAGTCAAAGTCAAATGTTATATATCTTCAAACATTTTGCTATTTTGTCGCTCTCATTAACATATTTTCTTAAGCATGTGATAACGGTGATTGATGTGTATTTTGTAGCATCAAAGAGTTACATAATAATAATGAATTTTTAATTTTGAAAAATAACCACTTATAATTAGATAATATGTTCACGATATCCAACCAAATTATGTTAAAAAAACTGACGATAAAATGATAAGTCCTTTTGTTTCCGATAGTGGCATTCTTGTATTGTAAACGAAACAGCTACAGCTAATTACAGCTTACTAGAGATAAATCATTTTATTTATACTGAAACAAATACAGTTGGAGTATAACGTGCTTTCTTGTATTTACGAAAACGGTACTCTCATTGCAATAAAAACAAAATATGAAGTTACTGTAAGTGAGAATGAATACATTTTTTTATTTTAAAAATCTTATTCTCGTGTGTAATTTCCAATAATAAAACCAGGCCTATTCACAAGAATGTGAGCAATCCATCCAAGGTACAATATTCCTGAGTGTATCAAGTGGAAGTCCAGATACAAATTACGCCCCGAGTGTAACTGAATTGCGGTTAATAGTACATTTGGAGTTTATTTTTGAATGTTTATTTAAGTTATAAAAATGAAACTTGGAACAGCTTCATAAGGTAACATGATTTTATATTTTGTATAAAGTTAGAAACTACTTTTCAGAACCGTTAAAGTTGAATTTGTTTATTCCAATATTTTGTGGTTTTGGGTATCAGGGCCTTTTTTTTTTGAAAATCACTAGACAAGATTTATACAATGAATTATTGTGAAATTCATATGCAGGTACTTATTAGGAAATAGCCTCTTAACTCTTAGTGTTAAAGGAGCATCACCGTTTATAAACATTATACTATGGTCATTGTTATTCATTCATAAAACATTTTTTTCACAAATAAAATCGCGATTCTACTCGTCCCACCTTACAAATATCAAAACAATCTGTCTGTCAAATACTGGCTTATATACAACTCTCTCTCACGTGCGACGCGTGAGTCAAGCGCGCGGGAGGCGCGGGGGGCGCAGTAAGCGTAGCGGGCGGGAGCGGGCAGAGCCGCGCGGCCGAGATGTCCGCGCCGCGAGCGCACACGCCGCGGTTCACCACCGATATGCTTGATAATGACTGGGGAAAGGATAGTTTTACACAAATAAGTCTACGAGTCAATCTACCTAAATTAAATCCACCGTTTAGGCAAGACAATTTATCTCAGTACACAAATTCTTGTCAATTTTATCGCCAACTTTTGGGCAGTGCAGCCTGCACCTAGGGTCTGATATGATCTCACTATTTTTTTGTGAAAGTTCATAGAACCTATCATCAGATGCAAGTGCAGCACTGCTCAAAGCTAAGTAATACTTACAGCACTCGTAGGGAAGCCCATAGACCGCTCACTGTAAACTCTACTGGTGTCAGTGTCAGTTCCTGGAGTCGGAAGCTTGTTGAAGTCACCGATAGATTTTTTATCTAAAATATCAAACACCAAAAAGTTTAATCAGCTGAAGAGTTAGATTACAAAAAAGGCATTATATGGAAAAGTAATGCTACCTCAATTTTAAAGTCTGGGAACTCATTTCAATTATGTTATGGCTAAATCCTCGTTGCAGGCCAGCAATACAGGAGCCGGAGTGCCGGGATTCGTCACACAATATTTAGGAGTAGATGTAGTTGTGGAATAGTTAATAAAAGATCAGCCAATGCAGTGACTTGTTTATTAAATAGGGTAAAAGTACAAGTATAGGTAGGAAAGAATAACCCGATACACGGGTTTCTGTTACTTATAACTGTTTACAATAATTCGTTATTTAAAGTATTTAAAAATACACCATCACGTAAGTTAAACTTAAACTGGTGATCTGGTAAAATGCTGGCTAGCTCTGTTTAGTACGATGGTTTTGGTAGGACTGACTCAAAATGCTGAACAGCGAACGTGGAACGATAAATTACATTTTGAAAGGACAGGTACAGGATACTATTGATGGCTAGTAAGTTAAACTATGAAGTTTTCAGTCATCGTGGAGGTTCTAACGTCCGCGAGACTGGAACGAAACGGCATCGTTACAATGTATACTCAAAACTGATCACACAGCACACACGCACGTACACCCACAAATATTGATGAATTATTTTTTTTGTTTTTTTTAATAAAAGTTAACCAGAATTTACTTATTCAAATATATATTGCACTCGCACAATCGGTTCTCTCCTACTGTCTTCCGGTCTAGGGTGGTGCTACAAAAGTAAAATTCTTGGAGTTAGATTCTTAGAGGACTCAGCGACCCTTGTTGAAGGTCATGATGCGTAAACCATTTCGATTTCCCACTGATGACCTCTACAAAAAAACAGGTCTGCTACGTGTTAGAAAGTTGTACATTTTAAATATTGTCCTTAAAAAACACAAATCTCCTTACTTTAAACCAGACGACACAGAGAATAGAAGTTACCGTTAAAACCACTTTTGCAAAAAGACAGTACACAAGACAGGCATCTTACCTTTACAACACGATTAACAAGGAATTAACAATTTACCCACTAACACATTTTTATTGTAAGAAGGCCTGGTTGAATGGCTGATGACCAAAAACTACGAGAATATATAATATTTCTAATATTAGTAAACGATAAGCTTTTAGGTTTTTACGTTTTTTTTACTGTAGTTATAATGAGTAATTGTACATAGACATTGTACCATCCACTTATAACTTACAAGCACCACACAATACACATACACTCACTCACAATCACAACACAACACATACACTAACTCACAACACAACACAAACACTACACACATTCACACACACAATACATCACAGACATCTCAACATCATGACAATGTGTTAAATGCAAAAATGTTAAAATCTCAATTTATTTTATTGTAATTTCTCATTACTTTTTAGTTTACCTAATAAAATATTTTTTGTTAATGTTATTGTTGTTACTGTTATTGAAGAGCGGTATCTCCTAATACAAGCAAAATATTTGCTCAAAAAGAGACTCCAAACCCTGTTAGAACTATTTTATAAATTAGTGAAATAAATATTTTTGATTTAATAATTAATTAATAGAGTACTATACCATTAGACATTTATTATTTATTCATGTGTCCTTAGACCACTTTCATCATGCGCAGAAACTTAAAAAAGAACGTAATGGCAGCTGGTGGCTATGCCAGCTTCCATGCAAAAATGTTCAAACCAATTTAACCTTTTATTGAGCCAAAAAAATGTTATCCAAATGAAGACGTTTCTTTGGAGAGCAATTAAAACCATACTAACGCGCCTGATAGCCTGAAAAATAGTCAAGATATCTTGAATCTACTTATGGGCCAGATGGTCCACAAAACACGTTTTAGAATTCATTTTTGAAGTTTTTTTCAGTTAAATACATCTATTAGTTTTTTTAATCGATTATTTTAGTGATTTTCGGTCCGCGTGGCGCTCACCAGTTTCTTTCGGGAAATGTTGAGCAGAACCGCCTCGCCTTAAACTTTTTAATTGCCAAATCATATCAAAGCACATTTTAATTACAATTAATAATAAAACAGAACATCATAACAAATTATTTGTTTACTTTGATCTGCTTCAGAGGTACCTATCGTTGTCATTTACTTTTGTTGTGTTGTTAGCACGACATTTTAAGAATTTCAATCATAAAATTAAATAAGGGGTTCAATGTGATTTGTTACAAATTATATATGAATACCCAAGGTCACCGCAAATTTACAAGGCACTAAGCAAATCGTTTTATTTGCGAAGTCTAAAATAAAGGATTTAATGAAAAACTAGTAACTGCTTACCATAATTACAAGGTATGATGTCAGGATCTGTGTCTTCTACTTCCCCCTCCAACTTCAGTTCGTACTGGCTGCAGTAGTCCAGCTTCGGGGAGCCACAGTACGTGTTGTGGTCCTGCTTGGACAAGGAGTCCACGCTGTGGTCGATGTATAACGCCCTGATGATGGTGAAGAAGGTACACTTCACAAGTATTTAATGAGAAAATGATAGTATTTCGGTGGATGCGTCATTCTATTGTATTCTTAGCATCAGAACTACCTATACTCCATTCATTATGGCATTTAAGTAAAGAAGGTCTCTTTTAGGGTACACCTTGTTGTAAACATTATTACTTTTAGTTAAAATCTACTTATAAAACAGCTGTCACACTTAATTCTTCTCATTTAAAGTAAAGTAACTTCAGAATTTATGAGGCTTTTGCTTAAATATTTTTTTTTGTCTAGCATAAAACTATATTGTCGATGTATAAACCTAAAAGAAGCAGGGGTTGAGTTTCGAACACATTTTAACTGTCACTATAACCCTACCAATTCTAAAATGTTACATAATCCATTCATACGTTGTGGCGGAAGGGGTTTTAAATTTTTCCAGGATGTCATCCGGCATTGCAACGTCAAATGCAGATTGTCATTCATTTTAGCACCCCTGCTTCTATGAGCCTCTTATTTCTAATGTTGTAATGAATGGAGTATAGAAAAACTTGATTTAATGGCACTGGAATTCAAAAATTGGATCAGCATCCATCACATGTTATCAAGTACAAAATCGGGTGGAGCCAACACACTTGTGTTATATTTTGGGGAAGAGTATCTAAAGTTACACCAAAACAAAAAACGCTAAAGGAACAAAAACCATCGATCCCATTTAGCTCTTACCTTTATTTGGAGCCCTCTAAAATAATTGATAGTTCAAGTCCCGAAGAAAGTTCAAGGTTGGTAAATAAGCTGTCAAACTTGAGAAAGGTCAGGGGCTTTCTTGAGTGCGACTTCCAAATACAAATTGAAGTTCAAATAATGTAAACGTCAAATTAAGTGGAAGTTTAAAGCTTGTCATCATCACAGAGGTGAAAATTGATGACTGTAAAAGTTAAAGGAAATTGGTATTATAATACGGATACAATGTTTAATTTTACAACAGACCAAGGTGAAGCTGTTTTTCTTCATTTGTTTTTGCTTGAATGTTATTTTGTGGAATTTTATAGAATTGAGTACTTGACATCATCAAATTCTAAAAAATTAATATAATGAAGAGATACATTAAAAAACGGCCATATGAAAGCTTAGTTCGTTCACTTAAGTATTATTTATTTTATGGCTCTTCAAACTCGGGTGAGTCGGGAAAGTCTATTCTTAAAAGTGTAAAATAAATAAGAATAACTAATATATAGAATTCATTATTCAGACAATTTATAGTAACTTTTAAAAAAAACATATTCACTATGCCAAAATTTAATATAGCTGCCGAATAAGAGCGAGGCCACACGACGCGGTAACGGCGCGGTGTGGTGACGCACCGCCATTATTTCGAATTCGAACTATAGGGTGCCATAGACGGGCGTTCGCGGTGCAGCACCGCAATGCAACGTACAACACGCCACCCATCCCCGCACCGTCTCGCAGGTTACAAGTCCGGCGCGCTTACGGTGCGACGCGACGCCGCGCCGCGGCCTAACGCGTCGTGTGACAGAGTATAGTAATTTGTATGTAGGATGACGTTGCGGCACCGTTCCTCCGTGTAGCCTCGCTCTAAGTGTCTTGCATAACGCATAGAAAGAGGCACGATGTGACGTCACCACCTTGCGAAAGCGGTTTTGGCAAGTCTAAATTATGGATTTTAAAATTGCTGTTACTTCGGGGAGTTTTCGAACTATCGAAATATTTATTTCAGCGATGTTTCTATTTCTGAGAGGTCTCTCGATAACACCTCAACAAAAAAAAACCTAATTGAACAACTGCAGCACACAGAGACACACTCTGCGGACAATACTTACAAACACAAATATTTTCTCTTTATAATCCCGTTAAAAATCTCATAGTAGGTACTCAAGAAACTTGAACATGAAAAGTCTGCTCAAAACGCTAATGTAACTTTACAAGCAGGAGATGTGATGTTGACTGAATACTTACGCCGTTGGTGGTTGTTTGTCCCGGTCCAGCCTCCTTGCCGTGTGGCGCCGATAGAGGGCGGTGATGACACCACACACCCCCGTGCATAGCAGCGCCGCCACGGCGAGGAGGGACACCAGCATTGGTGAAATTGGGATGGACGTACTCATGCCTAGGGAAGATACATACATAAATACAACACTATATACCAAACGGGGTAGTCGGAGGCAAGTGACTGTTACCTTCAACTGTGAACGGAACACTGAGAAGCCTACTTTTCACCAACGTAATAGGTTGGGTTATAGTACCATTGGTGAAAAGTTGGCCTTATTTCCCCGTTATTCGGGTTGAATTGGTGTTAAATATATGTTTTTCATCACCTACGAAAAGAAGGAGAATTTTTCTCAGGAGAAGATTGTCACTATATTCGGGCTCTGCGAACGTCTATAAACGTCTAAAAAACTACCATTGTGTCTAGTTTATCACAAAGGTTAAGTGTGGCAGCACTAACCAAAGTCAAAATACGTATAATGTTTCTACTTTTAATTAAACGAAAAATAGTAGTTTTTCGGTATTCATTTTTTACAAAGATAATGTTATACAATCTTAAGAATACCTTAAACAATTGATTAAATTAGGTTCATATTTACCATGATTTTATCATATAGAACTATTTCTACACTAAATCAAATCAAATCAAATCAAATCTTTATTTCAGACACACATCAGTCCATACATTTGCATAATTATAACGAAAAAAAAAAGAAAATGAAAAATACAGCCAGCAATTTACACATACGAGTAATATGGGGTATTACTCGTATGTGTAATACTAAACCAAGCTAAGCCTTGTACAAATATTATATCAGCTTTCTTTTAAATTAAATATTCATAATTCCGGGATGCAACAGTTTTATTTTGATAACTCGGGTGTATGAACAAAATATAAAATTCTCTCTGCACGGGAAAATAAAATCTAGAGCGAGAGATAGGAAACTAATTTGGTTAAGCTGTAGAAGCGACATAGTTAACTGCATTTTTAAAACCGTGACCTGAATAACTAAAAAAGATAAAAAACAAAAAAATAACAAAGATTTTTTATGATAATTTGAGTTAGTATTGCTGGTTAATAATTGACATGATATAAAATAAATATACATGAGCACCACCTGAATTATTCAGTGCCAGATACTGACATATTTTGTGACTGACTCGGACATGCCTTGTTTTGAATACGTATTCAAATATTATTTAGGTACAAGTTCTAACACTCAGTCCCATGAGAATTTTGATCGTTGTGATGATAACAGCGTCAAATTTCAAACTCATTACAAAAAATGAAATAAGTTCATTATAAAACACGAACAAATAAAAGCTGTGAATTGAAAGTTATCCGTATCTTCTAGCCGTGTTGAACAGGTGGTTGTCTCATTGCTATTTTCTATTTATTAATCCTTTAAAGGACTCTGTCCATATGTTAGATACCATATCTTGAACTTCATGTTCTAAAGAAAAGGTCCAAAACCAATGAAAACCTGCAACATGCTCTGCCCTATTATAAAAGAGTTAACAGTTACTAGCTTCAAACTGCCCTAACTTCAAACTGTGCGTACATTTACTACGTCAGTAACAATGCGTCGGTCTGTCGCGATTCGGTAATTTCAAAGGTGCAGTGCAAGCTTGTGCGAATTTCGCACTAAATGGCTTCAAACGAACCCGTAAAGTCACACTGATACTATTCGTATGAAGAGCCTCTGTACGGTTTATTGTCTAGTGGCGTCGACCATTCGTGATGTGACCTGAAAATTACGCAGATGCTACCTACGGGGTGAGTTTTTTCCGTAAGGAAGATGATCATTTGGCAAACTCTGTAATTATGAAAGTATAATTTTTCACTCATGATCTTATTAAAGACGGCATTTTTATCACTTTGTATATGTATCTGATAAGCTGATGATAATGCCACTTGCCACTTAAAGTACCTACTTATCTACCTAGATAGGAGTGAAAGCCTCCTTCATCCGTCCCTTAAGTATAAGTCGCCCTTTAGCATCGGGACTGTCCGGTAGCTTTTTTTCTGTTGTGGTAGGAAATTCTTGAATCTATTCTTTTTACTGTTGTACATCAATTTTAATATACGTACCAGTATATTTGTCAGGAGACCTCAAAGCCACTGTGTAAAGGGTCACAGGGTCACTCCTGCCTTTGGCGTTGGCAGCATACAGCACCAACGTGTAGCTATTGTGGCTGTCTAGTCCAGCCACCTCGAAGACTGGCGAGGAGTTTGAAGAAACGTTCGCTTGGACCTGGGAAATTATATTTGACGTAACAAAGGACAACAATTATTTATAAAAGAAAACAGAGGCAAACATTAAATTACTTTTTGCGGCTGTCAAACCTAATAGAACACTCTCACTTAAGCAATTGTTTCGAAACCTAAAAACACTTTAAATAAGTTGTATTCCTTAGGTATTGGTACTTCTTGAAGTAGCCAAGTAGAATACCAAAACCCTCGAGACATTTATAAGTTTCAATAGATGAAACGACTGTTTGCACAGTGGCGTGCACATCAACCTTTACATAGGGGCCTTATGCTGCTGACATAAGACCCATTTTGCAATGGTTTTGTAAAGGATGATGTGAACGCCTTTTCACACTGCTGTTCTATTTTTTTCACGTCCAACCGTTATGGCAACGGATGTCAAAATCAAGTCAATCAACACCGACCATCCTTTTTTGTGAAAAAAAACCTAAAAGTGGCAGAGATATTGCAGATTTCTATCATTAAAACAATGTTGTGACGTCACAATGAGCGTCAAAAAAGAGGCACGTCTGGTTATTATCTAACGGAGTGTTTTGCGTTATTTATTTGGATTTATGTGTTTGTGTGAAAACATCACACGCATGACATCAGACCACTTATCATGGTCTCGAAGCTGACTTCCCTGGTGGATTTATGCCAGGGGCGTCTCCTAGCACACCCCGAAATGACTCAATTTAGAAAAGTTCGTTTTCTAAATAGACCCGACCGGGAATCGAACCCGGGACACCACGCAAGTCAAAGCAAGCAACCGTGTTACAGTCCTTTACGCCAATCGTGTCGATAAAAGGTTACTCACGTTAAGAGATGGTAATTCGTAGACTTCCATATAAAACACCTGAGGAAGACCACCGTCGAAGCCTTCAGTACATTCAACTTGCAAACCAGCGAAGCTGTGGTTCAAAACTGTGCAGTTCTGTAGCGACATCGGGTGGCCTGAAAACGGAAGTACAATCAGCACCGAAAGTAGCTAAATATTTTAGTCCCTCGTTACATGACAGATATATATAAATCACATCAATAGAAAAATTACAATTTTCTTAATCCTAAAACGAAAGTAAAATCAGCACAGGAAGTAGCTGAATATTTTAATCCCTTGTTACATGACAGATATATATATAAATCACATCAATAGAAAAATGACAATTTTCTTAATGTGTCAGGCAAATATCGCTGTGGCTACCTCTTACGATATAGATGTCAGTACTCAGTACATACAGTACGTCATCGCGTCAGTTGAACCGAAAGATTCGCATACATTTGTTCTACGCGGCTGTTGACAATCAACTGTCAAATGGGAGTTCCATTTCCCGGCAGCTGGTTGGTAATTTTTACGCGCAAACTCGTGAAGTAACAGGGGCCTGGTTACGTTAACATTGTCCAAGTTGTCAAACAATTTAAACGGAAGTGACAGATGGTCGGAAGAATTGGAATTGCTCTGACAAAGAACTAAAGTGCTCCGGTACTTTTGTAGCTGATTATACCATAATTATTAAATTAACGACAAATTCAATTACAGGAGAGCGTCGTGGCCTAAGGGTTAAGCACCCCAACTCGGATCGCGGATCGTGTGATCCCAAGTTCAAATCTGGCCAAAACTAAAATCTTTGAGTTCATTGTTAAATTTCCGACTAAGTAACTCTCCGGTGATGGCAAACATCAATAAAAAACCAAATCAACGGCGGAAGGCTCACCACCTACCACGTTGGGTTCTAATACCATTGGTGAAAAGTGGGCTTCTGAGTGTTCCATTCACCATGACGGCAACATTCACTTGCTTCTGACTACCCCGTGTGGGATAAAGTTATGGTATGTATGTCAATCAGCGACATTATATTTTACACCTATGTTTAAACAAATAAATTTATTTGATTTGATTTGATTTGATTTGATATAACTAATTTAAAAAATGGGGTTTTTGCAACGAACAAATTACGATATAATTATATATTATGTGCCAGACAACACACAAGTACTTTCTACATCTACGAATAATCATTATGGTAACGTTACAGGTATCATGGTTTATTTCTATAATTTTAATAGCAACTTATTTAAAATTATTTCAAGTGATTTTATCATGTGATATGAATTTTCTTAGAAGTTCTCTGAAAATTATATATTTTTCTTATTGGTTTGAATATTTCGATATTTGTTTGTATTAATAAAAAACTTTTTTAAAAAAGGCATATTGAGGTCTTATTATATGTTTGCACACATATACGTAGATATTTATTTAACCGGTCCAATTTGAATAATACGAAATGCTTCTCGATGTTTTCTCATGAAACACACTATACCGTTTTGTAGTATCCCAGTACATTAAAACTGCTGGGCGCAGGAGTCTATGACAAAGAGTTTTTTGATTGTTTTTAATATGCGCCGAATTGAATAACATTACGGTATTCTGTTACATTACCACCGCGAAGAGTCGATTGTTAAGGGATTAATTTTTCATTGATGTGTAGCAGAATTTATTTTATTTATAATAATATGAAATAGGTAACTATTTAAAATACACACATCAAAAGTGTCTAGGGATCAACATATATTTTTGCAATAACTTTTCTACTGATTGATATTAATTAAAATTTTCTTTAAGGATTCATCAAATAAAGTGTTTTCGTTTGTCTACAGTTACGTTAAACCAAGTCACCTTTGCATTAATAAAGAAATTTGCCATTTTCCTAATAAAGGGGTCTTTTGACATTTGAACCACTAACATTAAAGTTCGAAAAAAAGACTGAAATAACAGTTTTCTTTAAAATTTTATTGGGTAACTTAAACAATTAATAATCCGTGTTTCTACCGCGAACACTAACAACACAAGAACATCGGTTTGGCATACTCAAAATGAGTTCATCCAAATCACGCTGTGGAATGGCCGCCCATGTTCGTTGCAACAACAAAAAAAGGTCTTCTTGCGACTAGATACCTTCCATATTCGGCAGAGCTCTTCTCTGTAGCATATCCCATGCATGCTCAATCGGGTTCAAGTCTGGCGACTGAGCAGGCCAGGGCAGGACATTGATGTTAGCTGCGGCGAGAGTCTGTCTTACAACTCTTGCGGTGTGCGGTCGTGCATTATCATGCATTAACTGAAATAAGGGACCGATTTGCACTTGTAGAGGAACGATGACGTCTGATACAATCGTCTCAGCATAAATTTGAACGTTGAGGTTGCCTCTGGTCCAAATCAACTCAGTTCTTCCGCCGATCCAAATACCCGCCCATACCATGATGGTTCCACCACTATAAGGATGGACTTCCTGGCAGGATTCTAATCGCTGTTGGCGTCCAGGGGTTCTCCAGTGTCGTATACGTCTTGTATCCGGTCTCATACCAAAACGAGACTCATCAGAAAAGCACACGAAACGCCATTGTTCTTCTGCCCAATTTCTGTGTTCAAGAGCCCATTGATATCGAATCGTACGATTGTGCATTGCTATAGGTGGTACCCTTAGCGGTCTTCGGGAATGAAGGTTCACTTCATGCAAGCGGTTTCTGACTGTTTGGTCGCTAATTAAGTTCCCTGAAGAGTGATGAAGCCTCACGGCTAACATCATGGCGGTTATTGTTGGAGCTCTTCGAGTTGTGATTTGAATGTATCGGTCTTGTCTCCGTGTGGTGCAGCGATACCGTCCTCCATGGCGCTCAGCCACGGTACCAGTGCTTCGGTAACGTGTCCAAAGTCGACTGATAACACTCTGACTTGTATTCAGAGCTAAAGCCACAGTACGTTGCCGGGAACCAGCTTCTATCATTCCCACGGCTCTGAGCATTTCTTCCCTGCTTAAATGACGTCGCCGCTCCATAATAACGTTGGTTTTAATCAGTAGTAGGGAAACAGTAGCACTAATAATGTCTTCAATGCGTTGTATGTTTTTATAGGGAAAATATTGACAGCTGATTTTCATCTTTTACTCGAATTTGATTGACAGTTCCTGTTTCAAATTATGAAATGCACCAAAAAGGATCCATATAAATTTATAAAATCATAAATTTATTACAAAGCCACATCTCAATCTCAAGAAATCCGCATAAAAATGCTTGATCCCTAGACACTTTTGATGTGTGTAGTAATCTTGACTAATTCCTAAAAAATTAACTACGTGAACCAGACTTCCGACGCTGGTGGTAGAGTCACATTATATGTATGTATTATATTTAGTAAATAGATTGTATTAATATTATTTGTGTTTATACTTTAGCTAAATTTAAAATGTTAAATGGCGATTCAAAAGAACTGTAAATTCATGGTCTACTTGAATAAAGCATTTTTGAGTTTGAGTTTGTGGGTATGGCAGTACTTAGAAAGAACCTCAAGATTTGACCTGGGTGAACTCATATGTTTTTTCAAGGAACCAAAGCCCCATAAGGCTAAAACGCGTGGGCCACAAGCACGCGTGTCTGTATCGAAATATAGTATGAGCAACCCGTCTTACGCGCCCGCGTCACAGTGTGGGCCCTTTAGCCCGCCCCCCTGGATCCACCACTGCATATTGCCCATTGATTCAGAAATACCCAACTAATAAACTTGGAAGGACAACGTGCCGCCCGCGGGGCGAAAACCAAACATTCCCTCGAAGCCAATTTACATGATAACGGCTTGTTAGAAATTAACACAGCCCCGAATAGTTATTGCGATTATTATTGTACCTTGTACGACCATAATGGGATTGACCTGGCACTAATGACGTAGCTCATGGGTATTCTTAATGAGATTTTGCAACGTTCGATTCGAATCGGTGTGTATTTATCGCGAATGCGAGCGTAACAAGCCATTTTAAAAGGAATTAGTGAGATGAGTTGGCGCCATTTTGTTTTGATTGAATTGAAAATAATTTAATTTGTAATCGCTACCTAGGCAAGAGTTTTCATCATTAAAATCAAGTCATTGCTACAATTATTGGGTATTGGCTTAATCACCACGCTTGTCAAATTTGGATTGATGATCACAAACCAGCATCTGCTCAAAAATCAGGAAACACATTGGCCGACCTGGTATTAGAATCCAGGATCTTCGGATTTTTGGGCCGAGTTCTGCTACCACTTGGTCACGGTGGCCACTAGATATAAATGATAGAGAAACAAAAAAAAAACAGCTTTGTCCTCATCTTGAAGCGATATGTCTTTTACCACGATTTCTAGCAAATATTCATAACGTGAAGAACCTACAGCAATAATCACTAAATTTGTTGTGACCAGCAGCATACCATCGCGTTAACGACTGCTTCACCGTCACCTACTCGTATTAGTTTCATCTTGTGTACAGCTGTGTGGGTTTTCAAAGCCTTCTACAGAATTTTCAGTAATAAGAACACATTTTAACTTCATTATCATAAAACTAGAGTAACAAAATTTTACCAATCTTTGGAACTCCGCAACTTTGACTACAAGTAGAATATGAACGTAGTAATATGCATCAAAACTTTGTACTCAAGTGCAGTGCACGTCTGCTTGAGAAAACCACTGAAAAGCTAGTTAACGGAAATAACTACGTTAAATTATAACTTTTTTTATTTTAGCATTATAAATTTTAGTATCGAAATATCTTTAAATATAAAGTAGTTCATTTCAAATGGGTTTGTTATTAAATTTACATATTTATATATCAAATTAGTTATTGTTTTATTTGTGCCTCTCGTTTACCATTTTTCCCTTTACGCGTGGGTTGCCTGGAAGAGATCGCTATTGGCGATAAGGCCGCCTAAATTGTTCATTGTTTTAAATGTAATACTTAGCTTTAAGTCTCTTTTTGTCTCCGTACAATAAAGGATATATCTATCTACAATTCTTGTTTTCCTATAGAAAGATAGAAAATCTGACAAAAATCTAATTTTGGACCTTGAATAGCTCTTGTTTTTCAAAACAGTATTTCAAATGTCAAAATCTATATTTTTTTCTATTTTATGTACGATATAACTTATTATTTAACCTACATATCCTTTGATTGTTTAGTTTGTACGTGACGTTTCATCGTCCAACAAAAGTAGGTATTTAATATTTTTATGATACCAGGGAAAACTGGTGGGTAGCTCTAAATTACCTATTTCCGTAACGGAGAACCTAGCAACATGTCACACAAGTCGTTAGCTTGACGACATGTAGGACAATGAGCGAGATTTATGCAATTAAAATCTGCGGAAGTGGCCTAAAATTCTTTCTACACCAGGGACCAAGTCCAGAGCAACATGTTACTTTTGTTTCGACATGTCAAATGTTCAAAATGTACGGAAATTACTTATGCACTCGTCTAATCGAGATGACATTTGATGTGAGTTCCATAATTTTTAAATTCCTAGGTTTTAGGTGATCGCCCTTAAACAGAAATGAATAAAAAAAGAGAAACAAAAGAATGTAAAATGATGACCTGATTGAGGTCATAGGATTCCGGGCGGATTCTGGTCGCTTAAATCAGGCCACAGTGAACATCCTATGGCTGTTGAAGATGATGATGATTTTAAATTAAATTAAATTAAATTAAAAATGTGTTTATTACTTCCCAACAGATACAAAAAATAGTTATAAATTTAACATACAATAATTACAGAAAGCAATTGGAGGAGGCTCAGCTTGTGCTGACCTAGGATCGGGACCCTAGACAGCGCTGATTTTCAGCCCCACCCATTTCTCTGAGGGTGTTAAACGAGAATTAGTAATGAGGGCTAAACATATACAAAAGTTAGGTTAACGTTAAATATTTTAAAATTCAAAGAAGACTACAAATCAAATAAAATTAAAAGCGGTTCTCTTTTGTGTGTTATGCGCGTGTGTTTATGTGTCTGTATATGTGTGTGTGTTTGTGCGTGTGTGTGTGTGTATGTGTATCTGGGTGTGTGTGTGTGTGTGTGTGTGTGTGTGTGTAAGGGTGCGTGCATTCTGTCACTAAAATATTTTTTCAGGGGTAACGACTTCCAATATCCACTATTAATGTCTTCTGCAGCAATTTGTTTCTTTAATAAGGCAGCTTTGTATTTCTTCTTGAACGATTATTATATCTACTTCCTTTATTTATATTTCAGTCCACATACCTGCAGCCACCAGTTTGTATAAACATGGTGCTTCTTGCTTCCCCACAGAGTTGCTTGCAGCACACAGTATTGTTCCAAAATCCATATCTGTTGACGGCGTGTAGCGAAGAGTAGATGAATAGCCTGATGCAGTGTAGAATCTATGAAAAAAAAAAATTTAGTAAAAAATTTTAGATTTTATTAGAGTAAATTAGATATTTTATTTCTCATGATAAAATTACATTAGAAAATTGAGTTATCTCAAATTGCATGCATTCATATTAAGATCGTCAGTACAATACAAAAACAGCAAATTTTACATCAAACAATAAAGTTTAGAAAAAAAAAACACAATCAAATAAGTATTTTATTTACATACCTGAATGGCACACAAAACATAACAAAATAATTAAATAAAGCGATGTCAAATAATTGAAATAAAATAAAACAATTTCAAACCCTTAAGAATTAAACAATGTCAGAAATAAAAATGAAACTATGTTAAAATAATAAAATAAAGTTAAATATAAAAATATATAGAGAAATAAAAAGTCATAGTAAAAAAATATTTCGCAGTTGAAATTGTTTAGCAATAAACTCTTTCATGGAGTAAAATGGGATGGCGTAAAATATGGGTTTCTCAGTCGATGCCCATTTGCTTCGTCTGACGGTTCATTTTTTTATTGGACTGACGAATTAAAAGTTACAAATTGACAATAGGCTAAGGATGCTGCTTACACAATATTGTATAACCACGGATAAATACTTTTCCCGACAAAGTTCACATTGTTTTCGCGCACCAACTTTTTTGTCACCAAAATGATTTAAAAACAGCCACAGGGCTTAGTACATGGCTTTGTTTGCGTATCCGGCACAGTATCAGCACTTTTGATATTGAAAATCAACAATATTGCACTCTAGAAAGATAGTAAATAAATGAAAAAGATAGAAACCAGAAAAATATATTCTTGGTCCTAGAGGTCGAGCGGGACTCGAACTCGCGTCTTTCGTAATTCAAGCATGTGTTCTCCCAACTGAGATACCGGGGCTATTAACAGACCTGGTGAACTTCTGTGCGTGCCCATTTGAAAATAAAAAATCAATGAGTTTCAAATATGTACTTGGATGGGATTTGCGTCTGCTCCCCAGAGCTGTTGAAGGTCCAGCTGAAGCTGATGGGTGGGGGGCTGGAGTCCACCGCGCAGTACAGCTGAATCGTCTCCAATTTTAGGGCCCCGAATACTTCTCCTTCATTTCCTATCTTGCATGATGGTGCATCTGTAATAGTTATAGGTATATTTATATTGTAACTTTAAATCGTAGCAGATCCTGCAGAATAAAAATTTATTGTTATGGACAAAAAAAGGGGTGATTGCTGCTGCATACTAAGCCACAGTCGTAGCCACATGAGACCGCCACAAACTGCGGACAAGATATAAAGACATATCGTAAAGAAAGCATTCAAGTAGCCACATCTGAACAATATACTTGTGGCCACTTCGAGTGGCCCG
Organism: Udea olivalis; assembly: GCA_947369235.1. Taxonomy (NCBI): domain Eukaryota; kingdom Metazoa; phylum Arthropoda; class Insecta; order Lepidoptera; family Crambidae; genus Udea; species Udea olivalis. Next base: position 17,767,670 of record OX376360.1, read on the forward strand.
ACGCATATGAGATCAAGTAAGTTACGCTGTGATGATCAAGTAAATAAGACTTGTGTCGATTTCAAAAATGAATTTGACCATATTTTTATTCTAATCGACACACTTTTGTTTTTACTTCAATAGAAACAAAAAAGAACCTAATAAATTCACATCTTAAACCTGTGAATTACTTTACTTTCTATTACAGTTGACGCAACAACGAATTTTAAAACACTCATGCTCACATCTGATCTGCAGAGATACAGGATTACTGGTGGTGCTGCCTTCACTGTTGTAAGCGAGACAGCTGTAGTCACCCGCGGCTGTCCTGCTCACACTTTGCAGGACGAGGCTCTGGTCGCTCAAAATGATTCCTGCGCTCGCGTTGTGATGAATTTCTTTGCTCTGCGCAGGATATAAAAATATCAGGCCAATATATCAACAAGTCTTAACTCTCATCAGAATACATCCTTTTGACTGACTTAAATTTGTCAGGTTTTTAAGCACATGAATAGAGAAACAGACCAGAGACAAAATTTCAGAAATCGATTTAAACACTTGGACAGTCAAGCTAGAGCTCAGTCAGCTCAGTTTCTGTTCAGTACATTAACCCTTGTGCCTAAGATAGATACATTATTAAATTACAGTGAAATTGTACTATCACAATTCACAATTGAAATAAAAGTAGCCATTAATCTATTTAAACAATAGTTTTTTTCTGTACGAGCGATATTACACTGAAGAGTGTGTCTCGGACAGCCACCGAAATGAGAAATGCGGGGCTTAACCATTTTTTAATTGGATTAATAGGATCCTAAGCCAGTATTACGAGTACATATTGCCTTGTAGCAATCCCTTCTACCTAGAAAAAATATAACATTCGAGTAGTACCGTTCTGGAGTGCAGATTTCATCAGTGCCGCGTAAATATTGCGTAATAGTCTTAAATGCGTATTCGGACTGCTGGATTTCGCCATTAAACGTAGAACACACACGGCTTACTGCTAACTTCGAGTGACGTAAAGTGATGCAAACTTCGACATAATCTGATCGACAAGTTTGTGGACATGGTCGTCGAAGTAATCTAAAGGATAAGTCGGTCACGTCTGTTGAATCGATAACGGTTAGAGCTAACGTTTATAGACTTTTCAGCCATTCTATTAAAGCAAACGTAGGCACGTAATGGCAGGAAGCAAGATGGCGCGAAGATTAAATAGCTCGTACTAGTGTGTTATAGTGATTTAAGGAGTTGTTAAAAGTACTTAGGTGCATTCAACTTTCTACGAAAATAACTTACAGACATTCAATTGTTTTGTTGTTTTTTTTCCATTGTTTTATATTCTTTAGATTAAACACTCAGTAGGTTTATTTGTATCAAAATGACACATTGTACTTCAACTTGTTTTGGGTTTACAATACTACGCCTCTTGTAAACCCGAAACAAGTTTAAAAGAGTACTCGTAACTGACGAGTTTCTCGCCGGATCTTCACAACAAGAAAGAACTCCGACGCGGTGGTAGAGTCGCATCATGTCTTTATACTGTGTATTTAAATACCCATATTATTATGGTATTTATGTCTATTATTCAGTATATTTTGCTGTAAATTTGACGATTTGAAAGTACCGATACATTCTATTTTAATAAAGTTATTTGAGTTTGAGTTCAACGGGAGCTGAGTTTTATTTTGTATTTAACACTCGTTCTCGTTCAAAAAATCAACAGATAAATGGGATTGGCTGAAAAGCAGCGCGATGGATCCTAATCCTAGATCAAAATAAGCTGAACCGCCTCCAATTGTTTCATGTGTGGTTTTTAAATGTTATCCATGACACAAACGAGTAAAAAAGTAAGGACTCCCCTTTTTTACTCTTCCGTGTTCTGTGACCGTACGTTTTTTTGTTTAAAAGCAATAACCTCATTTGGACGCATAATAAAAACACGATCAACGATATTATTATTATTGTCATTGTAACTTACCCCTTTATACCAAGTGAGGCGATGTGCCTTAGGGTTGGCCTTCACACTGACATCGAAGTATACGTCGTCTCCTTCCTTGATGAACTTCGGATTCAAACTGGTCCCAAGCTTCAAGGTCACGATCGGTACGTCTAAGAAAATGTATCTTGTTAGTCCTACATTTTTAAAAAGATTCACCGGAAATGGTTTATGCCTAAACTAATATCAGGAGAAAGAGAAATGATTTGGTTTTGTTGTTCTATAATTCAAATCTCTAAACTATTAAAAAGAACCATCATTTTCATGTTCCGCCACCATCAATCGTCTATTGCAAAACTAACATAGGCCTCCCCAATAGGGATGTCACCAATTCATGTAAAGTTATGTTTTATACTTATGGACAGTATTTAATAACATGTTCATCATTTTAAGAATATGTATTTTTTGTGTAAAAGAAAAATAATTCAAATTGCGTTATTATTACCATTATCACGTGACTGCGAACGCCAATCAAAGCGCGATGACGTCACTGACCGGCAAACAAGCTGAAATAACTGTCATACTGTGGGTTAGCTTTGACAGAGCGCAAGATTGGTTATCGGTCTGTGACGTAATCATAGTCACGTGACAGTATGGAGTGTTTTGGCGGGAATTCTTGAAACTAATCCTAACCACCTATGTTTTTTTTTAATTTAACGTTTTTTTTTATGAAATTATTATTTGGGGGGAGGCAGTTGCATCAGGCTTGGAATTCGTTCTAATAAAAAAACATTTTTATGAAAAATACTTTTGGAATAACCTTCACACATTACTACATTCACGTACAAATATTGTGCGTTGAAATACTACAATGGCGACGTACAATGTTTTGCTTTAGCCAATAACCAACGTGCATACGAGAATACAGTAAACTTACAATACACAATTGACTTCTGGGTTGAGCTTTTAAAATCTCCTGGAGAATCTAGGTCGACAAACATTTGAAAATATTCAGACTACAACTCACGTTCCTAACCCGATTGTATGCTGAATTTACTGTTTGCACACTTTGTGAATTTGTTTGTAGGACAATATGAGTAAAATAAAAAAAAAATATGATTGTATTTATCAAAATAGGTATAAGATTTTTGTAAATTACTCGTATTATCTGAGTTTTTCGTTGACCATGACGGCAACAGTCACTTGCCTCTGACTACCCCGTTGGGAATGATGGTATGATAACTAACTTAAATTATTAGAAGAATTTGACGGGTGAACTGATGGTCTAGGTAGATCATAGGTTAAATCATTCCCCCGGTTTGCGCAAAATGCTGGTTTTATTCCCCACCTGATTCCTTTTTTTTTTTTTTCTTCTAATGAGGCACGTAAATAAGTAATCCGTTGTTTTGAAAGGGAAAAAAACATACACACATACATACTCACAAACTTACGCATTTATAATAATAGTAAGATTTAGCTTTTTACCAAATTTATCAAGTTTAAAACTGTTGATAGGAAAAAATCAAGAAATCTCATTTTTCATAGGGTTTTTTCTATGACAAATAGCATTATAATTCGATGTGTCGATACAAACGAAGAATAACAAACTTATTTATCGGTCTTAATGTAGCTTGTATGTTGCCATGCGCTTAAAACTTTTATGCAAATATCTTCGAAATCAGTTCAGTGATTTAGACACTATCAAACATCCAAACATCTACATGCTTGCATATGATAAATATTAGTAGGATACTAACAATGTACGTTGAGTTTCCACCGGTCTTCTAGAACCGCGTCTGCCACTCTAGGGTTCTCTGCTCGGCAGACCAAGAACTGCTCGTGGTCTTCCGCCATCGGCACCAGGCTAAGGATGCTGATGGTGGCGTTGCTCTCCGAAAACTGTGAAATGAGAAATATTGTGAGAGAGGTCTAGAATTTCGCTTGAAAAAGTCATATTATGAGCACCTTTCAGTGTATCTGTTCATGTGATTTCTTAGCTAGGCGAGATCCCGGTACGAGCATTAATAATGGGAACGTTTCTGTTTGTTCTGCGTCTGGGTGTTGTGTGCTGTTTAACTATGTATTTAAAAAATCAAGTCAATTCAATTTATTTATAGGCCATTTCGTTACATTGCATAGCATTGGTACGTCATAATACAAAAAGTTCAAATTCATAATTTGACGACCGACTTGGTGTAATGGTTAAGAAGTTGGCTACTACACCAGAGGTCGCGGGTTCGATCCCCGCACAGTACAAACATTTGTGTGCATGAACATGTCTGTTTGTACTGGTCTGGGTGTCTCCTATGTATAATAAGTATGTATTTACAAAAGAAAATATATTTAAGTATGTTTATCCGTTGTCTAAAATCCCATAACACAAGCTTTAATTAGCTTACTTTGGGGCTAGATGGCGCTGTGTGGAATAATGTCCAGGGATATTTATTTATTATTTATCATTATATATATATATCATTCATCAATACAATAAATAATAATAAATTAATCCATTTTCACGATACGACAAGTCAACAAAAGATACACACAACAGTAACTATTCTATAGAAATGCAAGTCAGAAAATTAACAACTCATTCTCGGCCAATTGTGAAAGGGGATTTAGAGAAAATGTTTTTAATGAATCTAAGAAAAATTCATTTAACGAGAGTTTGGTAATATCTATGTGCAGTTTATAATACATATTGATTTTAACGGGTAAAATTGAAGTATATCCATAAGTTTCTGCAACTCAAACTACAAGCTATAGTTAGTTTGGCGTTCGATGTTGGTGTTAGCTGTCTGAGATTTTTATTTATTTAGATTTATTCACTATGAAACTTCGGATTTCTTTTTGACGCGAAAACTAAGCGACTATTTTCTGAATCTTACAAAGTTATGCAATAGTATACATCTTCGGCAAATCACAGTCTAACTTCTCTTCAAATCAAATTTTCTGCATAGTTGTTTCGGGTGTTTGGTCATTTGCGACCAAATAATATGGTGTATGAACACGACTGAAGCTCGCGGTCGTATTCATATGGAATTTCATAGGCTTGCCGTGGATTGCTCGCAATGAAATGTAACTATGTACGAAATGTATGCATGAATGCTACTTCAGAGGTGGGGTTTAATTATTTAATGCAAACCTTCAAATATCGCAGTATTTTATTCGAATGAGCGAAATTATTTGCAAATAACACGATGACTTCTCTTGAACTCATCGAACCAATCCATTGAATATTTGAAAGTGCTGTTTAATTGGTTCGCTTTTACGATAGTAATTTTAATTGTGGATACATTTATTGGGTGGGAAACATTAGGAAACTAATTAGCCAGTATTTGTAAACGGTGTAGGTATAGTTTTTAATGGAATAAAGTGGGCTAGGTGTTAATAAATTATTTAGTAGTTGTTGTAAATAATAAATTTGGAAATGATTATTTAAAACTGTGCACAACAAAACCTCGAAAGATCGAGCTAAAATAGTTAAACCAATGTACCTTATACTTTGTTTTCGTTGCAAAAACCCAGTTAAAGTTTTTGTAATATTACATTTATTTCTTAATAATCTTTAATAAAAAAAAACTCCTGAGCCCCAAAGTCCATATACGAGTATGGTCAACCAAAAATGTGGTTGATCACGCTACGGTTGAAGTTCTTTCAAACGTCATGAAACAACAAGGTCGATTTTCCGTTGCAATAATATTAAATAACCTTAGTGATAAATTAGATGTCACAGATACTTTTGTCAAAACTAATAGACCCATTTTTTGGCCGACGTACATCACAAGTGTCATTATCACAAATATACTCTGCAAGAATATAAAACCTCGTATCCATTAGGCAACATTTGACGCGCGACATATTGCACAAGGTTTTTGAACAGCGACGTGTAACTTTTTTGTTACTCTAGCGACATGTTGTCGATGACTGGCAATGTCACGCTTTGTAAAGAAACGTTGCCGATCTTGTTGAGCGTTACTTGCTGCGCGTCAATTGTTGCTTATTGAATACGAGCGCAAAATAAAGAATTTACAGAGCACCGCTCGCGCCTTTTCCCTAAACTTGCGTGACTGCCCAGTATTACTACTATATTCGCTCTCAATGTTTAAAAAAGAAGTAGGTATGTTGACAAAATCGGCCAGAAACATAATTTATCATGTGAAAAATTGCACCAAGTTCGACAAAAACAAAAGCACTCGCGCGACAATACGACTGGCCGCGACACTGATGCTCACCGGCATCGCCTGTTGACTCACTGTGTGCGTGATCAAAATGGCGAGTTTGTTCCAAGCAGACTATCTGTCTGAGGCGAGGCGCCGCATGCGTAATTTGAGATACCAGGCTTGATTATCAAATATGAAGCATTAAAGTAGAGCTTTGACATTGCCAACGCACGTGTATTGATAAATTTGGTTCGTTTGCAGTCCTTGGGAGAGTTTCGTTTACGCTTTACTCGTGGGATCTTAAGCTGGAAACACAAGACCCATTTTGCAAAGGTATTGCTAAGGTTGACCTGCTGTAACATTACGTAGCGACGGTTCTGTTCAACTCTGATTAAATTAGTTCCGGGTACCTAGAGAGTTTATCTTTCCCTAGAGGTTTTTTTATCTCCGGTCTTAATCCTCAACCGGCTCTATCCAAGTTTTAGTATTGCAGGAGTGATCTTAATTAAACAAATTATTTGATTGTCAGGGAAAGCTTTCGAAATCCACTGGTCTGCATGTTCCTTTTTTAAAAAACATGTTTTTGTTCAGATTCTTTTTCAAAATGTTGTTGGTTTGTTTGTACAGTAAAGATTTTTGTGTAATCTTTGCACAAACGCAGAGTTCAGAATGGAATAAAACAACCGGCCAAATGCGAGTCGGCCCGAGGGTTCCGTGCAAACCTGTAGGTATATTTATTAAAAATATTTTTATCATAATAGATTGGGGATAAAGTTTCTTCGCATTAATGATAAAAATTCAAAACATTTTTAAATATGGTTTATTAACATTTAACTAAAGTATGTAGGTGCCATTTTGTTCGATTACTTTTTGCCATCTTGTAGGTAGAGACATGATCCTATTGCTCCAGGAATTTTGAGGCTTCTGATCAAAATACCGCGACAAGTAGTTTTGACAGTCCTCTTGTGATGTTAACCTGACACTGCCTAATAAATTCTGAAGAGATCAAAACAGGTTGAAATCCGAAGGTGCAAGGTCAGGACTAAACAACAAATACGAATAATTTATTAAACAGTAAGTTGTTACAATTTTGCACTAAATACTGAATAACATTAATTTAAAACATGAACAAACACTGTGACAATGGTTAATTTATTTTTATTGTGGGTCTCGCACTAGGATGTTCCTGTGCCGTGGGCACCTGAGTGAAGACAGGTTAAGGCAACGACAGAACCGTTTGCAAGATTAAATAATTGTAGCAGGTGAACCAAAAAAAAACATTAAAAATTATAATCAAAAGAATAAAGTAAAAATTAAAAATAACTTAAAAGAAAACACTAAATAAGATACTGTAACATAGCAATCAATATTCGAAAGCAATATTAATAGTTTCACAAAAGTTTCCTCTTAGTGACCAACAGATGGCGTTATACGTCATTAGATCGCGCAAGCATTATGTTTTCCCGTTCACGTATGAGACCCCGGATTTATTTTATTTATGAAGAATCTGACTTGCGACTAGGCATTGGAACTTGGTACTTTGTGTAATAAAGGTTTTCTGTGGACGTTTGCAACCTATCTAGGTACTTACGGCCCAGAATCCTGAAAACCTAAGTATTCAGTTACGAACCTACGTTAATAGTTAGTATACTTGTGTGGACAGTTGTACTAATCTTACGTACCTTTGGCGCCCATATGTCAAACATTGTTTAAAATATTTGCGTACATACATAGTTACGTTTAATATATTTTTGTATCATCTTTTTCAACCTATGTTATTATTTCTGCTACCTGTAAAATCGTCTGTAATAAAGTTGTCAAAACCAATTCGACGTGTCTTCTTCAACATCACAAGAAAACCTTTCTACAATACATAAATAAATATAACTATTAATATACATAGGTATGCATATAAATATTATACATAATATAGTAAATAAACAGCTACGTAAATACAGTTCCTACAATTTTTTTTTTTTCATAATATTAAAAAACAATATTTAAATTGTGGACTTTGCGAGTCCTTCTGTTTGGTTATGTGTCAGGGAAAGCAGTTTTTTGGTGATAGTGAGTTTAGCCTGTTTAACAGTGGAAGTCTTAATGTCACAAAGTTTCGTGATCTTGTTGTATATGAGCGAGGACAGAAAAGTGAGCAGCCGCTGTGAGACGGCGGTGTGTACGGCAACAGTGGGAATTTTGAATGCCCTCTTCTCAAGCATTGCAGGGTATTCACAGGAGTTCAGAGTCTGCGGTGCACTTTCAGTGCTGTCCTGAGTATGAACAATTGACGCACCCTCAGTACCCCGGTCTCTGAGTAGAGCTTAGCAGTGAGATATAAGTATGGTTTGGAACGCATAGTTTTAGGACTGCTCGTTGGGCCCTCTCCAGTTGCAGCATTGCCGTGACACCGGCGCCACCCTAGACAGGAATGCAGTAGATAGTAAATAAGCTTTCTGACGCGTTTGATGGAAAGATTCTCGTCCAGTACTACACCTAGTAGATATTTGACATTAGTAGCTCTTTCAATGGTTTAGCTAGACCAAAGGCCTACGCAACTTTGAGAATTTGAGGTCAAGCAGAGGTATTGGTCTTATGGAAGCACAAGTATTTGGTCTTCAAAGTAAGTAAATTACCATCTAGCCACTTTTTGAGAAGAACCACATCCTCTTCAGCCCTTCGGAAAGTGCTGTCCTCGGTCTTGCCATGAAACAGAGCGACAGTGACATCTGCGTAGCATATGACATCTACCTCCGAAGACGGTACCTTGTGAATGTCATTTACGAACAGTATGAAGAGGGTAGGACCCAACAAGCTGCCCTGCGGCACCCCGAATCTAATCGGTAACTCGTCACTGACATGATTTTTCACCCTTACACACTGTCGTCTGTCTGTCAAGTAACTCCGGAACCATTCTAACGGCAGGCCTCTTATGCCAACCGCATAAGAATCAGTGGGTCGCATGAAGAATGAAAAAGGGGTGGGGACGTCTAGTTGCAGGCTATAGGTCCTCTTGGGTGTTGCGTCCTTGCGCAAGCAGTTGATTTGTCAGTTTCCCACCAATGTTTGCGAAGTAGTCATTACAGTTATTTACCGACTCATGAGGGCAGCCTGGCACAATGTTAATGAGTTCTGTTGCTGAATTGCGTTTGGAGGTCGAGTTATTAATTTTTCTAATAACCTTCGAGATACCTTTAGGGTACAGACTTACCCCAGGTCTGCTAAGATATCAAAAGACATCCTACTGACAAGATTAAAGAATTATTATAAGCGTTACAGAAATTCCCTGACTTGAGTATTGAGTATAGTCTTAGAGTGACTGACTTTACTTTACTGGTGGTGTGGCTATGTACTGTCGAGGCCAAGATAGAACCGAAGTCTCTACTTGCCGTTTCGACGCTTTGTGCTAGTAATATATGGGTCTAGTCCACGCGTTTAAGTTCGTGGGCCACTGCTTAACAGTCCGTTTTAAGAATGTGTATTCTTGGATGTTTTGGTCTCTCATTATCCAAGATCCTGGTACCAAGCATGCAGATGTTGTGGTCAGTGACCTTAGAGTGGCCTATGATACCGACTGAGTCAGTGAATCCGGAGTTAACAAATATATGATCCATGCATGTATCCCCCTTAGTAGGCCTTGTAATGGCAGGCAACATGCTATATTCCGCCAAGATATTGAGATATTCTGAGGCGTCGCCATTACCCAGGTCCAAGATGTTATGTTTAGATCTCCTGCTAAAAGTACCTTTTCAAGAGACTTAAGCGTGGAGTTCTAGAAACGTAGAAAGTTGTCTCTACTCGAGAAAGAGGGGGATCTGTATATAATCGATGGTCCAGCCTGTTGGTAACAGCTCATAATGAATAATGCCCTTCCATCCCACTACATACACAGCATCACCTTGTTGCGAGTTAACCCGGGTTTCGCCACAGTCTGTGAAGCCTGACCGGCCTTTGACCACGACCTTTTTCGCACGTTCTTGTCGTACGTGATTCACTTTTCATCACCAGTTATCAGCTTCTTCAAAAATGGTTCGGTTTCATGGCCGTCGTAATAAAGAATCACAAATGAGTACACGGCTTATTAGGTTTCTTTCAGTGAGCTCGTGAGGTACCCAAATATCGAGCTTTTTTGTGTACCTACCCAGTTTTTTTCAAATGCGCCAAAACTGTTTATTGGTCAACTCCCAGTTTTTCAGCTACATTGATACTACTGATATGCCGATCTTGCTCCACTTTTTCAAAAATGAAATCCATTTTATCCGTAATGTGAATTATTATTTTTTTTGTATTTAATTGTTCATTTATTGTATTTATCTTAGTTTTTGACATCCTCTTTATTTTATTAATTGTAATTTGTATAATAATTTTGACGATCATAATGCAAATTCTTATATGTGACATCAAATGTAATATATATTGTAATTTTGTATTATGAGATAAATAAAACGAAACTAAACTAAACTATAGGGTGACCAGAGCGACGTACATCTTTGACATCAAAATTTCCAGATTAAAAACGCTTAATAGTACATTGTTCACCGAGAGGAGAAAGAGACCGATTACCGTCGAGGGTGTCGTTTGAAGCCCGAGCCGTAGGCGAGGGCTTTAAAACACCCGAGATCGGGAATCGCACTTTCTCTCGAGTGATACATAGTGCTTTATACTACACCTACGAGAAAAATAAAAAACTAAATCTTTAGTAATTGAAATTTATATTGAAATTGTTGCAGTTAGTGAAGCTTAATGTAACACTTTTTCTTTCTTTATTATTTTTGCTGTTTCCTTCAACTGCGGCGGAGTTAAAAAATCTTCATCATCACTATCACTACTTATCATTTTGATAGTTTTATTTTACTTTCTACGAAAACTGAATCCTCAAACAACACACAAATTGAAAATGGCGCCAATGGCGTCTGCAATTTTCACATGTTCTTTTTTCAAATTGTTTATCCTGCCGCCGCAGGGTCGCACTGCCAGCCCGACACCATCCGACACACAGCTAGTGGCCAGTGTCATTTTGCGAACTTGGAGATAAAAACTCACTGTAAAAACTTTTTGGCTTTTGATATTTAGGTTACCGGCGCATAGTCTTACCCAAAATTAAAAAAGAAAAACCACGTAAGAAATGGATTTTCATACACTTTTCTCTCCCGCTCAGATGCGTTTTCTCCCCGCATATTTGTTCGATATGCAATGACGTACTTTCTACCGTAAATTAAATATAATAAATAAATAAATCAAGGTACTTTCCGAGCAGGTGTAGTATAAACCAAATTTGTGCTACACTCACAGACACTGCACTAGGTCCATAAACATCACTTATTTTTTTGCGGCTTGCGTTGCATTTTTACCTTTAACATTTTAAAATGTATCGAATTTCTTCATTAGATTCACTCATCTTGACAGTAAGAAAAACCAATGAAAATCACACATTTTCCTAATTTGAATTTGGAATTATCTTCTTTGAAATTTAAACTTTTAATGATACCAAAACCAGCCAGATACAAATAGTATAAAAAAGGGATTTTATTACAAGTTCATACATACGATAGGCGAAAAGAATTTTTACATAACCTAATATGATGTAACTAAAATTTACGGTTTTCGCTATTTTTCCTTTCTGTGCTATAAGACGTTGCTTCGTACCAAATTTCGAGATTCTGGGTTCACGGTAAGTACCCTGTAGGTTTTGATTCCTTGCGAGTGTCGAAAATTTGAGGAAATTTGTGGCATAAACGGCTCCAAGGGACGTAGACCTGAGTATTTGATATAAATTCCAGCTTGATACCTCAACGCGTTCCTGAGAAAAAGGGTCTTGCCAAACAGACAGACGGACAACAAAGTGATCCTATAAGGGTTCCGTTTTTTTTCTTTCGAGCTACGGAACCCTAAAAAATACTGCCTATGCTTTAAAAATACAGTAAAAATCATTATAATGATTCTAGACTACTCGATCTAGTTACTAAACTAAATTCCAGACTGAAACTGTGTGCAAAAAGCTTAACCAGTATTCTTACGCTTTATATAGGCAAGCCCGAATCGTTAACCAACCAACTGTAATAGTAGCATACCACGCGTATGTTGTTTCAACCATCAGATATGGTATCATCTTCTGGGGTAACTCTTCAGAAAGGGAAACAGTGTTCAGAGCACAAAAGAGGTGTGTACGAGCTCTCTGTAAACTCCAGTCGACGGATAGCTGTAAACCATTCTTTAGGTCACTGAGGCCCGTATTCTAGAATCGTACTCAAGCACTGATCTGTACTTGAGTAGAGATTTCAAAACGTCAGTTCATACAAAAACGTCACTCAGATCTATACTCAGGTACAGATTTTGTTTTAGAATACGGGCCTTAAACTACTGACTTTGCCCTCAATCTACATACAAGAAATATGTTTATTTGTAAAAAAGAACTGGACATTGTTTGCTAAACTGAAGAGTAAACGTCACAAAAATAAAATCTGTTCTGAAATTCATAAGACATCGTTGTTTACAAAAAATATTACAGGCATGGCACCACGTATTTTTAACAAGTTACCAGATAGCATAAGAGAGAAGGATGATATCTCCTTTAAGCAGGCATTATTTAATTTTCTGACTGAGAAGGCATACTACTCTATTGACGAATTCCTTCTGGACAAATTAACTAACAGGTACTAACAAGAAATTGAATAATGTAAAAATCGGTGTTATGAACATTAATGTAAACTAAATGATTACCTCTGTTTTTAGGTACTTTACTATTGCACGCCACCTATTTGGCTAACTGTAGCAGGACAACCTAAACTTAAGACCCATCCTTGTATGAATACCTACGGTTGCAATAAATATATTTGACTTTGACTTTGACTTTAAATACTTCTGCAAGAGGTAAGTCTGCTCCCACACATTTTGCAAAAGTTAATTCGTACGAAAGTTTTTACCAACTTCATTATTTAAAGCTGTTTAGAATGAAAACTAATTGCACGAAAAATAACGCAAACGTTATTTTTTTTGCGTTGATACTTAGTTTTACTCTGTCACAGAAAAAACTCTGCAAATAGAAAGTAAATAATATTCGTTTAAGGCCCACTACTACCACAAAGATGTCAATTTTGAATACTTGACGATGCCTAAGGGTGGGTACTGACCAACGTTACGCGGCGTAATGAACCATGTTACACAGCGAGCATTTGTCAAGTCATAATGGGGAAACAAGCGAACAACCCGTTCTCGCTGTGTAACATGTTCATTACGCCGCGTAACGTTGGTCAGTACCTACCTTACTGTAACATTTTTTATTATAGTTTATTTACATTTAACTAAAGTATGTAGGTGGCGAGGTGCCATTTCGTTCGATAACTTTTTGCCATCTTGTAGGTAGAGACATGATCCCATTGCTATAGGAATTTTGAGGCTCCTGATCAAAATAACGCGAAGAGTGGTTTTGGCAGTCTCCTAGTGATGTTAACCTGACACTGCCTAAAGAATTCTGAATAGTCCGAAACAGATGGAAATCTGAAGGTGCAAGATTAGGACTATACGGCGGATGCATTAACACCTCCCAGCCAAACTCTCTTAATTTTTGCTGAGTGGCTAAAGATGTGGGAGGTCTATCGTTATCATGATGAAAAACCACACCCTTTTTGTTGATAAATTCTGGCCGCTTTCTCTCAACTTCTCGCTTAAATCTCATCAGTTATTCGCATTAGAGTTCAGAATCGATGGTCCTGCCTGGTGGTAACAGCTCATAATGAATAATGCCCTCCAATCCCACCACGCACACAGCGTCACCTTGTTGCGAGTTAACCCGGGTCTCGCTACAGTCTATGAAGCGTGACCGGCCTTTGACCACGACCTTTTTAACACGTTCTTGTCGTACGTGATCCACTTTTCGGAAAATGGTTCGGTTTCATTACGTCGTTATAAAGAATCACGAATGAGTATACGGTTCATTATTTTTCTTTCAGTGACCTCGTGAGGTTCCCAAATATCGAGCTTTTTTGTGTACCCAGTTTTTTTTAAATGCGCTAAAACTGTTATGTGGTTAATTCCCAGTTCTTCAGTTACGTCGTAACTACTGATATTCCGATCTTGCTTCACTTTTTCAAAAATGACATCCATTTTATTCGTGACCAGAGCGATGTGCATCTTTGACATCAAAATTTCCAGATTGAAAACGCTTAAACCAAATTAGTGCTACTCTCGCAGACACTGCACTAGGTCGATAAACATCGCAATTTTTTTTCGCGGCTTGCGTTGCATTTTTACCTTTGTAGTAAAATTTTAAAATGTATGTAAAAACAAATGAAAGTCACACATTTTCATAATTTGAATTTGGAATTATCTTCTTTAAAATTTAAACTTTTAATGATACCAAAACCAGCCAGGTGCAATTAGTATAGCCAAAGTGATTTTATTACAAGTTCATACATACTATACCTATCCGAAAATACTTTTTTCCCAACCTAATAGTATGTTTTCAAATTCAGTTAAGAATAATTTGTTTGTTATCGACTAAGTAAGACACTGAATGTCTAATCCGCTTTTTATTATTGAAATCAAAACCCAAACCAACTTGCCAATGACATGTCATCATGATGTGCGATAAGAAACCCAATCCGGACGTAGCCAAAAAGATAGATGTAAAAATGGAGCCATGTTTTTTTGCTATTGTATTTGATTTGAGATTAGCCTATAGGCAACTAGGCCTATCAGAGCGGTTTCAAACTAGCGTTTTTTGCGCGTATACGGTCGCTTTGGCATATACGCCTACACGCGCGCTACATTTCGGGCTTCAAAAAACCAAACTCGCGGGCTTATTCCGGCATGTTCGCTCGAACCGGTAGTGGTGGTTACTATTGACAAGGATATACGAGCTAATAGCACAAGTTACACGTGTCTATACGCGCCCACATGCGCTTCTAAAACGAGCTTATTCGCGCGTTTAACACGCTTATCTGAAACCGCCTTATGGTCATAGCACACCATCCCGGCACCGTAACAGCACCGCTCCAACCTGGCAATTAACTTGCCATTTAAATTAGAGCATTGAATTGTGTGTTTATTTGATTGAATAGTATATTTTACAATGTTCATTTTAATAATGGGACGGCTTGCGGCCGACGAGCGGTGAGCGCGCCGCCCGCTTTTTAATATGAGACGATGCCGGATGGGAGCTAGATACAATGCGCTGCAACCTTTATGGGCCTGCAACGCACGACTGATGACCCTGGTGTTCCACACGTTCAAAGGCTGTGGTAACCATTTACCAGCAGGCAGCATGTACCTATGCTTGTTTGCCATCCAAAAAAAAGTTTGCGTGAAAGCTTGGTCGGCCGAATCACTTTGACCAAAACACATATGCAGATTGGGTTTTCGGCTGGATTTGATAAAAAAAACATGAGGTAGGTAAGACAAAAATAAAAATAATTGTACGTATCGTTGGTTTTCTTTCACCAAACTTAACCATAATAAATAATCAAACCAATCAAAGGCGGCGTCTGATTGCTTGGCTCAACCACTACGAGCATTTGACATATCTAATAAATATTTCCTCATTTTAACAACTTTATAATAAGCGTGAAGTGTTAGTGACTGAGTATATTTATTTCCATTGTTGTGTTTTTATTATTATTATTATATTTAATTTTATGTCATAATAATGACTAGGTATTTGTAGAAATTATTTTGCTTTGCTCTACCAGGGTAACATGTTTTGGGACAATTGGGACACAACAATAAGGTAATAACTCTGTAACCATATGTGGGCAATAAATCTTTGATTTTTTTCTTTATATCTATAAAACTTGACCGCACACACTGCCAAGTGATTGTATTAGCTTATAAATCCACATAATATTAGCCATTCCGCCCAACTTCCAGGGCCGCATCAAATATTCTCATAACATCAAAGTAGGGGAACAATCCATACGCAAACAAAAAAATATATGTATTCGGGGTCTTGAGAAAGGAAATCATATTTTTTTTTCAATATTTACAAAAAGTATTTTTGGAAGAAACAGTTTTTGTATGAAAACCTTGAAATACAATCAATTAAAAAAAATCAAGTTAAGTTAATTCCCCCTGAATCTGAAAGTCAGTAAACATACAGCTTAGAAGATGCGTTAATGCCAGGTAACCGCTGACTGGCTGGAAGTGAAAGATCTTAACGAAATTGCTCGCTACGCTCAGTTTAGGGAATGAACTTGACCAGCTATAAAGGATTGCAATAAGGCCCCTGGTAGGGTTGCACAGAATGACAAAATTCCAGTTTTGTCTAAACACAGTTACTGAAACATTACACTGAGTTTATTTAACAAACACATTTATAATTTTAAATACATTTAACGAATCTTATGCATATAGAGCGTCGTGACCCAGTGGTTCAGCACCCGAACTCAGATCGTGGATCGTGTGGTCCCGAGTTAAAATCTGGCCAGAACCAAAAATCTTTGTGTTCATTGTTTAACATCCGACTTACGCTCCGGTAATGGAAAACATCGATAAAAAACCAAATCAACGGATAACCACAGTAGGCGCACCACCTAACACGTTGGGTTCTAATAAAATTGGTGAAAATTGGGCTTCTGAGTGTTTCGTTCGCCAAGACGACACAGTCACTTGCCTCTGACTCCGTTTGGGATAAAGTCGTGATGGTATGTATGTATGCATATATTCACTCAATACCTGTAAGTAATTGAACTTTCCACTTCTGCCCACATTCAGACTGTTGGGAACCGATCACAAATCCGATGACCTGCCTCAATTTGAGTCTTTGGTACTAAATGGCGATTACTTGTACACACATGCTCCATGCTTGTGGAAACTGTGTTTACGTACACATGGTATGGAACTGACAGGTCTAGGCCTGTCTCACTTCAAATTACTACAAATCTGTTTTACCGTGCGTTTTATACGATTATAGCTTCTCATTTATAACCTTTGTACCGGGCAATTATCAAAAGACTTACAAAAACGATATGGCATCTAACTATCTAAGTGAAAATTAAATATATTCAATTAACTTTTATTTGAAGGTCACCATACAAATCAGTCAAACAGTCAGTATTTATTGCAAGAAAACCATCAAATTAAAATTAACTAAAAAAATTTAATAATAAACAAAAAAACATTTATTTCAGAAATCCATCCATAGTACAAATAGTATGTTAGTTTTTACTAATTTATAAGTTAGTTGTATTAGTAGTACAATTACAACATTACATTATTTTCTCTGTTATTTTCAAATCATTCATTCAATGAAGTATTTATTCATTTGGTAATTACATTATTCATTTATTTATTCTTTAATGTCACATATTTTGTCACTACATAACTTACAGAGTATGCCATATCGTTCTTGTAAGTCTTTTGATAATCGACCGTTATATGTGATAATATCTTTTTCATATTACATCCAACAACCTAAATAAGATGTTGACAAATAACGTAGTAACATTATATCTCAGTGACATCAAAATACAATTATTACAGACATAGCCTGATCCCAAATTAAGAGCCAGAACTTTCCCGTGTGCGTTTAATATACATAGTCATGTATTTTCTCATTACTACTTCAATAGTATTCATTCAAGAAGTGAGGGGCATAAGAACTACTTGAATAAATTAGTTATTCATTCGAATGGTAATGAGATGGATATATGTCAAGCACACAATTTTCTCCACTAGAATGTTAGTGTTGTGAGTGGGAATTTTATTCAGACGTCGCAGCAGGGATACATTTCACTCGCATAATTTTTTGACAATTTTTTTTGGGGGTAATGAATGTTGCGTAATTTTAATTGTCATAATGAAACTATGGCATAATGAGTTTCAAGCTTATCGATCTGTTGGGATATTGAGGAGACACATAATAGTCTTTAGCCATTTTTATGATTAATCGTGTTTTGTCATAAAGCGAAGCGACGAGCGTGTTAGGTGTACATGAACCTATCGTGGCCTAGGGGCCAAAAAACCTCATTATTCTAGATTTTGATGATTTTACTCATTTATGTTAAGCTTTTCCCTTTTTATGCGTTATAATATTATGCTAAGTTATCTTTATGCCATATCTGATTGTGCTTTAAAAAAATATGCCAATACAATTATGCGTATAGTTGTTATGCCATAATGTCATTATACCTAAAACACTATGCTTGAATAAATTATGACAAAAAAAATTATGCGAGTAAATATAGAGACCCCTCGCAGCATAAGTGGTAGGATCACCAAGAAAACAAAAAAAAACAGTCCATTCCGAAATATAACAACAGCTTGGAAGTCTTAGATGTTTGCTTCTCATGTTAGCAAAAATGTTGAATGAATAAACTAAATGAGAAGACATTATTTATTTTTTATGTGACTTTGTGTTTGAATACATAGCCCGTTTTTCTTCTTGTAAGAAGAACAAGTTGTTGATACTTTAGTTCTAAATCAAAGTAAACTCTAGAAATCAAGAACTTATAAGAAAACTAGTTTTGAAACAAATCGATGGAAAAATTAATAAGAAATTAAACCTCTGACAACGATAGGTTGTGGGCTTTGACATCATGTTTTTAGCGATGAACTTAATCCTAGACCACTTAACCTAATCCTAACGCATTCCACATGTCGTGTCCCACGTCCCAACTCCTATAGGGGGTTAATCGTGGCAATCCCTTCGGCTGTTGTCCTCTCCCATATTGTTACAGGACCAGTGGTTCCTACTTGTAAGAAATTGTTCTTTGTTTTGTTTGCACAGCCCTATGTCATCAGAGTACGAATCAGGGAGTCTACTCACTAACGCAACGTCCGAAGTTTCGGTCAAACGAATATGTCAAAAACTACAACAATATCATATTCTTTTATATTTACTTGAATTTGCTAAGTATCATATTTAGGAGTACAAAAACAAAGCACTAAACAGTAAAGAAATAATTGCGTATTCTTCTAAAATTATACGATAATATAATGTAGGTACAATTATTGTTATTGTTGGAGTCGGTGTCAGACCTATTTCTTACATATCACGTTTACGTATGTAGGTAGTTACAGACCTACATTGGCTGACACCGACTCTAACAATAACAATAATTGTACCTACATTATATCATCGTATCAGTTTTAGAAGAATACGCAATTATTTTTTCACTTTTAGTGCTTTGTTTTGGAATAGTTTTTTTTGAAGTTGCTTTTTTTTTGTTCAAATTTTTGTTTATTTCTTGATTTTCAGTGAATAGTTCTTATTTATTTTATACATCGAAAAAGTATCGTCCAATTACTTCTAAGAATTGAAGAGTTCCGTTACTTTATAATGGATCCCATAATCAGAACCTAACCAAACTCTCATCAAACTACCCTTGAAGTACGTATATATCCTTTCCAATAAAAAAAGAATCATCGAAATCGGTTGGCGTGATAATGAGTTATTCGTCCATTTGTCGCGCATATGGTTTATCTAGATGTAAGACTTATATGGGTTTCCCATAGATGCCACTGTCAGAACTGGACCAAATTAGAATGGGACCATTCGGAAAGCACCAGCTTTCAACTAAAAAAAGAGTGATCAAAATCGGATCACCCAGACGAAAGTTATGAGGTAACCAACATAAAAAAAACATACAGTCGAATTGAGAACCCCCTCCTTTTTTTATTTTGTCCGGAACTACGGAGATTGTGTTAGTGAGTAAGTACAGACAACAGCAAAAGTAAATGATGATTGAACAAACTTCCAATTTGTTTTTATGAATGAAAAATACGTAAAAAAAAGATCACAAGCAGCATTATAATGAATGAATTGTCTCATTTATTTTGTTAGCAGTTATATGGGCTTTATATTTTTGTAAAATTATCAATTTTGGCAAGTTTTATCACTTACTTCTGCTGTTGACTGTACCCAGGACTATGCGGGTAGTGTTCTGAGCATTGGATGAATGATAACATTATTTTTGCCTAAAAATAGCGCTTTAAAGATTAAAGTTGATTTTACTATATCTCCTGTACCAGCTATGAATGGGTAGCTAACCTGTTTTTTTCAGGTTTTTATTTTATTACTATGTTAGCGTGGATAATATAAAAATGTGAGCCAGACAACAACACACCACTTGTATTGGTCTCGAAGTAACGATAAATACGAGTATCCTTGTGTTACGAGGTACCAGACAAGGTACTAAGCCAGGGGCGTCTCCCAGCGCACCCAAACCCGAACCAATTTAGAAAAGATCGCTTCCTAAATTGATTCGAGTGGAAATTGAACCCGGGACACGGTTCAAGCCAAGGCAAGAAACCGTGCTACAGCACACTACGCCAATTGTAAAATAATGCTTTAAGGTTTCCGAGCAAAATTACAGACGGATATAGCGAAAATATAGGTAAAGGTATGTTACCTTTGACCTCGTAACCAACGATTAAACCTAAACTAACCTTTGACCTTCTCATAACTATTATTTTTGGGTATATTTATATTTAACACTCAAGTAATATAATAACATTATAATGCATATAAAATCGCGACCACGTGTAAGCGATATGTTACCTTATCTCATTTTTTAGATTAGATAAACTATCTTACGTTGTCATACCCACTTTTCTATTTCATCATGTAAATACCTGAAACGAGAGTTGTCTGAAAGAGATAGTTACTTCTATAACTGTTTTTCAATTCTGCTATAAAGTTTATTTATTTTATCTTATTATAATTCTTTTTTAAAATAATAGAATCCTAATTCCAACCCGGGTACCCGGGTACCCGGTACAGGTTTGATTTTTTTTCAGGGTGATAAAAGGTGCTGGCCTGGTGCTGGTGCTGGGTAAAAACCACTGACAAAACCACGTTGGTTTATAACGTAAAAAACACCAGACAAATTCGTCAGATCTATTAACGGCCTCGATAGCTCAGTTGGAAGAGCGGATTGTGTAACGTGTGACAAAGTCCATCATTGAAATCGAGTCATCGCTACAACTGATGGGTATTGGATTAATCACCACGCTTGCCAAACGTGGGTTGGTGATCACAAACCCGGGCTATATTCCGAAAAATCTTAAACACACTTTGCCCTACCTGGGAATCGAACCCGGGACCTCCAGGTTTTGGGCCGAGCTCTGGAACCACTCGGCCACGGAGGCGTTTGAGCATTGTTATAATGCTAAAAAAATCTCTAAGCGCTGTTTAATTTTAAAGTAGGTCTTTAAATAAATATGTCTCTTCTTACCCGCGGAAGTTGAATAATACAATCATAACCTTCCAACCTCTAGGTATATAACAAAGCCGGAATTACCTATTCAGGTGATTACGTATGCACAGACAGGCGGTATTTTAGTAGGCCTAATTAGTGGCAACTTCCACCCGTAGGCTTGACAAGTGGAATCCGAAATGCCGCAGGCGTCACCTGTCACAAAATTAGATTTATTCTATCTTCATTGCGATTTTATTAATGATATTTGTTATGGGATAATAAGGAGTTCTGTAGGTACAAATTTCACAATATTCGAATGTTTTCTTTTAAAACCAATTTTTTATGTTTAATGTAAGTTAAATGGGTAATTTTAAGTTAAATAGTTTTGGACTATGTTGTGTTTACCTGTTAATGGTGATCGATCATACAAAAAATGATTCACGACTACCTTTTGGTAAAAATTTATTATACGAGTAAATGTATTGATGTTGGTATAACCCAATTGAATAAATGAATAAAGCCTTATTTATTTGGGAACGGTCCTGGAAAATGAAGAAAAAATTGTAACTTGAAAATGTTAATGATATTATTTAACACCTATTTTATTTGTTCAAAAGCTTTATTTAAAAGATTCAAGGAAATTACTGACAGTAGGTAAACAATACTGCGCAAACGATTTTGCGGGCCGACACGCGAATTTCTGCGAATTCCTATTTTTAGCGCGACACAGCCATGAGAGTTTATTAAAATAAAATTGTTACATGTTAATTTAAAAAGTTACCGATTAATTTCTTTGTTAAGTGACTAACCCCCGAATACAGAAACGACCAACACATTTGAGCACCATTCCATGTAGTTTCTGGATTCAGGCGTCAGGCTGCTTTTCCACCAGAGATGTGATTATGTAGCTTTGCTGTAAGGATGTGCAAGCTAAGCTACGAAACAATTAGACCGTTGTCAATGATGCTATGCTATGTAACGGAGCGTGTAAGATGTGCTACGAAGATGCGCCGTTTTTCTGTGTATATTTAACGTGTGATAACAAGAGGAAAGACTCAACTATTTCGGAGATAGTTGGAACAAAGGCCATTTTAGATGGTAATTGTTTACGACCCCTTACCCTTGTCACCCTTGTCACTTTTGCTCTCAACTCGACCAAAACTCGGTATGGAACGTCAAAGCACATCTTCACTTTCGACATAATAAAATTGTATTTTAATAACACAAATCAAACGTCTGCCAGGAGCTTCCATCTTGCGTTCAGAAAGGACATCCGCCAAATTCCATACAAAAAAACCCCAAGCCCAGTGCGAATGAAATGTATCTCAGATTTAAAAGTAAAATAACATACCAAATTTGGTGCCTACGAGTAACATTGTTTTTTTGCCCGGTCTTTGTTACATGTGAAAACCGGCCAAGTGCGAGTCGGACTCGCGGACCGAGGGTTCCGAACAAACCTGTAGGTATATTCGTTAAAATTTTTTTTTTTTATTTGATTAAAAATTTACGGATTTCGCAATTTTTCCTTTATCTGTACTATAAGACGTTGCTTTGTACCGAACTTCAAGATTTTAAGTTCACGGGAAGTACCCTGTAAGTTTTGAGTCCCTTGCAAGTGTCAAAAAATTTTGGAAATTTGCGGCAAAACCGGCTGTATCTTTTGATTGCATTGGTTTAGAAGTTTGATTTTTTCACAGCTCTAAGGAACAGTAGACTTGAGTATTTGATATAAATTCCAGCTTGATATCTCCACGCGTTCTTGAGAAAAAGGGTCTTGACAGACAAACAGACGGACCACAAAGTGATCGTTTAGGGGTTCTGTTTTCCCGTTTCGAGGTACGGAACCCTAAAAATGATAGTATGTATACCATTTCTACTATTATTCCTCTAAAATCTAAGATACATTTTTTGCGTCGTGCCTGAGGTAAATTTGGCGGATCCCTTTTGTATGCCGTTTATAGTTCCATTTTTAATCATTAGGGGCGCTGTACCAAAAGGCCATGCAAAGACGTCAACGCGGTTGACGCGGACGCTAGCGGCTGTCATTGGTGTAAAGTCATGGTAGACATACATACAGGTAATCAGAAAATGTCAAAGTTCCATTAGATCTTTTCTTTTTTCACCCACTGAGTATGCCAATATTATTCTCCGTACAATACATAAATATAAATCAACATCTGGGACAAATTACACTAAGATCATCCTTACCCCAAACTAAGCAGAGCTTGTACTATAGGTGTCAGAGACTGATAAACATACTTAAATATTTCTAAATACATAATAAACACCCAGACACACAAACACAAATGTTCGTCACATAAGTGTTTGTCACTTGCCATGGTCTCGAAGTAGGGATAAATAAATATTCTTGTGTAACGAGGTACCACACAAGGAATTAAGCCAGGAGCGTGTACCAGCACACCCAGACTCAATTTAGAAGAGATATCTTCCTGAATGACCCTGCCACGCTTTTCGAGGCAAGAAACTAGTACTACACTGTGAAATGCAATAAATAATTGAGTATTGAGGATTGAAACCGTGCTACAGTGCACTACGACAACCATCTCACTGATATTACAAATGAGAAAGTTTGTGTGGATGTTTGTTACTCTTTCACGCAAAAACTACTGAACAGATTTAGCTGAAACTTTACAGTAATATAGCTTATACATCAGAATAACACATATGCTACCATTTATAAAGATTTTATTTACAAAAGTTACAGAAATTAAATTCTGAGCAAACGGCGCTCGGAAAGCTAGTCTACATTAAAAAATCAACTGACAAATCTTTATCATTTTCTCCTAATTAATAGATCAAGATGAACTAAAAGATAAGATAAGAAACTCTTCATTGCACATCGAACAAAGTAGTTACAAATAAGTAATACACTTAAATCCTAATCTACATTTTAGGCGGTTGGTTTTAGAGTTTTAGAACAATCAAACGAAAGTTAAAAAAAACATTTTGATGATTAAATAAATAAATAAGTAAATAAATAAGTAAATATAAAAATAAATATGCGCCAGACAACACACCTCTTGTCATGGTCTCGAAGTGGGGATAAATATCCCTGTGTTACGAGGTACCAGACAA
Source organism: Udea olivalis (assembly GCA_947369235.1). Taxonomy (NCBI): domain Eukaryota; kingdom Metazoa; phylum Arthropoda; class Insecta; order Lepidoptera; family Crambidae; genus Udea; species Udea olivalis. Next base: position 17,791,975 of record OX376360.1, read on the forward strand.
GGAATTAAGCCAGGGGCGTCTCCCAGCACACCCAGACCCAGGGCAATTTAGAAAAGATCATTTCCTGAATTGACCTGACCGGGGATCGAACCCGGGACACTACGGAATTAAAGGCGAGAAACCGTGCTCCAGCGCACTACGCCAATCGACATTACATTACTACATTTTTTTAATTTGAAACATAATTTTAACAGTTTTACATAAAACAGTTAATGTGCAGTAGTCGATAACTGTGTCGCAGTTATTAGCGCCCGTCTCCGACACAAACGTTACAGACTTCAGCATCCACATTCAGTTTTAAATCAAATGTCTGTGTGTGTGGTAGTCCAGGATGAACATTTCAAAAATGAATACAGATATATTTATATATTACTTGATTAAAGATTCTACCACATCGTAATTAAGCTTGAGAAGCCACTTGGTTAAAGGGGTCTTACAATAATATGAGTTCCGAGGATAAACATTTATATCTTTTATAATTTTATATGTTTTATTATAAAGCAGCGGTGCTTTTTAATAAAATTGTAGTGATGTTTGACCAATTCAATTTTACACTTACCCGGCTGACACACTATCTTTTGTTCTTGTATAAATCTGTGCGTCTACCACGAGTTGCCACTTTAAATTTATATTATCGTTAGCGTAAAAAAATGTGTTGGGATTTGACATTGTCATGTCATGTCATGTGTCATCCTAATAAAAAAAAATTACGCAACGATAACGTAAATTTAAAGTTGTAACTCGTGGTAGACGTACTGGGCAATATTAAATAGTTCTATGTCTGCGCAGAAGATATTAATTTATATTTAATCAAATTACTTATTGCCACGTTTATTATTATTTTAGGTACCGGTCGAGATCCGTAAATGGAACAGGTACCTCTGAAGTCGTTTTAATCGAATTGAATCCATCTTAATTGTTTGATACTTTAAAATACCCGTATTTACAAACCGGGGATGCTAACCATTCAAACATTTTACGTGACCATGTCGTGTGCACGTTATTCGGTAGTTTTTTTCTCGTTTTTATTCCGGACGTAATCCAACGCCACACAAAAACTACCAAAAACCCGACCTGACATTGCTGTTACAGTTTTCATGATAAAATGTAGCATACATCAGATCTATTGGTATTATTATCGAAATAGGAGAAGAACGAATACATCACTAAATTTGAAAACACGTTTTTTCTTTATACTTGTTCGACAGTAATTAAATGTTAGAGACATTATCACATATTATTATAGCTTTCTGACGCCTATTAGCAAACATTGTACTTTAGGTTGTGGCAAACATGATCACCACATGGACGGTGTTCTTCTTAGGTAACCAATTAACCATCCTTTCCTTCCAATGTTTTCTTCCTTTTCGGCCACAACGGACATAGTCGATCCTTATATAATTACTTAAAAGGCGAGACGGGGCACCCATTTTGATACCACAAATATCAAGATATCACGGCTAAATCGGAACTTACCGATGTAAATTTCTCAAGCTTCTTCAAAGTATTTATTTGTGCAGTTAATGGATGATGTGTGTGTGTAAGTCCATAATTTACGTCTTATTGAAATAATTGAAATTGCTACTCTATCTTCCCTATTTGCTGTGCCCGACAGGGTCTGTAATAATCTAAAAACTTTGTAACATCGTTTACCATACATTATGGAAATACAATAAAATAAATAAATATCTGGGACAATTCACACCAAGATCATCTGACCCCAAACTAAGCTGAGCTTGTAATATGGGCGTCAGAGACTGATAAACATACTTAAATATTTCTAAATACATACTTAAATAGATAATAACACCCAGACACACAACAAATACTAATGTTCGTCACACAAATATTTGTCATGGGTGGGGATCGAACCCACGACCTCTGGCGCTAAAGGCAGGATCGCTGCCATTGCGCCAACAGGCCAGTCATAATGAAGTCAAAATGATTGAGTATTGATTACCTCTTATTAGAAATAAGGAAATTCTAAAATATTTTGTGCTTTTTATTCATATTTTTAGGCCTTGTTTATATTTTGAAATATTTTTATAGCCAGTTACGACTGTAAACCTTCAGAATAAACAAATAAATAGAATAAACAGCTGAACAAAAACCAACAATTGCAACTCACTCGTATCCGATCGATCTAAACTACCGTCAAAATGTCAAACTGAACGAATGATCATTCACCACCAGCGCATTAATTACAGTTTTTTGAATGATTGAGCATTTTCAAACAAAAACGTTTTAGGTTTATATGAATTAAAACAATAGCAGCCTAACAAAATTAATGAAGGTATATTTATACGAATCTCAATGAAAAAATATATATATTTCAACTTTAGTTTTAGGTACTTACTTAATTTACCGCTTTGGGCGCTTTTTAAATCATTTTTCGCTTATTTTATTACTTAGATCAAATCACAACTTCTGCATTATACAGAATTTTATTAATCATTTGGAGCGATACACATAACACATAGGTTCAATGTTTTTATTTTATTTATAAACGTTAACTAAACAATAGTTACATTGCCTAAAAGATGTCATACAAAATCTAAAAAACATATTTTGTTTATTTTGCATGGAACTTCAAAAGGAAGTTTAATTGAAAAAAAAAACAGATTTTCACTTGAATAGTTTTCTGCGTAACCTCCTGATTATATCATGTTTTTTTTGGTATAATTTTTTTTTACAATGAAACAGCACATTTGAATAATGTGTTAAAAAAAAAAAAACGATTCTATGCCTATTCTATGTTACAATCAATTTTATTATTCATTAAAAATACTTAAAGTAAATAAAGTTGTACTTTCTTCTGTTTATAAAAAACAAATTGCTTCAGATACAAACATTTACTTTCATTAAATTATTCATATATTTTTGATATGTAAATGAAAATAATTTGACTGCTAGATAAATGTTAAATGATGTCCTGGTTGGCCATTATTCAGTACACTTAACACGTCAACTCAAATACAGGTACAGCCAAAATTTTATGAAACTTGTTATAAGTCGGAGGGTCGTTCGCTGACTTGGTTGGAACCTTCTCGCCAAACTATAAATTACTTAGTGTCATAACATTCTGTAATAACAGCTTCGAATACAGTTGTGATGGGAGATTCCATTAAAATAAACTTTAGTTAAACTTGTTGAACGAACGTTTTGGGGTCAGATGCTCAACAATGAATTGTTATAATGTCATACTACGCTCACCATTCTATCCCAAACCAGAAGCCAAAGGCACATTAGAACCCAACGATCTAGGTGTTAGGCCTTTCGCCGTAATCCGGGTTGGTTTGGTTTTTGATCAGTCTTTTTTATCTCCGGAGTGTATCATATGGTCATAACATAGCATGCTATCCCAGCACAGCACCGTTCTACCCTGGCCATTAACTTGCCATTCAAATTAGAGCATTGAATTATGTGTACTATAATATAGTTTGACGACCGACTTGGTGTAATGGTTAAGAAGTTGGCTACTACACCAGAGGTCGCGGGTTCGATCCCCGCACAGTACAAACATTTTGTGTGCATGAACATGTCTTTGTACTGGTCTGGGTGTCTCCTATGTATAATAAGTATGTATTTACAAAAGAAAATGTATTTAAGTATGTTTATCCGTTGTCTAGTATCCCATAACACAAGCTTTAATTAGCTTACTTTGGGGCTAGATGGCGCTGTGTGGAATAATGTCCAGGGATATTTATTTATTTATTTATTATAGTTTAAGTACATTAAGTATTTGAAAAAGCGGACGGCGCGGCGGGCGGTCAGTTTTTAATGCGAGGCGATGCCGGGTTGGAGCGGTTCCGTTGTCGCACCTTGATAATGTGCTGTGACCTTCAGTCGCAGATTAAGCACTGAACACAAAATATGATTCTGGCGAGATTTGGCTTCAGGACCACACCTGTTCCAAGTTGGAGTGCTTCACCCCTAGACCACGACGCTTGCTTATAATAATGAATCTGTTATAATAATTTTCCCGCCACCATTACTCTGCGAAGGCTGAGGAGATCGCAGAGTACATAAAGCTCACCACCAAAGCTAACTTCACTCTGAGGGTCGAGCGGTAGGTATCCCGCCTTAATATGAATTTTAATTCGTTTGTGGTGATGGTGCCGACTGAACATCCATCAACCTACATGAAAGAGGAGTTTTAGCCGAAAGGTGTCATTTACCGGCGCTTTCCACGTCGGTTACGGGGCACCATGATGCGTCGCATGTCGCCGATGGACCTTATGTGTGTTAGTAAATAAGTTAATTATATTAAGTTATATGTTTGTTAGTTTTTCAGGTATTTATCTAACGGCCGATTATGTTTAGTTAAGATCTTTAAATGTCATTTTCTTAAACATGCTCGGAAATATTGTCATTACTTTTGAATAAAGAACACGCGAAGTATCATATTTACGTAGACTGAAAACCCAAAATCACTTCCCGGCGCGTTCTTTGAATTTCGAACGAAGAGCGCGCCGGCAATGTTGTATGAAACGGTGTGCTGTTTGAATTTAGAACTCTTTAATCTATCGTACACATTGCGTTCTCGTGGCTGTAAAGCCACGTTTACCTTTCGGCACAAATTGTAAAATAAAAAAAAACAAATTGGCGGTAAAGCGGAGTTGTTATTTTGTTAATAATATTAATTAAATTAATTATGTAAAAGGCCCTTTTTATTTCCTTGCATTTTTTTAAGAAAAGCACTATATATGCCTCGGCCGAAATGGCAATTGCCTGTCTCGTATCATTGAAGTCCTCGCCTGCGGCTCGGCCTTCAAACTCATACTCGACCTGCAATTGCCTATTTCGCTGCCTTTGCAATAATGTACTATTGTTGCCTGAAATAAATGATAGTTAAAAATAAGTCTCTATCTTTACCCGTCTATGTGTTAGCGCGTTTCGTCTATTTATACTTTCTTATAATGATGAAATAGTGAATAATGGTACAAACAAAGGCGGCATTGTTTGTCTGTCTGTCTCCACAGAGCGTCAGAAGTTAATATAAAAAATGAGCGAGATGAAATATTGTTTTGCGACATAAGATTAATGTATGTAAGAATATCTGAGGTCACTGTGTCGTAATGAAGGAAACGAAGATATTTCTAGCGAAAACCACTGTGGAGGATGAGTTTCTTTTTATATTCATAAGATTAAAAATATTTTAGAAAATGTTAACAGTTAAATTAAAGAACTAATAAAACAAGATGCAGAATTAGATAAAATGTTATCATTGAAATCGTTGGTTTGCTTTGCCATCAGCAAATGATATAATCGGTAAAATAATGATATCAATCCACACTTACATTGAAAGAGCGAAAGTAGCTAAATCTATTGGCGTCTATTTACACTTAAGCTGTTGAACGAAATTGAATAAATAAATAAAAATAAAATAAAATATAATTTTTGTGATGCACAGGTCTAGAAGGTCTTAAAATTATAATTATTATAACAGTCTGTGATCCGTTCTTTGAACCATATTATTATTAAATTTTGATATAATACTATAATATATATAAAAGGACATAATACTATATTACAGGCTAGCCTATAACATAGTATATAGTAGCCTGGCTTGAAGATAACACTAATGACATTTTCGAAAAAAACTGGGCCACACCATTTGTTGGTGTGTCGCGGCTTTGGCTAGTAATAAATAAGTGATGACAATTATAATTGGTCTGAGGAGTCTTCACCTTAGAGTGGTTTCAGACGAGCGTTTTATACTTGCGTGGAAGCTCTTTTTGTAAGCGCATGCAGGCGCGTACAGCGCACCTTTTGTCACACGCGTACCTTATACAAGCGTTGTATCCAGATAGAAAAAAACCGCTAATCTGCAACGGCTCTTAAAGAGAAGTTCTCAGCTCTTTGGAGCTTATTCAAAGCCAACTTTGCCTAACGTCCCATATGGCTTCGGAACTCTTCGTCCCCCGATAGCACGATATCAAGGATTCTTATACTTTTTGATACCGCAAGGACAGTGTTATCAAACCGAGCTTAAGCAAATATAGTTTATGAACTGCCGAATGCCTATGCCTAACCACCCTACTTACGAGTACTATGTCATCGTGAAGTTATATCGAGTATTAAACGCTGCGGGCCTGAAATAGTTAACTACCATTTTACTAGTTTAAAAATTCATCCTGTTTATGAATCGCAAGTACCTCATATTGCTCTCACTCTTACTCCAGGTTGCTTACCCCTTAATTCCTCATCGGTGAAAGAAGTTATAATAAGATACACTTTTGTTGACGACACGATTGGCGTAGCAAGGTTTCTCGCCTCGATTTTACGTGGTGTCCCGGGTTCATGTCTGGTACCATGATAAATGTGTGTTCAGAGAAGACCATGACAAGTGTGAGTTAAGAGGAGACCATGAAAAGTGTGTGTTAAGAAGAGACCATGACAAGTGGTGTGTTGTCAGGCACATACTCGTATTTATATATTGATTTCAATTAGTAGGTTCCACGTGACACTGGAAAAACCGACAGACACAAATTCTAAGAAGATTCTACACGTTTCCATTTTCCTTTGATGATTTTTTTTTTAAATTGTAAAATACCGGGCCGGTCGGTGTGAGTCTTATCCAAAACTGTTATTTTTCTAATTCAGTATCGTGCATATTATACGACGTACTTTAAATGTAGAGACTCGTTTTACTTTTTTAAAAGGCTGTTTAATGTTTTTTTTATTTATCAAGCACTCAACGTGTAGTACCGAACCCAGAGAATATTTGATTACCAAACTTATTAACGTAGCACCATTGTGCCATTCTACCTTTTGTGTTCATTAAATTAAAACGTACCTAAATCAGGCCTTAGGAGCAGTCGACGACAAATGGAAATTTGTGTTAATTAATATAAATCAGTGGAAGGTACTATTAAAATTTAATTACCATTGCAATAATGGTTTTTAGTACTAGCATTGATTGATGATCACTGATATTGCTAAAGCTATTAAGACAAATAATAATATTACACTAACAAGAAAATACATTTTAACGTGAAATAAGCTGTTATGCTTATTACTTAGCACTCTCTTTCAAACCTTCGAATGAGTAAGGGGACTTATAGATTACACTGTCAAAAGCAAAATTGAATTAAAATTAAATTTGTAAAGCACTCATGACATGTCAAAATACAAAATTGTATGTAAATAAAAAAATATACCATAAATAAACGCGAATAATTCGAATCCACCACCGGTTCGGACGCTGGTTTTGGACCATTAGTAAAAAGGGGGATTGGCTCAGTCTTCCGTTCACCATGACGGCGACAGTCACTTGCCTCTGTCTGTCCCGTTCGGGATATAGTCGTGTTTGCATGTTGGGTATAATATACCCGACCTTACTCACGCCGGGATAAAGTTAGAAGTTGTTATTTGCTTCTCAGTAACACAGGGGATGACTACCGAAGGGTTTCGCTCACACGTGTCGTGTCCAATGACCTTGTTTTTGCCCTTGTTCGCTACTTTATAAGGGTAAGGTAAATCGATAAAGGTAAAATCAAATATATGTTATCTCAAAGTCCTTTAGTCCTTTATAAATTTGTTGCCAGACTTATTTGTAGTTTGAGATCAAAAGACAATTCACGAAAATAAGGATGAGTAGGCACTATGCCAATATTTCCGTACACAAAATTATCGTTAAATAGCTTCTGGAAACAAAATTTATCTGAGAAAGAGTTATATTTGAAGCAAGTACCTAGTTATTTGGCAGAAGAATGTCCTTTTTTGATTTTATTAATCCCAGATTAGTTTTTTGTTTGTATAACATGTTGCTAAATGTGTTTAATTTTTAATATGGACAGCAAATATTTAAATACAATATGTTGTTAACTAAGACTAAAAATAAACTAGTATTTTTATTATCGAGGATCCTGAAAACACGATTGGAGTAGTGCACTGTAGAGGCTTAACGCATTGACGAACTTTATCCTTTAACGAACGAAGCCAGGGTTATATCCTTGTTTGGCCTCTTAACACAAGGTAGTCTATTGTCATTTCGAGACGATGATAATTGCGAAGACCATGATAAAAAAGGAAACTTACATTTTTGGCGCTCCTCTTCAGCTGTCTGCTGCCTTTCCACCAGGTGATGATGGCGTCAGGCCGGGAGCCAGTGCTCTTGCACTCCACCTCGTAGTTCCGATCAGCTGACAGCTGGCGGCTTTTGTTAAGGATCTGCACGCTTAGTGGCCTTACTGCAAAGAATAAATAAATATCTGGATCAAATTACACCATGATCATCTGACCCCAAACTAAACAGAGCTTGTACTATGGGTGTCAGAGACTGATAAACATACTTAAAATATTTCAAATACATACTTGATATATAATAACACCCAGACACATAACAAACAAAAAATGTTCGTCCTACGAAATTTTGTCATGGGTGAGGATCGAACTCGACCTCTGGGGTTAAAGGCAGGCGCTGCCATTGCACCAACAGGCCATTCAAAGAACTTGACCGACTAAACTTGATTTATGCTTGTACAGAGGCGTTCAGATCAACCTTTACATAGGGGCACCTTATGCTGCTGACATAAGACCCATTTTGCAATGGCTGTGTAAAGGTTAATGTGAACGCCTCTGTACTATAAGATTCATTACAAAGCTTATTCTAGCCACCCAAAAATGGAACGTTTTTTTATTTAGGCGCAGGCATTACAGGCGCAAGATTCGGGGTATGTCTACCATGAGTTTCCGTCACGTAAACGGCGATCGTTGCGTTCAAAAATGTGTATGCCATTGTGGTTTCCATTTTGGATCACTAGGGGCGCTGTACCGAAATTCCATACAAAAACGTCAACTCGGTTTACGGGGACGCTAGCGGCTGTCATTGGTGTAAACTCATGGTAGACATACCAGTCTAGGTATCGGTGTTTCATTGTGTCTCATTGTCGAAACACAACCTTACTTTGGGGTCAGGAAAATATAAATGGGATATTGAATCTTATGTTCTTATTGTTAAAATTGGTAAGCGGCTGTAGTGATTGGGATCAGGGAAATATTAATGTGATGTGTGTTGTCTTTTGTTTTTATTATCAGATCTAAATTCTTGCCAATGAATTTCGCAAGACAAGTAAGGAACTTAGCAAGCAATGTGAGTTGTTGTGCACTCCGTATTTAAATAGCACTTACGATCACCTATTTGAGTATACCAACGAAATAGCTTTACTTATGGTCACATAGTACGGAGCTATGTCCCCTCCCTTGTACCACTTCGAATTATTTACCTTCGTCGGTGACTTAAGTTCTTTCACAGGCAAAATAACGATACTCACAATTGATATCGAGTATTAAAAGTTTGGTCTCTGGAGGTGCCAAGTTGGTGTTGCTCGCCTGGCAGACCAGTCTCGCGTTCAGATGCTGGCGCCCAACGCTGGGGAAGGTGAGCATGTTGACCGTGGTGCCATCTGACCGCTGCTCAAAGGAGTCGTCTATGACAGTGTTCTCGAGGTACCACGTCACACGTGGTCGCGGGTCACCTAAGGTAACAAACAAGAAGTGATTTAAGCTTAATTCCGCCACCTGAAACACTTTAGTATAAATAAAGAAGTCCAGTGGTGACAAGGGATTCTTTAGGTCTACTAACTTGAAATTAAACATTAATAAAACAAAAATAATTCAATTCCACCCCTACCAAAAATCTTCATTGCAAATATCATTTTCATACAACGATTCAGAGTTGGATATTGTAAAATCTGCAACACTATTAGGTATTGACATAGACTCACATTTAAATTGGAAGGCTCACATTCAGAGGTTGAAGAGTAAGTTGTCATTTACATGCACTTTATAACTTAAAAAAAGTTACAAACTTCACAACTGCACTCTCAGCATACTATGCTTACGTACATTCCAGACTTACCTATGGAGTTATTTTATGGGACAACTGTACTGAGGTAAACAGCGTCTTTATTTTACATAAATGTGTATAATTTATTATTACCAACATTGATCAAATGGATTCATGCAGACCTTATTTTAAAAAGCATGCCATACTGACTTTGACTTCTTTGTATATTTTAGAATGTAGTAAACTTGTACGAAAACATGCAGATTTGTATTCTCCTATAAGAAACGCTCACTTGAAGAGAAATAATAGAGGAGTTAACCAATTGAAAGGCCAATCTACAACACTTAAACTGCTTTCATTAGGGCCACGTTCCATGGCTATCAAGATTTATAATAGACTCCCGAATGAAATTAGAGAAATTCAAGATACTCGTATCAAACCATTTATTCTTAGTTTAAGGAAGCATCTCATTTCTGAATGCTACTACGATTTGATAGAGTTCTTTGTTGATAGATGAGGGAAAACAACTTGTTCTTTTGCTTCTCGGTGATGTTCATTTTGTTGATTTTGTGATCTGTTTTATGTATTTTAGGAGGCATAAAATTGTACCCTCCAAATATTGCAATGCCCTAACAGGGCGTCACAAGCACTGTACTACGTTTAAGATCCTTATAATACTGTGGCAAGCAATAAATGACTTGATTTGATTTGATTTACTACCGTTCGTGGAACGTATAGTAACGTGAATTTTCAATCGTTGAAAAATATACTAACCTTTCGAAATTGATGTTGACTCTTAAATATTCTAATAACCATATTTTTACTCTACTAAAAATTCACAAAACTTCGTAAATTTGTACTGTAGTACTAGTAGATCTTCATAAAGTCAGGAAAGCTTTACAAAACGTGCTTTCCACGTTTTTAGCGTAGGCCTAAAACTGTTCTGCTCAGCATGCATGATCTGCTACAGTTGATTTTGAGTTGTTACGAGTACCTACATGTCTATAGAAATAAAAAGATTGAAATTTTTTTGTGTCTTTAATAGAGATTTTAAATTAAATAATAATATAATAGAGATTCTTAAATCCAAGCTTTCTTCAGGTAAACGGCTAAAACGGACTTTTCGTAACTAATAAATAAAGTAAACAAAATATTTTTTTATTCATTATTTTATTCAATGTGAGGGTTAAGGTACCTTTAGTGTGATTTAAGGGTTCCATGAAATCTTAAATGGTAGATAGATGATGTATTTTTTCTAGCAATATTTTAAAGGTTATTTTTAGAGCTTTTTTTTTTAATAAATAAATAAATACATATGCGCCAGACAACACACCTCTTGTCATGGTCTCGAAGTAAGAATAAATATCCCTGTGTTACGAAGTACCAGACAAGGAATTAAGCCAGGGGCGTCTCCTAGCACACCCAGACCCGGGGCAATTTAGAAACGATCATTTCCTGAATTGACCTGACCGGGATCGAACCCGGGACACTACGGAATTAAAGGCGAGAAACCGTGCTGCAGCGCACTCCGCCATTCGTGTCGTCAAAAGCTTTAAATCCCTGCAAGTTTTTTTTAAATAACAGATGTCTCCAAGCTCACCTAGACCTAGATTTAGAAAAGTTAATTTCTTGAATTGGCCCCGGTATACCATGCAAGTTGAAACATACCTCCGAAGACTTCGCAGGTCAGCTCCAGGGTATCCCCCTCGTTGTATGGTTCCAGCAATCGCATTTGGTCTCTGGTCTTCGAGTCCATGATCGTAGGTCGGTTGGGAGGAGCTGTTCAACAAAGAAATAGTCAATTCGTTTTTAATTAAACAAAGGCCTTATTACGATCTCTTGAAGCCTGCTCGCATTTGTCTGTGAATTGAGCGTTCTGGCATTTTGGTATTATATGATCTCCAACTCCCAGTCACGTGACCATTACGTCAGGCAAACAACTTCTGCGCGGCGTATGGTATCACGATCTCATAATTGACGTTTAAGTCTTTTCCAGTCTAAAACTTTCCAGTTGCAGAAGTAGGTAGCTCTAAAAAAGTGACATCGTAACACTAATACAAAGTGAGCATTTTCTTAACCCTAAGCGGTCACGCTGCGATAGCGGCAAAAGGTTGTAATACGGCCCTAAGTTTCTGCTCTGGAAATATAACAAATGGAAATCTATTGTTATGTTTGTGCTACACGGGACAAGGAAAAGGTCAATGATGGGCTACGGAGGTGGTTAATTCACTGTACTGTATAACTGGAGTTACCTGGGACAGTGGACGACTGCCATAAAAATTGTCTCAAAATGTTTTATTCCTGACAGACGGTGACTACCCACTAACTAAATTAGCTACTCAAAAGTATCGCAAAGGCGGTGGCCGGCCGTGAGCGAGCGCTAACACGAAACTGATATAATCTTAAGGTAGCTTTTTAAATATTTTTTTACGCTTGCTCTCATACATTTTTTTTCGAGTAAATTGATGTAGTTTTCAGATAGAAACGAAACGGAATTACGATATTTCGTGAAAATGTCGCCATGCAATGCCTTTTATTTCTGAAAATATTAAGGGATGCCTGTGGCTAAGTGACGGCAGCGGATCGGCAACGATCCGATGTAAGGCAACGCCAGTCAGGTCGGGTTATGGATGGGGGACCATCCCGACCGAAATTACGTGATGTGTTTTTCGGGCATCTCCGTGCTTTGGGAGGCACGTTAAACAGTTGGTCCTGGCTGACGTAGCAAGATATCAATCGTAAAGCCTAGTCAGAGGCCTAAAAAGGCGCTTTGATAACATCTAACGGTAAGGTTTATCACTGACCTTACATTCACCTCTTCAGCAATCCGCACTGAGCCCGCGTGTAGGTGTATGGCTCGTACCACCTCATAGTTAAGGTGTGCCCAGCAGTGGGACGCTTAAGGCTATATTTGCTAGCTAATTAGCTTTCTAAAAAGTATTCGATAAGTGCCCAGACTTCATTAGTTTTTCAAAGCAATTGGTTTTCGGAGACAAGTCGCCCTTTTTGCCCTGTCACCTTGTATAAATAAAAGAGAAAGGTCACTCAAACTACAAGTAGGTACTAGGTGTTTAACATTATGCATGGGGGGGGGGGGTTCTCTCTAAGAAGTAGGGGCGGCCGCCGGGTCTTCCAAGACTTATTTAGCAGTTGATTCTTAACAGCTGAGTAGAACATTCCATAGATAATAATATGTACTGGCCGCAACTGTAAGTAGTGGCAAGCTAACATCGTAAAAAGGTAGCCCTGGCAATACGAGTATACCTGTCACTTGACATCACGCATTTACAAATGACAAAATTGACAATTTTCTATGAAGTGATTTATCTGTTACGTAGTTGGTTTTCTACTTGAAATCGAATGCTCTATGTTCAAATAATAAAGGCTCGAAAACTTTTACTCGAAGACTCATAAGATCGACAAATCATAGCTCGACAGTTCGCTACATCGATGCATCAAGATCTCGAATGACGTGAGCTCGAAGGATCGTATGCGTGAAGACGTTACCTCGAAGCATCATTTCTCGAAAGACTATTGTTCGGGAAATAAATTCAACACAGAAAAGTTCAGTTGATGAAACCTGATTTAAATGTATTAAACGTTTCATTTGGTTGATATTTGAATTAAGAATAACAAGGATTGGAAGCGGTGGAAAACCTTTCCGTAAAATGAAATCAGATATTTGATAATTCTGTGGAATTAAACACACCCAGCATAATGCGTTCAGACTACGTGGGATTCGTGTGAAAACTACTCCGACGAGCGAATTATCGTTTAAGATACGGTTTTGATATATTAACCTGTATACTTGAGATCTGCATGGTTACCATTAGGTATGGATTTCCTTTCTTGAATACTTGCGAATAAACATTAATAAATCGTTATGCATAATCAAACATCTTCTGGGAACCTATTTGGTGGTAATGTAAACAAATGTCAAAATAATGAATCAATTTGGAAATTCAAACATTCCGCTTCTCCGAATCTATCTGTGAAAAGCAAATACGTGTAACATAATACGGTAATTTTACGTGTAGAATTTGAGTTAATTGCCTGAATTTAATTAGCAGACTTATTGTTATGGCATGTTCGGGCACAGTGAATAATTGTTGACATGTGTATATTGTACATTTTTGGTGAACGATTATGCACAAAGAAATAAAAAAAGTAAATTCGGAATTCTCGGGTTAATCCTTTCAAATCAAAGGTAGATTCTGCCTTTTCCCAGAAACAATTTAAACCTGATATTGCCTAATGCCTCGTGCTTGACTTTCCCTGAGCCAAAAAGGCAGCTAAAATGCTACTTTGATAGTTAATTATGCTTCATTATGTTTGGTAATGCTCTCCTATACCCAGTGCTGAAAATGAAGGTTCATTAAAAATCTTTATCAAAATATATCCATTCAAGTTGAGCATCTTTTACAGAACCTTTAAATGGTCTACAGTAATATTATATTACCACAGAATAATATTTTTTTTATTGATATTACATTTAGAACATGTCTATTAACTACGATAGCGTATTTACACTGAGGAGACCAACCCAGTTAGGCCATTATGTGTGTTTTGATAACCAATCAGATTTCGTTATTTCCACATTCTACAGACAAATGTGAAAATAACGATTACGAAATTTGATTGGTTATCAAAACCCATCTCCTCTTCTCTCCGCTTTGGTAAAAGTCGAGCCATTATTGAGCAGACTGATTCCCAAAGGTGCAAAAGCCTACCCCTTAATGTCCGTCCTACACACTACACATCATGTAACGAATATCAGCCGACCTTTCTGAAGATGCTATCGCCTTAGCAGCCTTGGGGAATGGGGATCCACTCCGTTTGCCGTCCTTGCTCTCAGCTCAATCAGCGCAGTTATATAGTTGATTATCGTGCTCAACCCATTTATTTATATTTTGAATGCCACATGGTTTTTATAGGCCTTACATTAAATAAACAGGACATTGCATATGACACCCTGTATGAGCACTGCAAATATACGTGCAGGTGACGTCTCGGTGCTAAAACTAACAACGAATGCCTACACCAAAATAAGCTATTCAGCCAGCCCGTAAGTGTCTTTTGCAAAAAATAGGCCTTTGGATTACTAATAAAAGTTCAGGCTTATCTTATTCCCTGATATAGTACGGAATATGGTTATATGTATGGGTATCCAGTTTTGGCCTGATCTTACTAGTTGGAGAGTTTTACCTGAGGGAAGATATAGTTGGGTAGATATTATACTTAAGCTTGGCGTCTTTCTTCCCAGCAGCTCCGTGGTCTCCCCGTTTTGGCAGAAATTAAAATTTAGTTTAGAAAGCCTTTGAAATAAACGTTATTAGTACTTTAGAATACAGTAGTTACTAAACTTGGTGTCACGCACGTCTGGAGCAAAAGAACAAAGTTTATACGTGCTGCGACTACTCACGCTCATTTTGTCGCGACAAAGGGAAACTTCTCGAGCTGGAGAAATTAGTAGAACGGTTGTTTTTTGCCGTTGAAAGATTCATAAAGTTTTTATGGCAATTGTCTTTAGGCTGAAATGTCTTCAGCAAATCTGTGTTCTTTTGAATTGCTTTGATGATACTACTTCTTTCTCAGGGGGGTTCATTTTATCAGCTTTACAAACATCCTTGGACAAACAAGATTCACTGAGCTTTAGTCACTTTTAGTACGAACGCTGCAGAGGCAAAATGATAAGGTAGAAATATATGTAAAAAGGAAATTAAATAGTTTTTGGTGTTCTGCAACATTGATATACATTTTTCAAATGCATCCTGTGTTTTTGAGTTTATCAATGACAAACAAAGAAACAAAAACTAAAAACCTCTAATATATCCTCATAAAGGATTAGTGTGTATATGGATCCTCGCTAAAGCGATCTGGATTTCAGAGACTAAGTTTTTCTTTAAATCTCTCGTTTTATTTTGTTTTAATTCAATAGGCATATGAGTGCAAGTGAAGATGTTGACTGTCTATCTGTAGCGTTTGTAGTTCGTTCAGTTTAAGTATTTTAAATCAATATTTTCATCATCCCTTGACTGTTTAACTCTCAGTGACTTTCAAAGTGCAAGGTTTAGTGTATTAAGCGAGCATAAACATCACACATTATAAATTCCGTTTCGCTCACTCAGGTCTTCATTCCAAGATGGCGCACGTTGCTCACGGACACATTGTTGTCTTCATCTCTCATTAATTACAGGGTTTGTTGTCTTCCTAGTGACGTACACGTTACCTAGTCCGTTGAGGACGAATTATGTTTTAGAGAAATTCCTGCTTAAAATCTTTGAAATATGCTCCTTACTGTACAGGCTTAAAACATTAATGTGTTAGTATTTTTTATAGGGGAACTGCTACCTTGTTGGCAAAGTGGTGTAAGTATGCTCAACTTATAATCCAGTGGTATAAGGTTTAATATCTTAGATAATGCTACGTTAAGAACTAAGTCATAGACAAAAATAAAACACTTTGGAGTAGAAAACAGGCTTGTAATACGATCTATCTACTGGTCATATTGCGTATGTCCAGCAGTTAATAGATTTTCACACTTGTCATATTTCGGACAGCTATCAGGTGAGGGGGTATACGATTTTTATTTAATTCGATATTTTTGAAATTCTTATGCAATTATGTAACGTTGAACTCTGATTCAACAGATCTTTCCTAATGGTAGAGACTTAGAAAAAAGTGAGAGACCCTTAGCGACTACCATCAAATTTTCAGTAATAATTTTACATAACACATAACATACCTTGACGACTTTTTCCCAAACGGGGTAGTCAGAGGCAAGTAACTGTTGCCGTCATGGTGAACGGAACACTCAGAAGCCCACTTTTATGGCATTAGAACCCAACGTGGTAGGTGGTGAGCCTTCCGCCACTATCCAGGTTGATTTATTTTTTTATCGATATTTTCCATCGCCGGAGAGTTAGGCGCAAATTAAACAATGAACACAAAGATTTTGGTTCTGGCCAGATTTGAACTCGGGACCACACGATCCGCGATCCGAGTTGGAGTGCTTAACCACCAGACCACGACGATATAATTTTGGAATTAGAAAACAGGGAATCAAATAATATTTTCTATCACGTAAACTCTGGATAGTTACAGTGAATTATGTTGCACAGTAAGATGGCAGCTGCGGTTAGTCACGGACGACCAGAACCTTCAAAATGAAATGGGTTCACTATGGACTCATGATTATAAAACACTAACTTAGAGAGTGAAATTATATTCATCTGAAGGAAATCTCGGGCAAATGTTATCTCACTTGAAGTAAATCTGGAATGCCCTTGAGGTATTCTTAAACTCAAACTCAAACTTAGATATCTTTATTTAAATAGACTTAATCGCTTCAGTGCTCCACTGGTTCTCTTCGTATCTTCGTGATCGCCAACAAGCTGTTCGAGTTGGACAAACTTACTCTGAATAGTCTTGTTTAGATACCGGTGTCCCTCAAGGTGGCATATTATCACCTATGCTGTTTTCAATTTTTATTAATATTCTGGCAGGCGATCTTGGATGCCCTCACCATTTTTATGCAGATGATCTGCAGATCTACATGCAAGAAAATTCTGTTGATATTTAAAGTGTTATATGTCGAGTCAACCGCGACCTTGAGTACGTCTCTGATTGGTCTGCCAGATTTGGCGTCAAGGTGAATCCAAGCAAATGTCAGGCCATAATTATCGATAGCTCGCGTCAATTGGTGAAGATACGAGTGCTGTTATACCTGTTCTTATGAATGGTATTGTTGTTCCTTTCTCTCCCTGTGTGAAAAATCTTGGCATTTATATGGACTGCTCCCTTAGCTGGACTAAACATATTAGTGAAGTGAGCAGGAAAGTCACTGGAACTCTTCGGGCACTTTATCGGTTGAAGAACTTCCTTCCTTCATCAACCAAGACTTTGCTCGTACAGGCCCTATTTTGCCATTGATTGATTATGGCGATGTCTGCCTCAGTAACGTGCCGCAGGAGCTGTTGAATAAAATGGATCGACTTCTTAACAATTGTATACGTTCAATTTTCGGACGCAAATATGATCATTTTTCTATGTACCGCTCAAAAATTAACTGGTTGCATATTCGGCAGCGTACTCGTAGATCCATTAGAATTTTAAAAGTTCATTTTTCTATTCTTTTTGACCCCAGTTCCCCGTCTTATTTAAAAAGCAAATTTCAGTTTCTTCATTCCTCACACTGTCGTCAGTTGCGTTCTGAAAATACTCTCTCTCTCTTCTTACTCCTTCTCATTCTTCCGGCTTTATGTCCAGTTCTTTCACGGTTTCTGCGATACGTCTCTGGAACAAACTTCCTGTCCCAATAAGAAAGTCTCTTGGCAAATATGGTTTTAAAGTGGCTGTTAGGAAGCATTACAGGGCATTAATCTCGAACTTGGACTATGGTTCTTGAAATGCTGGGAAGGTCAATGTTTGTGGCTCAAATACTGCCAAATACTGGCGTTTATATGATTTAGCAATTTCCTTTTTTTTAATGGTTCTTTTTAAAAATATTATATTGGGTTTTACATGTTTTTTTTGTTATTGTGTGTGCTTAGATTTTTGTTTAGATTTTTTTTTAGCAATAAGACGTAAATATCTTGTATTTATTTAAGTCTATGTATGTATATAGATAATAATATAAGTGTAAGTATATTTTGTTGTTTTTAGTTCTTTTTTTTAAATGTTTTGCTTAAGTTAGTTTTAAGTACGACACCATTGGCGTAGTGTGACACACACACTTTGACGACACGGTTGGCGTAGTGCGCTGTAGCACGGTTTCTCGCCTCGATTTCCGTAGTGTCCCGGGTTCGATTCCCGGTCGGGTCAATTCAGGAAACGATCTTTTCTGAATTGACTCGGGTCTGGGTGTGCTGGGAGACGCCCCTGGCTGATTTCCTTGTGTGGTACCTCGTAACACAGGGATATTAATCCCTACTTCAAGACCATTACAAGAGGTGTGTTGTCTGGCGCATATTTATTTATTTATTTAAGTAATAGTAAAATGTTATCACTTGCACCGTCTGTAAATTTATCTGTGTAATTGTGTGGTTGACTGTTAGAGAATGCCTTTTGGCATTAAGTCCGCCTATTGTACTTGTATTTTTTGTGCAATGAAGAATAAATAAATAAATAATCAGTACTTTCAAATAGTCAAAAAGTATACTAAATAATAGACATAAATAGTATATTATCGCCTCCGTGGCCGAGTGATTTCAGAGCTCGGCCCGAATCCCGGAGGTCCCGGGTTCAATTCCCAGGTCAGGCAAAGTGTTTTCGGAATTTTCGGAACATAGCCCGGGTTTGTAATCACCAATCCGCACTTAGCAAGCGTGGTGATCAGGCCAATACACATCAATTGTAGCGATGACTTGATTTCAATGATTGAGGCCTTTGCCCAGCAGTGGGACAGTACCTATATGTACAGGCTAATGATTTACTTACTACTTACTATAATAATATGAATATATAAATAAACAGTATACAAATATAATGCGACTCTACCACCGCGTCGGAGCCGCGTTAATGGAATAAAACTAAGATGTTTTCAATAATTATGCAAAAATTTTCAAGTAGTGATTACTCCTTGTTACTAAGTATTTGACTAGAGTTTTATTCATTGGCATATTATACATTGAAACCAACATTATTCCAATGAATCCGTGGCTAAAAACACTCCTATTTTTGGCTAATCAACCCAAATTGCGATCGCAAGATTCACAAATTCGGAATTCTAGCGTCATAAAGAAAGTTAGCGAATTACTAACTTTATTATCTCGAAACTTCCCAAATAAAGCCTACCGCGCCGTAAATAATGAAATAAGAGCCTTCAAACTTTATAAAATCGTGATTTAGGTGCAGAAACTGGCCGTATTAATCAGGGTTTTGCACTAACGCCATCTAATGCGCTTGGTACAGTCAGCAACAGATATCGAAAGCATTACATCTATTTAATTTGTGCTTTAAAAAAAACTATGAAATATGCACCAGTGTGTCTACGAGTTGCCACTTTACGTTGATAACGTAAATTTAAAGTGGGAACTCGTGGTAGTCGTACTGGATAGTTTTTAATTCATTGTTAGTGTACAATCACGTGCAATGGCAAGTATACAATAATAGTTTTTCAAAATATTGTCAACACAATACATTTTCAAAGACATAGTATATGCACTTCCTTTCAAAATTATGTAATTTGCCATTTTGATGACTTGCAGGTGGTTTGCATAGGAATTTTACCTTCTGTCACTTTGACCCAATCGCCTTCTCTCCAGTTTACTTTTACCTATAAGTTAATCTATACCTTATTTTATATGTATGATAAGTATGTAAACTTATGTAAGTTTATTATCTTGCTTCGGTATTGTATGTATGTTTATTATTGTATGTATGTTTATTTTTATGTTATAGTAAATTAGTTACTGCATCTCTTATTTATCATCTTGTACGGCCACTTAATTTTCTTCCTGATTCTCTACCTGAAGGTTGCCTGGAAGAGATCGCTACTAGCGATAAGGCCGTCTATATTGTACACCTAATTTATTTAAATGAAACTGTAACATTTTGTTTGTGCAATAAAGTTTATGTTATCTTAATGCATTTTACTTTCAGGTTGGTCCGTGTAGGTATGAAGAGGGTTCTTCATTTGTTAACAGGTTGTTAATAGGTGGTTTTTCTATGATTCACAAATGGTTTGTTGTTAGGTTTTAAAAAGCGACCATAATAATTAAGTGCTTAAAATGTATACCTAATTTTGAGGCCATGGCAAATTATAAAATTTTGAAAGGAAGTGCATATAATAAATAATAATAATAAATAATAATAAATTAAAACTATTTTTGGATACTTATCATTGCACGTGACTTTACTAGGCGTTACAATCAAGTCACTCATTTTACATTCGGAAAACAATTGCGAGTTGGTTTACTGTTCAGTTTGCTACGAAGTATTTCGACAAAACACAAAAATCTGAAATCAAATAGTTCATTGTTGAATTGTTAAGCTACTTTTGATGCTGACTGTACATTATTGTGTTGAAGTGGATTACGCTTAAAGCCAGTTCCAATCAATACGGATGTATGTTATTTATCAGTTTGCGTTATCTGATTTTCATTGTAAAACAATGTTTTTATATATGTATGTATGTATTATAAAAGATATTCCATATTATTAATAACTCCCTTTTCATTCAGCTTTTTCTTTGCTTCAATAAATGGTGTACAGACAACTAATATTTCGTTCTGGTTCTTTCCAGTACAGTAAAAACATGTCAATTTCCTTCATCATTGAAAACCAGCTCATCGCTACGCATATTTAACCAAGCTTTTTCCGAAAACTCCGAAGACAATTTCCCCGAACTGTGATTTGAACGCAGGACCTACGTATTTCGGCTCGAACTCTGCCACCACCCTACCTTGTACTCATAAGCGGTCTATCCCGGTTGTGGGTCACTGGTGTGTGGGGTCCCAGGGTCCGCCTTTTTTTCTTGGCCCACTTCGCGCAATCTTATGCAGCGGTAGGCGCTACTTTTCTAATGCTAAAGTAAAGTAGTCTGTCCCACTGCTGGGCAAAGGCATCGCTACAATAGATGGGTATTGGCTTAATCACCACGCCTGCCAAATGCGGGTTGGTGATCACAAACCCGGGCTATGTTCCGAAAAATCCGAAAACACACTTTGACGACACGGTTGGCGTAGTGCGCTGTAGCACGGTTTCTCGCCTCGATTTCCGTAGTGTCCCGGGTTCGATTCCCGGTCGGGTCAATTCAGGAAACGATCTTTTCTGAATTTACTCGGGTCTGGGTGTACTGGGAGACGCCCCTGGCTTATTTCCTTGTGTGATACCTCGTAACACAGGGATATTATACCTACTTCGAGACCATTACAAGAGGTGTGTTTTCTGGCGCATATTTATTTATTTTATTTATTTACACTTTGCCTTGAACCCTGGACCTTTCGGCCGAGCTCCGAAACCAATCGGCCACGGAGGCGTTACTTCTCCAATACAGTAACAAAAAAAAAAATTGCCCATTTTGTTCACAGCAACATCTTTAGAGAAGCTTAGTCATGTCCCAATAATAAATCTCCATGAAACGTGATGGCGTAGCTATTCGTGGAAACTCTCGGGTAATTTTATAAATCATTTCATATAGACCATAAGACCCTCCATTGACAAATACCGGCGAAGCGACGTAGAGTAGTGATAACGGGAAACTAATGTGGGTAGATAAGACAGGTGCTAGAGTGAATGGCGGACCTTTTCTCTGGAACCCCGCCCTATGATTTCTGTCGGCAATGAAAGCTCGTTCAGTTTAGTGTTGCCAATTTATCGATTATTATTCGATATTATTTTGCAAAATATCACTTCTAAGTACAAAAACAACTACGTAACCTACATACAACTTTGAATAAATTAAGACTGACTTTAGGGAAACACACAATAACAGGAAGAAGAAAAAGAATAAAAGGAAAACGATAAAAAAAAATATTTGCGCCAGACATTACATCAGTTGTCATGCCCTCAAAGTAAGAATGAATGTTGTGTTAACTGTTAAGTAAGCATTTTTTTTTTAATTGATGAATGATTGAAAAAAATTACCATTGGTGAAAAGTGGGCTGAGTGGTCCGTTCACCATGACGGCAACATTCACTTGCCTCTGACTACCCCGTTTGGGATAAAGTCGTGATGGTGTGTATGTATGTATGTTTGTATGTATGATAAATGAAACCATTGACATCTGTGTATCGATATCGGTGTTTGTTGTGTATCTGGGTATTATTATCTATACAAGTATAAGTGCGCGGCTGTCTCGTCACGCAGCCCTAAACGTTATCATCGGGAGAGCTCTTGCTAGCATCAACATTCCCGCCTCTTTAGAGCCTCGAGGCGTGATGCGTGATGATGGCAAGAGACCCGATGGTATGTCGCTGATCCCTTAGGAGAGGGGGCGGGCCTTAGTGTGGGACGCTACATGCGTGGACACTTTGGCTCCCTCACATGTTACCATGTCAGCGTCAAGGGCTGGGGCAGCTGCTGATGCAGCTGAAAACGCCAAGCAGCGCAAATATGAGTAAATTTTATCTGACTACATATTTGTGCCGTTTGGCGTTGACATTTGGCCCGTGGGGTCCTCGTGCTAAAAAGTTTTTCGGGGCACTAGCCACAAAACTTGCGGCCACCAACAAGGACAAAAGAGCTGGCTCCTTCCTCGCTCAAAGGCTCAGTCGAGGAAACGCAGCCAGCGTTCTGGGATCCCAGCCCCACGGCCCATACTTTTATTAAATAGTGTTTTTTTTTTGTTTACTTATTGTAGTTATTTTAAGTTTATGTAAGATGTAAATAGTTTCAACTTTTTTGTTCATCTGATGATTATCAGTCTCTGACACCTAGTATAGTACAAGCTCTGCTAAGTTTGGGGTTAGATGATCTCGGTTATTTATTTATTTTAATTTCCACGCAATATTTTGCGCAGCCGATACTACCATACTAACATTAAAACCCACCAATAGTTTTGATATTGCCGTATTAAGCGACATCACTACATCAGGTAGGAAAGCATTGTCTTAGCTAGGTTATAATATTACGAGTACATTTTAATAGCAACGGTGTCCAATGGTTCAACTAAAACTTCTGCCCGAATAATAATTGTTCTATATCATTGTTGTAATAACTGCGATATCATCCACCACTTCCATGAACATAACATTTCATGGAAGTGGTGGATGATATCGCTTAAACGAATACAGAAAAAAAAAATTCAAGTAGGTACTCATAAAATCATTTACACAAATCCAAACAAGTCGTCGCCTCCAAATTGTCGTTCTAATGGAAAACAAGCGACCTTTCATTACACAAACAACCGGGAATAAAGCCTATCAAATTTTAATTAAACTTTAGGGGCAAAACAAAGGTGACTGACCTTCAGAATTATGAAGGTAACAGGAGACCATTCCTGGCAATCTTCACGCGCGACTTCCCTTTAACACCCGAGTTCATTATAAGTATTTATTTTTTGCAAAACAGACATCAATGGAAGGCGTTTCACGTGTAAATCTAGAAAATCATGGCGGGCACTGAGAATTGGACAATCTTCTATTGTCCGCCATGGGAGATTGTTCCTATTCCTGGGAGGAAATCTCATCTCACCGTTCCTACAGTAAGCACAAACTGGCCATAAATTAAAAATGCGAGAATAAAAGAATATTCGCACTGAAAACAAAGTTGCGAGCTAGAATTAAATTTCGCCAGTTCCGTGCGGTAACAGCGTAAATATTTTTTTTAAATATTTGAATTTATTGTTCGTTGTTTTACTTTCAAACAGGGACTCATTTATGTGAATCAATTCAAAATAATGAAAAAAAGTTATCTCTCCATGTTCAGTGAATCTAAATTTTTAAAAGTAAGTAATCATAGTGACATCTAACTATCATAAACACAAATTCTAATAACTAAAATAAAACCTACAGAAAGTTTCATTTTTATATTCGGACTGGTTACCTCCGAACGATTTTCGGGCCTGTTTAGCCGTGGGTGCCCCTCTAAGCTAGCAGCAGCAGGGTGCACTATCCCTAAGAACTCATGCTTAAATTAATTGAAATAATAAACGGACTGGTTACCTCAGAATGGTTTTTGCCCCCATCTATCCTTAGGTGCCCTCTGAGCTAGCAGCGGCGTGTATAAACATTAACGCCACAGCCCCTGACAAACAATCAGTGCCTGGGGTTTCTACCACACAACAGGTCATCATCGTTTCCGTTGGTCTACAGCAACCGAGCAACAGGTACAAAAATAACCAAATATATTAAGACAAGAGCACGTGGAAGTGCTTAGATTAGGTAGCACGCACGCATTTTGGCCACTGTGAGGTGGTCCGCTACGCGACAACATTCGCCTGTAATGTAACAGTTTAGACGTTGAGGGGGAGAACCGAAGATTACAGAGCACAACTTGTAATTAAATAATTTTCAATATTGCATCAGTGAAAGTGTCAAATTACATCAGTAAACAAATGCTCAAAGTGAAATCTTAAATTTAACATCACATCAAACATTGAGAGATAACATTGAAACATGATACCTAAAATCGAATCTCAGATTACGCGAATGTTCTCGGTGAGAAAGCACCTTAAAAGCGGCATTTTTACAAGCCAGTAGCTAACTTTTTGCACATCCCTTGGGTTGTCAACACGCCCGAGGACGAATAGACGAACAGAAAAGTCAATAGATAAGGGTTAAACATTTTCGGAACCCTAAAAATCGTGCCGAAAAAAGAAACGTAATATTTTTTTATTATTCCGCTTTCCTATCGGCGATTGGCGTCGGGCAGGAAACTAATTTCGCCGGAATATTATTCAATACGCCGTAATGGTCTTACGGACCGTTCGAATTCTTTGATCGTGCCGTTTTAATGAAACAACCATGGCTGCGGGCATTGCGAGTTTAACGCAATTTTATCAATATTTTCCGTTTATGAAAGCACCGGTTAAACTGTGGGCACCTGGGAGATTCAAAATATCATTTTTTTTGTACAACTTTAGTAACTCTGGTATCGTAGTACGCATTAGAGGTACTAGTTGTTCGCCAACCCCAAAGGGCTGGGCGTTTTTGGTCATCAAGTAGAAATAAATACCTTCTAAATAAGAACAGCTTCACGATGGAAGATGGCTGCTAATTGCTAGTTCAATGGCCACTTTGTTTTAAGCAGAGGTGAAAAAGCTTTTTAATGAATGGATTTTTTCGTGAAACCACCACTCCTACGTCTGACTTTGTGCAATAAAGAAAACTAAATTGATAATATTTCGTATCATAAATGTAGAAAAGTAGAATAAGAAAATAAAGATTTCAGTGGCTCGGTGTCCACTTAAGAGTTGAGCGAGAAAAATCCATTAATGGTCTGAATTAAAGCGCGCTTAGTAAAATGGAGTAAACCACTTTAAAAAAAAAGAATTCGTTCTCGTACAGTGACCCCACTATTCTTTTATGTCGCATCTGTGTGAGCGCGATGGCAATATATCGTCCCCGTCGTGTCAAAATTAAATAACTGGCACTTTTGCCGAAATTAACTTTTTTTGATTTTTGAATAATATAAACCGTGATTTGCATTTTGGTCTCTATCTCGTTGCGATACGTATGATATTTGCAAAGATATCTTCATTTTAGTAAATCTATTGACCATCCATTACAACAAGGTTTGTTTTAGAATTTCCGTGGAACAACTGAATAACTGGTAAATAAATTAAATAACTACATCTAAGGGCTTCGACAATACAAACAAAGTCAATAAGTTACTTTGTTGAATTCTGCCACGACTCCCTTTGAAACATTGTTACAAAATTTGGTTGAGGCAAAATTAAACAAATGCTCTTGTTTAATTTTTCATTAGAAACGTTGTAATTATAACATAATTAAAAAATTGATAAGTGCACTTAGTTAGTTTTTCCCGTTTGAAACAGTGAATTAAATAATAAAACAAGCAGAGTTAATTGATTACATAATGACATTTTCTGTAACAATATTTAATGTGTGTTTAATTATTAAACATAAAATACCGAATGACTTCACTATTTAGTATATTTCTGGTATCGATATCTTACCACTGACTGAGGAAGAACCATTTTCTGATTCTGGAAGTTCATGGATTCCAGATAGTGAAGAAGGCGGTGTTCGATTAGCAAAGCGTAAAGCATTATTAGATTCTACAAGTAATTCTGAAAAATCAAATTCCATACAGACTAATAACAATAAATGAAAAATCAAAAAAAAAGAAATCGATAAAGCCTAGTAATGTATCTGACGGATCCAATAACGATACAATATCACTTGAATCATTTTCTGTTATTAACATAGAAAATGAACCATTAATTGCTCCCGATGTTCAGATTAATAGCATTCCAAGTACTTCTAATCATCAAACACAAGAAAGAACAGATGCAACTTTTGACAATAATGATTTGGTAAATATACACGACAATGCACTGGAGAGTGATAATCTAGCAAAGTCTAGAGAAAAACGCAGATGGAAAAAAAGTAATCCTAAGAACTGGAAACGAAGTAAAGAATTAGAGAAAAAAAGAGATGGCTTACCATATAAAGATAGAAAGGGGAAAGTTCATAGTGCGAAAGTACCTAAAGAACCAAAATGCAGCAGTACCTGCCAATACCAATGTACTAATAATTTTTCAGAAGAAGAACGTAAAGAAATATGTAACGAGTACTGGAAAATTAACGACTATAGGCTTCAGAAAGAGTTTCTTTTAAAAAGAATTAAACTGAAGGAAGTAAGAAGAACCTTAAAAAACTTACCTCCAGAAAAACAACGTGCTTCTTCTAGAGAATATGGTTTTTTCAAAGAACAAACCCAATTTGTACGTGTCTGTAAATTTTTTTTCATGTCTTCATTATGTATTTCTTCTGGGCCTATCGAAACAGCAGTCAATGTAAATCATTTGGGGGCATTTGATTCCTGTGACAGACGTGGTAAGCATCAACCCTCTAATAAAACTACGGATGAAAAAGTAGACGAAGTAAAAAAACACATTGAAAGTTTTGCTGTAGTTGAATCCCATTATTGTCGAAAGAAATCATCCAAACAATACTTGGACCCAAATTTATCAATTGCTAAAATGTACAACTTATATAAAGGCAAAATGAAAGAAATAAATGAAGAGCCGGTTAAATTCAATATTTACAAGAATGTTTTTGGTACACAGTATAACTTATCTTTCTTTCATCCAAAAAAAGATCAGTGCTGTCTGTGTAACAAATACAACCGCGCAACAGATCGGGACGAAGCTTTAGAAAATGAGTACAAAGAACACATAGAAAGGAAAGATGCATCCTATAAATCAAAAGACATTGATAAAAAGAGGTCAGAAGAAGATGCATCTTATTTATGCACCACAATGGACCTACAAAGTCTTCTGCAGATTCCTTCTACATCAGATAGCTTGTTATATTATTGTCGTAAACTTAAATTATATAATTTATTAATTTATGAGTTCAAGCCACCAGAGAACAAAGCACATTGTTTGATTTGGACAGAAATAAATGGTAAAAGAGGAAGCATAGAAATTGCTTCGGCATTAAATAATTGGATTAAAAATGTACCAGAAGAAGTAACTCACATTACTATTTACTCCGATACCTGCTCTGGTCAAAACCGGAATCAGTACATGGCTGCATTCCTGTTGCACTTTATTCAATCACATCCACATCTGAATGTGATAGAACAGAAATATCTTGAGAGTGGACATAGCTTCATGGAAGTAGACTAGATGCACAGTGCAATAGAGAAGGAAAAAAGGCACACCGAAGTCTATTCAGTGATAGATTGGAAAGCTATTATGCATCGAGCTCGTTCCAAAAGACACAACTCAAACAGGAGTCCCTACATCGTCACGGAGTTGACTTACAAAAATATGATTGATGTTAAACAATTAGCGTCACAAATGATTAAAAACAGGACTTTAACTGATGATGGAAATGAGAAAGTAAACTGGTTGAAAATCAAATGTTTACGCTTTGAAAAACAATTTCCAGGAATTATTAAATTTAGATATGGCTACGACGGTCCATATTTATCTATAGATACGTTAAACAAGCCTAGCCGACAAACGAGAAGTACTCCTGCTGCTACAATTACTGAGCATTGCCTTCAAAGTGCTTATACCAGAACGTTACCAATTACTAATGCTAAAAAAAAGGATTTGCTGATGCTTTGCCATAAAAATATAATTCCTCGTGAACTACACGCATGGTATAAAAGTTTGCCTGCATCATCAGGTCAACCAGATGTCAATGAGTCAGATGTTGAATCGGAATAGTTATCTATTATTCATACAATGTCTTTGTTATTGATTTATTTTAATTTTGATAATCATTTAAATGTTTGTTTTAATTTCAATGTTGGTTTTTTATTTTAATTATGTGGAAACCATACCAATTTGATTTTGTTGAATAAAAATTTGCTAATCAAGTACATTTTAGTATTATTTAACTGTTTTTATAGATTTGCAGAAAATTGCATTCATACATCAAATAAAATAAAACGAATACAACAAAATTTATGACAGTAAAAGTGTAGCAAAATTAAATAAGTCTGCTTATTCACTGGAAATATTCGTATGAGTTATTTTTTGGTTGTGGCAAAACTTGATAACCGACATACAAAAGCGTTATAACTGCAACTTAGTTGTAAAATACGTTTGTGGCAAAACTAAATAATTACTTTTTTATTTTTCTATTTAAAACAATACAAAATAACGACACGACAGACAATTTAAATTATGAAGGTAAACCTGTTGTATAACATATCAAAAGATTAACAGTAAATTTTCTTCACCTTAAAAAGTTATCGCTATTTTTAATGAAAAAAATCACAAAAACGTGAATATCTCAGAACTTTGATTTTGTTAGTTATTTAATTTTGACACGACGGGGACGATATGCGAGGGACAGAGAAAGCTCCTACATAGATAGGTACTTCTTCCATACGATTATCTTCATTTCTTGAAGACGAACAATACGTTATTTTGACGGTTTATGGTTTGGTTTCTGCGCCATGCAAACGCACCTTAGAATAATTACACATAGAAAGATAGTCTTCATACAAGCGCTCTGTCAAAAGTGAATCACTAAACCGATTCACACAGGCGTGACTATTACTTGCTTACGTGCGGCGCGCTTTGACATTAAACATTGCGGAGCTGTAATGGACACTGCAAAGCGGTCCGTTTGAAGCCATTTATGGCTCCAATTAAGGTGCTTCAAAATAGGCGCGCGGACTTGGGTTCTTTATGTATTTATTCTAAGAAACGTACGTGCATGCTTATCTGCATTATTATTAACCAGTATAATTGTCTTTTACTAAGCCTGTCGAAAGCTGTTAGCCCATATAATAACATCAGTGATGAGTTGATGATAGAGTTACACAAATAGTATCCCGCATGCGTTATGCGGTGTGCAGTCACCGATGCCGATAGCCCGCATACCCGCGTTGATGTTGATTGACTCGCGATGGATTTACTACCCCACTGCCTCCCTAGCACAGAGTATTAACAAATACTGGGTACTACGTCCGGGTACGAGCAAATAAAGAAGTAGGTTGCGACCATCAAAAACTATTTTTCGTTCACTAAAACAATTTTTTTATTCAAATGTTGTTGTATGCCGTTTTGGGTCAAAAACTGCATCATTAATGATTCAGAATGGGGAAAAAAAGAATGAAATGTAAGTACTCGTAAGAAAACAGTAATTTAAAAATTTCCAAAGCCCTGCTGGCTACAATAGGCTAGATGTACAAACATCATCTGTTTTATAGTGTGGGTGTCTTTTCTCACAGTGAACTTCAATGAGAACAATCATCATAGCCACCCTTTGATTATATTTTATCATATATCCTAACTTATCATCATATCAATAAGTTGCCGATATTTGGTAAATGGTCGCGTGTCGGCGATCGAAGGAAGCTGGCATATTTTAGTTTATTTATTAGGACAACCAACAAGAGAAACACGAATAACAGAAATGTTGTATATATGTATATAACACACAAGGACTAAATGCTAAATGTCGTCTTAATAATAGGCTGCCACGGCTTGCAATGCGGACTAAACATTATCATCAACTTACTAACTATAATACTAGTATGCTCCTAAAAAAATGTTTAACTACTAACACAGATACTTCTTAACCTTCTGTCACTTTGACCCAATCGCCTTCTTTCCAGTTTCCTTTCACCTATAAGTTAATCCATACCTTATTTTATATGTATGATAAGTATGTAAATATGTAAGTTTATTATTTTGCTTCGGTATTGTATGTATGTTTATTTTTATGTTATAGTAAATTAGTTACTGCATCTCTTATTTATCATCTTGTACCGCCACTTAATTTTCTTCCTGATTCTCTACCTGAAGGTTGCCTGGAAGAGATCGCTACTAGCGATAAGGCCGCCTATATTGTACACCTAATTTATTTAAATGAAACTGTAACATTTTATTTGTGCAATAAAGTTTATCTTATCTTAAACTTATAAAAATGAGGAAAAGTTAAACTACTTGACAATTCAACAAATTGAAGACAATTACAATTAACATAACAGTAACGGCTGGTCAAACAGGGTCAAACAGGGTCAGCCGTAAGAGACTCAAGTACTTTGCATCGGGATTTCTGCGGCTTATCCGCAAATATGTCTTTAACACAACGTTTGGAGATACTTTTATTATGGCTCTGTAATTTTGCCTCGTAATAATACTGTGCATAAGTATATTTTTCTGTACTCACGATAAAAACTGTGGGTTCAAGCAAGTGTTTGTATCTCATGTCGTGGTACTGGACCAAATACTTGCGTCATATTCGATTACATCGAAGCTCTCAAGACTAAACACGTAAAATCAAATATTACATTGAAATGAACTCAATCTTTTACTAAATCGAAAGATTTCATCGCTTTCGATCTGACGCTATCACGGCACGTCGATCTGCTTATGTTTCGATATTATTAACATTTGATTTCATTAGCTGATGCCATGAACAATCGATCTCGAGAGCTTCCGTTGTAATAAGACATAACGTGTTCAATCTAATAGGCTTTGATGTAATGTAATTCAAAACTAAATAGGTACATTTACTTACAATATGCTGTATGTAATTTATTTCCATGACAAAATCACTCTTTGCCGGTTTCTATTCCAACGTCCCCGAATGAAGTAGGTACAATGGCCGAGTCAGCAGAATTCATTGTATCGCGATAAGGCGCACGATGACCAAGTCGAAAATGCTAAGTTGCCGCCACCGATAAGTAACTCCAAATCTGTGTGACCTCCTTTAAGTAATATCTGACGTTTTCTGCAGCACAAATGGACAATTGCTAATTTTCACGTTTCTGGGTCCAGGTTGATATTACCCGCTCATTATTTATACCTTAAGGAAAATCATATTGCATTCTCAGAAGGTGATGTAGAAACTTCCTATATAACAAAATTATGAACTTAAAAGATAGATACTTGAAAAAATCGACCTGTACGTATACCACGAGTTGCCACTATAAATTGACATTATTGTTCGTGTAAAAAATTGTATTGGGATTTGACACTGTCATGTCATGTCATGTCAAATCCCAATACAAAATTTTACGCAAAAGATAATGTAAAGAAGGGCGGCGAAACTCGACTGCATATTTTAGAAAAACGTTACCAAACGGACATATGTTAATTAAATAGAGTTAAATTTGTTGAATTTATATCAAAATCGGGATTTTTAAAGATGGCAGGTCAAAGATAAATTATTCCCGATTTCAATAAAACAAAACTAGTCTGTAGTGCAACAAAAAGTGCAAAAAACCAAACGGTTTTATTTCCTATAAGAGTATTCCAATCTACGCAGAAGTTTTCAATCACTGCAATCAATTCTATTTTTAATTTGTGTTAAATCTTCATTTCCTAATGAAGATGCCATAATGTCAGTTTCCTAACATCATCATCATCATCATCGTGCGGTCTATCCCGGTTTGGAACCCACACCGGTGTGTGGGGTCCCAGGGTCCGCCTTTCTTATTTTCTGGGCCCACTTCGCGCGGTCTTGTGCATCCTCAGTGGTGAGTTTGTTGGCACGCATGTCACCTTTAACGACGTCGGTTTCCTAACAGTATAATAATCACTTTGAATATTTGTCAGTAAGTTAGTTTCTCCTTCACGTTCCTTCACGTATTTTATGAAAAGAAGAAACTCGTCTACACGAGCTTTTTAAAAAACATTAAATTCTCTGGAAACATAAAACGATCTTAAAGGCGTTTTATTTACCGAGCAATTCCTCAGACTTAATATCGGATGACAAAATTCAGCTAAGACTATTGAAGTGTGAATTTGGATTATTAAAAACACCAGAAAGTAGAAAATGGCTATAAGGAAAAAATGATAATGGTTGTCAAAGGTACCTACTAAGTAATTGATATTTTAATAAGGAAAAACTAATTAGTAAGGTCAATACCAGATGTTGCCTTTGAGTTGGAATATATTTTTTTATAATATGAAATAAGTCTTATTTTGTAAGAAAACATTTTCATATCTACGAATATAATTATTGTGTCACAGTCGAAGTATTTTTTTAGTAAAAAAAGCTTGTTTTAATATACAGAGTGATTATCAAAAGACTTACAAAAACGATATGGCATACTTAATTAGCAAGTGGTTTTTTTTTATTTTCAAAGTCGGCAGACAAAATCAGTCTAACTGTCATTATGTTTGTATGACAACCTTATAATTAACGTCAATAGAAAAAAAAATCACTTACATCTATACTAATATTATAGAGAGGAAAGATTTGATTGTTTTTTTGTTTGTATTGAAAAGGCTCCGAAACTACTGATCTGATCGTGAAAATTATTTCACTATCAGAAATCTAAATTATTCAGGAGTGATATTTATAGGCTATATTTTATTATGATTGAACAAAAAATTCAGTGACAAATAGTAGTAAATGTAAATCAAGTTTCAGACGTGACTCTAAGTGACGGCAGCGGATCGGCAACGATCCGATGTTAAGTAACACCAGTCAGGTCGGGTTATGGATGGGTGACCAACCCGACCGAAATTAAGTGATATGTTTTCCGGGCATCTCCGTGCTTCGGAAGGCACGTTAAACAGTTGGTCCCGGCTGACGTCGCAAGATATCAGTCGTAAAGCCTAGTCAGAGGCCTAAAAAGGCGGCTTGATAACATCTGGCGGTAAGGTTTATCACTGGCCTTACATTCTCCTCTCCAACAACCCGCACTGAGCCCGCGTGTTGGAGTATGGCTCGTACCACCTCATAGTTGAGGTGAGGCCTGTGCCCAGCAGTGGGACGTATAAGGCTGTGTTTGTATTTATAAAGTCTTATAAAAGCGGGCAAAATGGACACCAGCTGTCAAATATTTGATAGAACGAAGTCTGTCTGGGCAGCTCGTAATAGTATTAATACAAGTTGCCCAGACAGACTTTAAACTATTGGATTAAAAAGAAATAACTTTTAATAAAGAGGAAATATTTGTTTGTTTGTATTGAATAGGCATCGAAATTACTAGACTGATTTAAAAAACCTTCACCAATATAAAGCTACATTATCAGAGAGTGACATGGGCTATTTTTTTTTCAATTTGAGCTATATTTTGACGGGAAAGAAAATGGGCGAAGCCGCTGACGGACAGCTAGTAATATATATGTCACTTGGCGAGTATGCCATATCTTTGTGTAAGTCTTTTGATGATCACATGGATTTATTTTTGATTCTAGGACATTATCACTTTATTAGAGGAGTGCTGAAACATGAATTGTAGCGATAGCTTGATCTGCAAATACCTACTGCAAATATATATTACTGATGATAATCATCAGAGCCTACCTGCTTATGATTTTGAAAAACATTTGAGTTTGTAGTTGATTTCACAACATTTCAACTCGAACTCTTCCTAGCAGATAATATAAAATATAAAATAAATAAATATGCGCCAGACAACACACCTCTTGTAATGGTCTCGAAGTAGGGATTAAAACCCTGTGTTACGAGGTACTACACAAGGAAATCAGCCAGGGGCGTCTCCTAGCACACCCACACCAGAGTCAATTCAGAAAAGATCGTTTCCTAAATTGACCCGACCGGGAATCGAACCCGGGACACTAAAGAAATCGAGGCGAGAAACCGTGCTACAGCGCACTACGCCAATCGTATCGTCAAATAATATGGCATTTTTTTCCAGGTGCTAATGTTAATGTGGACAAACATTTCCTAAGTGAGAGAAATAAACGTTGATTTTAAGGAAATAACATCAAAAAAGGTGAAGTTTTATTATTGAATAAGAATTTATATTTCATTTTCCTGTTTGAATAAAGTTTCTATTGTAATAAGCAAAATAAAAACATGTTTCACGAATTATTACTGAAGACCTTTCAAAACACGTTAAAAAAAAAGATTTTAGAAAATGTTACAAATATAAAAGGACCAAGTACGCATGTTAGCCTCACTAAAAAATTACCAGATATTAGAGGGAGTTTATCCAAAAAAAAGCAGTTCCGTTTTGCAAACTCCTAGACAAATTCTTGGAAACGAATCTAAATAAGTCGGCTTTAAGCGAGAATTCCCAGTGTTGTTCAGACTTACAGTATGTGCATCGTTTAGGGTACTTGTAAAGCTGCTAAGCAAATTTAAGTGGCGTTTGGTCATAGCGCGGACAACTAAAGGCAAAAAAAACCTTGCTTTACTGCCTCTACCATCTTTGTATATGAAATCTGCAACTATGTTCATAAATACGAGCATCTGTTTAGAATGGCTGCCATGGCTGGTGACATAAACGCAAGAGCACGCAGCGACCCGCACAGGCTTATACTTGTTGACGCCGCAAAGTCAGCAAAATATGGTAGAAGTTGCCAGGCTATGTGTATCAAAATTTATAATCATATACCCAATGATATAAAAGTGAAGAATGTGGTAATATTCAAAAAGCATTTCGGTGGCTCAATGACAAAATTGTTCTATAGTATTAAGGATTTTGACTGGAGAAGGTAGCTTTATTTAGGTATTTAATGTGCTAACCCAATCGGAATATAGAACTTTTTGCACTTTACTTTACTTTTGTCATTTCATTTTAATTATGCCATTTAATCATGGAATACTTGACATATAATCATATTGTAAGAACAGTAGTGGGACATTTTGTTTATTATTGAATTCATTGTATGTTTTTTTTCTTGTAACATTTGCATACTAATTCTAGTAGCCTTACATGTGATTCAAAATGTAACGAAGATCTATTCATACCATGTTGGATGCAAATAAAGAATTATGATTATGGTTATAAAAATAAAAATTCTTGAATTGAAGACCATTTAATTGTAAAAAGCGTTGCAAAAAGCTCAAGTCTGCAGGGGATTCAAGGTACCATCACAAGACTGATATACCAAACGGGGTATGTCAGAGACAAGTGACTGTTGCCGTCATGTTAAACGGTACAGAAGCCCACTTGACTTGATAATTACCACCAATGATATTAGAACCCAACGTGGTTTGTTGTGAGCCTTTCTTATCCGGATTGATTTGTTTTTTTATCGATGTTTTCCATCACCGGAGAGTTGGTCGGAAATTTAACAATGAACACAAAGATTTTGGTTCTGGCCAGATTTTAGTTCGGGAGTCGGGACCACACGATTCACGATCCGAGTTGAGGTAAATATTACTTGGCAGGGGGAGCCAATCGGTCACTGTGATAAACCCAAGTACCAGGGTGTTGTGTTGGACAAGTCTCTAACTTACGAATCTGACGAGTGAAAATATCCGGCAAAAAGTGAGTGCCCGCAACAATCTCCTGCGGCGACTTACTTCCACAAAATGGGGAGCACCCGCTGAAGTCCTGCGAACGACTGGTTTGGCACTTTGTTATTCAGCGGGCGAATATACTCGCCCTGTTTAGAGTCGCTTGGTGCATGCAAGGTAAGTTGATACAGCACTTAACAAAACCTGCCGGATTGTCACGGGCTGTTTGAAGCCGAGTTGCTATCGACACGAAAGAAGAAAAAGAAGTTGGGGTGCTTAACCCCTAGGCCACAATGCTTTCCAACCAAGGCCACAATTTTTTCATTCATTATACAAAGTAAAGCTTAAGTGACAACAGAAAATAATTTACTGTATAAACTAACGAATGCAAAGTAAACGACAATTGCTTCAAAGAAACCATCTATTTAACTTCTATCTTCCCTTAAGTCGTGTCTACAGGTTTACGTGGGTACAGCCAGCAGCAAAAGAGTTGCATCCACTCGTTTCGTATATTTGTTAAGAAAGAAGAATAATTCAGCAATGGACGTCCTATGGCTGACAATGACAGAATTAATGGATTATGATACTGAATGCTTTGGGCCAAATAAGAACGCGCAAGGTATAGAAACGAGCTATGGAAGAAGGCTAAGGCACGTTTCCTGCGTGTTTGAGTTGAAGAGTATATCGGGCAAGTTAGTTCAAGTTGAATAGAATAGAATAGAATAGAATAGAATAGAATAGAATATATTTTATTCGTCTAGTTGGTGGTACAATTTCATGAGTGTGTGCTTACAAACTACTTATAAAATTATTCATTTGCATGTAAGTACACTGGGGGTATAGTTCATATCCGAGTACCGGTCCTTGGAGGAAGGATCATTTGGTTTGTGGGTGGAACTTTATTTATGATAATTTTTCTCGCAGGCTGCGTGGTTTTTTTTTTTTTTTTTTTTTTTTCCTTTCAGGGGCTGAGAGGACAATGTGTTCGCGTGTTCCGTAGGCCTCACGTATCGGGAGCGGTGTGAGTGCGGGTCTCTAGCAGGCCGGCGCGGGTGGGAACCTTTCGCTTGTCAAGAGGTTTACTGCGCTCATGTTTGCTCACGTATTCAACTGTGCCAATTCTATCTGCATGGAGAAGGGGGTTGTACTTATTGTATCGTGTGTAGCGCTCGCCGGGGTCTCGAAGGTCCGGGATGTTGAGGCGTTTCACGGCGTCTAGTAGGTCTTTGTTTAGGTCGTGAATTCTTATATGCCACGGATCTTGTTGAAGCATGTCGTAGAGGACTTCAGTCTCCAGTCTACGACTGAATTGGGCAGCTGCATTAAGAGCCATTCGATGTTGCCGCTCGAGCGTGAGTATGTTGGTTCGGCTGAACAACGGTAGCAGCGGCACTACCCCGTAGTCCAGGACCGGCAGCAGGCAGGCGTTGATCACGTTGAGTTTGGTTTCGAGCGAGACATTTGCCCGATAGCCGATTATACCGTAGAGACAGGCTCTCACCTTCTTGGCTTTATCAACGTTCTGCTTAGTATGTAGATTCATCGAGAGTTGTTTGTCGAAGATCACACCTAGGTACTTAGTGTGATTCTTGTAGAAAATTTTTTCGCCCTTTAGTTCGACATGGTTGCGGTAGCCACGGCTGTTTGACGCACTGCTCGCCGGTCTCTTGTGCGTGAACATCACGCATTCCGTCTTTGAAACGTTACACCTGAGTCCCCAGCGGTGGTAGTAATCCACGACTTCGGTAGCCATCCATTCGGCGCGGGTGGTGGCGTCGTCCGGTTTGTCGGCAGCGTTTAGAATGCACAGGTCGTCGGCATACTGGGAAAGGAGTTGCCCGCGGTATCCACCGCGGGGTATATCTGAAACGTATAAGTTAAAGATTAAGGGGCCCAATATGGATCCCTGTGGCACGCCGTGCGGTATTTCTTTAGCGGTGCCTCGCTTTGTTCTGAAGCTACCCCGAGTAGTGCGCCCGTCTAGGTAGTTTTCGATAATTTTAATGATGTTATTCGGCGCTCCGGCGTTTTGTAGTTTCTTCACCAGTCCTTTGTGGTTGATGGAGTCGAAGGCTTTTGACAGGTCCGTGGATATCATCGCTACACTCTGGCCTTTCTCTAGTGAGTCGGTGATCTTCTTCGCAGTGCGGAGGATCTGCGTGTGGGTGCCTCGATGCTTGACAAACCCGTGTTGGTGGTCGGGAATGAGGTCGGAGCCCTCTTCTAGTATGCGTTGTTGTATCAGTCTCTCGGCCCATTTGCCCATGATGTTGAGTAGCGAGATGGGGCGGTATGATTCGGGCTTGGTGTGGTCTTTTCCGGTCTTGTGTAAGAAGATGTAAATGCTATCTTTCCAGGCGGTAGGGAAGTAACCCGTTCTGAGAATATAATCCATTATCAAGTGGAATTTGTGGATGACTACCTGGCCGCCCAGTTTCAGATGGTCGGCTCGTATCCCGTCCGGTCCCTCTTTCTTCTTATTCTTGAACATCGTGAGTGCTCGACGTATTTCGCCAAGTGAGGTTGGACGGAGCGGTTGAAAGGGCGTTGATTTTTCATGCCCCTCGTCTTCTCGTGAGATATGGGCTTCGGTAACTATGGCTGTTTCCACTAGACAGTCGATCGTCTCCAAATCTGTCCGGCATCCCACCAGAGTTGGAAGCAGTTGCGGTGGTTGTTTCATGGCCCGTTGAATTCGCCACATTTTCGAAAAGTTGTTTGCTCCGTTGTCTACCAGCTTGGTCCAGACTTCTTCACGATAGAGAGCCAGGGCCTTTGCTAAATTATGTTTGGCCCGATTGTATTGGGCCCTCTTTTCTGTGGCGTTGGGCTGGCTGCGAGCATTCCATGCTTTGTGGCGTGCTTCCGATCGGTGTTTGATCATCTCCTGCAGTTCTTGCGGCAGGAACTGTTTACGGTCGAGTAATCTGAGCGGTGCCACTTGGTCAAGAGCTTGCTGTATAGCGTTCGCGAGGAGATGGACTTGTTTATCGCAGTCTTCGTCCGACTCAGGGTATTTCATGTCTCTGGTGAGAGATGCAATCTTCATACGGTACTCCTGTCTAGTATTCTTATCGGAGCAGAGTGCACGCATGTCACGATATTTAGGCGGCTGGTATACGTGAGGTAGGTGTAAGGTAAGCAGCCAAGGCAGGTGGTCCGAACCTATGTCTTCTAGTTGCTTAATTTTCTCAATGGCGAGAGACTTGTGGTCGCCGGTAAGGATAGCTACGTCGAGGATGCCATCGCCCGAATGATAGGGCCGGGAGGGGGCATTGGCATGTATTAGGCGAATGTTTTTAGCGGCAAGTTCTCTACTAACCCATGTGCCCAGTCCTGAGTTTCTCGAATGGTTCAGGGCTCTCATTCGTAGGTTCTGGTCGCCTATAATCAGTGCTCCTTGTTCATACAGCATTTCCTCGTATTCCTCCTCTAGTTCAGCGTCCTGTGTGTGACCTGGCGGTATATATACGGATTTTATGGTGATTGCCTCATCCCCGTGGTGGTGCGGAAAGAAGCGTATGGCTGTTCCTTCGATTCACCGGTGTTCAGGCGAGAGCTCGTCTGTAAGTTGAGTCTGGGTCCAGCGAAGACCTCTCCGGACGTAGGTTATCGTTCCGAGATGCGGTGCTGTCTGATCTACCAATCGGTCATAGTTGTCGATGTTAAATTTTTGTGTGGTCAAATCTATTTTGGCCTCGTTGATAATGAGTATGTCCGGTGTGTATTTCTTGCATAGTTCCTTGAGTTCTATAAATTTACCTCGAATCCCTTGCACATTACAGTGGAGGATTCGAAGCCGGTTGCTAGTGGGTAGTTGTGAATTCATTTCTGAAGTATTGCCTTCGTGATTGCGTCTATTTGGGCACGTGACTGCTCTGCCATCCATAAAAGACGACGGTCCATTGCGTCTATTAGTTTCTCTGCGAAGAGCATTAGGTCGTTAACTGGTGCCGATGGTGCGTTTGATACCCATGTGTTCTGTTGGGCAGGTGCTATTATGGGCGGGGTTTGGTCTGTTGGGCATTTCATGCCTGGGAAGTGTGCTTCGTCTTCAAGGGGGATATCTGTCCTCGACTGGTGGTTAGATTGCTTTGTTTGTTGTGGTTGTGCTCTGGTGGCTTTTGCCTTCGCTTTTCTCATCAGGTGGGCGGTAAATTTTGGGCAGACTCGTTCCGTTGCCTTGTGGCCTGGGCGACTGCAATTGGTGCATACTTCCACATTAGTGTTGGTACTGTCTGTTTTCAGTACAGTAGGTGAAAGTGTAGTTCCTATGCACGAGTTTGTGGCGTGCGTAAAAGCGAAGCATTTCTTACATTGGATTACACGGTCATCCCGTTCTCTGTAACGTTCAGGCCTAAGGATCTGGGAGTAGAATCGCTTCCCTTTAGCCAGGTCAGCAATTTCCTCATACGTTGATGTGGAGGTGAATGAGGCTATTATTAAGCGGCCTTTCACTTCCACTGCCTTGAGTGGTCGTACGCCGATTGCTTGTTCCAGCAGTTCTTCTATCGTTGGGCCTTCATCGGCTGGATCTGGGCCAAAGTTTCGGAAGACCACTCGCGTGGTACGATTGCGATCTTCTCGTGGAGTTGGAGCTATTATTCTCAGATCTCCGTAGTGCGTACTCACTATCTTTAGCATCATCAGCCTGTCCTCCTTGGTGGCGGGTTTCATGAATATTATTTTGGACCTCGGGGCTTGGAAGATCGCCACGTTGATGTCTCTAGAGAGTTTGGCCAGGTTTTTCACTATGGCCATAGCTCTAGTGGCGTCTTTCATTATTTCCTTGTCCATGATTTTTATTGGAGGAATTGCTTCTTTGGGTAACGTTGGGTTAGTTGCCTTGGCTTGCATCACAAGCGGGGGTGAGTTTGAATATTTTTTCCGTCGCTTATTTTTTTTTTTTCTGTGGGTGATGTTTGCTTTGGGGGTGATGCCGAAGCGAGTCGTTTTGACAAGCGTGCGGTTTGTTCGGTCTGGCTAGGCGCGCTTGACACTTGCACGACGGTGCTTTCCGAATGAGGCGTCGTCTCGAGTGTAGATAACAGCGGTGCAAAACGGTTTGTGGTGGTCACGGGTGATGTGATCGGACTCACTGACGCTTGAGTTAGCGTCCCGCCCTTTTTCTCTTGTGTCTTGCTTAGTTTTGTTTGCGCTTCGTTTTATTGTCGCTTTGTTTGCGCGCCTAGTAAATGCGCAGATTTACCCGCTACGGGGTTCATACTCGTGAGTTTTTGTTGGGTGGGGATTTTTCTTCCCGGTTGTTTCACCTCGAGAATTTTTGGAAAGTGTTGTTTGTAGGTGCGGGTTTCGACGTAGACATTCCTCGAGTCCCCACATCGCGTGCAGTTCAGGGTCTCAATTGAGTCATGATCTATCGGAGGGATAAACCTGGCGAACATTTTGCGAGAGCACGTGTTGCATGCAAATTCTTCACGTTTTGTCAGTTCGAAACGACACTGGTACATTTCAAATTCTAGGGCAAATGAGCTGAGCTCAGTGTTTACGCCGGTAAAGAAAATTTTTACGCTTACCGAGGCATTGCATTTTTTGCAGAAACCATTTCGGATCCCTGACTGGTGTCCCTTCCACGAGATTCCTTTGATTTCGAGCGAGCTATTGCACGAATTACATGTAGTCTTCGCATTGTTGTTAGTGCCGTGTAGGGCCATCATGGTCCTGACCATACGTTTGTAAATTCCTTTAGGGCACACACTGGCTGGGGCTCCTTCGTTGTATAATTTCAATTAGTTCAAGTTGCATTGTATACATATCGCGAAAACCTGATGGCCGGCAATGCGGTAAAAGTCTGATAAGAATATAATTTAATGGAAAACGCAAGTGCCATCATCATCATGCTGATGAACTTACGGTCTCTTTTCACTTATTCAGCCTGTTAGTGTAGAATGCTGGACAAAGACCTTGTGACAGCCTGTTACCCTTAGCCAAATTCAAGATTAGTATGAGTAATTCAATAACTTAAAATATAGTGTATTGTGCACGTATCGCTATTAGAAGTTAGGCTACCTCAAAAAAATATTTACCCATCGACTTTTGTTGCCGACCATACTATAAACAAACCAACTTCGCTGTTTCGAGTTTATCTCTATTACCTGTGGGAGATATGCCAACTAGAGCTATCGCCGGCTAAGATAAACAAGGGAATATTTTAGTGCAACGTGGAGCGTTGGCCAAGTTCTCAAAACTCGACGCATGTAAATCGCGCGATATTTGCATAGACAACATTTCTAACTAAAAGATAATTGTTTTTCTGATAAAACTTTGAATAAAGTGAGATATGACACTTTTAAGCTAAAAAAGAAAGTTTTGGTGATTTTGAGGAATTTACGTGAAGTGGAGTGATATAATTGTATAGTAATTTCTCTTCCTATCTCCTCGTCAAGATCTTGTAAAATGTAATTTATTTGTGTGTGAGTTTGCTAACAGAGTTTGTTTATTGCATCAAAGGTTTATAGTCCAATTTAGTATCTATTTCTACCCAGTAGGCTGTAGATAACCCCATGAGCCACCGCTTCGGCGGTCACCTGTCCGCGGCGCGGCGCGGATGCAGCAGCCGCGCGTGACAATAAAATATCATACCAAAAATACTGGTGTTTTACTAATGCACGATAAGATAAGTTACGGAAAAAGTAAAAGCCCATTCGTAATGGATTTGAATGTGTTACGAAATATGATGGTTTACCTACCTATATACTTATAAGTAATACTCGTACATAGTACTACTAACTTGCAAACGTTATCTGAGTTTTACTTATTTTTCAACATCATTTGGTAACTTAAAAAACGTATAATCACAATTTCGTGTGGTGTTCATACAGCCAAATACACTGCAACAGAAATATCTGCGCGAAACTATTTTTGACCATTGAACTTTAATGTAAGTACCTATCTGACGACGTACAAATAATATCTCAATGTTTTTGACAGTGCGACTGACCGCGACGCTGACACTCCCTGACTTCGCCTGTAAACTCACGTGTGTGTCAAAAATAGCGTGTAGTTCTAAGCGGGCTATCTGTCAGAGTGCCGCGCATGTCTAATTTGTGGTTAAGGCTTCGTATTTTGTCATTTCAAGCTTCAGCAGCTGCTATTTTCATATGAATAACAACTCATACATTACCTCCTTCAAAATGAAAGGTAACCTATGTCTTTTCACGAAATTTATTCTATTGCTATACCAAAATCAATGAAAAGTGCCTTCAGTCACTACAGTTTGAACCCCATACCTCTGATTTTAGGTACACTATGAGCTTACTCGTAGTCTACACAAATTGATTGTTGATCATAGATTCTATAATTACTAGTT
Source organism: Udea olivalis (assembly GCA_947369235.1). NCBI lineage: Eukaryota > Metazoa > Arthropoda > Insecta > Lepidoptera > Crambidae > Udea > Udea olivalis. Next base: position 17,835,368 of record OX376360.1, read on the forward strand.
TTTCGCCCGCGGCTCCGCCCACGTTATCGTTATATATCATGGCAAAATTACACAAAATCTTTATAAATTGTAGCCTATGCGTTATTCTGATGTATGAACTGTATTACTGAAAAGTTTCACCTTAATCCGTTTAGTTGTTTTTGCTTGAAAGAGTAATGGTACTGTGGTTGACTCACTAGGACACCACGGGCTGTCATGTGTAAGTGCTTGCCGCTTGTCCCGCCAAACCGCTTTGAACGATGTCATTCGTCGAGCCTTCGCCTCCGTCAACGTAAGGGCTAAGTTAGAGCAGCAAGGTGTCGTACGTCACGACGGTAAGAGACCCGACGGGATGACACTCGTTCCTTGGAGCATGGGCCGGCCGCTGGTGTATGATGCGAACTGCGTCGGAACGCAGGCACCTTCCCATTTCCCCGCTGCGAGTAAACGGACAGGCGCAGGGGCTGAAGCGGCTGAATATAAGCAGGCACAAGGTACCAGAACATCGGTATCGGGTACACTTTTGGCGTCGAAAACCTAGGTCCGTGGAGTCCGAGTGCACAGTTCAGTGCAGAACCTAGTAAACAATCTGGCTAAAAAATTGATTTCGACTACAGGTTACGCAAGAGTTGGTACATTCCTCATAGGTGTGAGTCTCTCTATCCAACGGGGAAATGCTGCCAGCATCTTGGGTACTACCACAGGTGCAAAATTTACTTAGCAGATTTAGTTATATTTATTTTAAGCTTTTATTTTTAATTTTTACTGTAAGTACTGTTTATAATAATTTAATTAGTTATATCATTAAAAATTAAATCTCAGTAAAAACCTGCAAACTCAAAACCAGCACACGATAATTTTGAGCTCAGAATTCTTTACACATCCTTTTGTTTGCCAAGAGAACTTGGCCCAGATTTTCCATTTGCGTTTCGTTGGTATATTTTTCCCGCCCATTCCTGCACTATTCGTTTCATGTTTGGTGTGAAGAAGGTATATGGGTCGGCTACTAATGACCCTTACGTAGTTACCAAACGTCGGGTTCAATGACACTGACCGGCTGACTAAGCCTTTTAGTTTGCTAGAACACTAAATGAGAAATACGTCTGCAAGTGTAGTAAATTGAAAAACAAAGTTGAACGTTTACGTTCGACAAATTACTCGAAAGGGTTTATGGTGGAAGGTTGCGATTTAACTAATATTTCTGGAACATACGGTCCCAAACCAGGGGTTTTAAAGCACAATTGAATTTTACAATTTAAAAATAGTATTTTTTACCACGAATTTACACCAATGTCATCCGCTAGCGTCCGGTCTGATGTTTTTGTATGGGAGTTCGGTACACTGAAACAATCCTTTTGTGTTTACCATGACCACCAGTTAAAATTGAGATCAAACAAAATGCATTGTTTGTCAAAAGCGTTTTTTGCGAAAAAAAGATCTGTACCTATATTAATGAAAAAAAGTATGAATAAAACTAAAGTTTGGAGGCTTTTTTATTCCCACGTTTTGTTTTGTTTGTATATTTTCCCTTTAATTTTGTGATTTTGACTTTGTATTGTTCTATTATTTTTTTTGTGTTTGGCCTCAATCTCGACTGGTTACAAGCGATGACGAGGCCGATGGTGGGACACGCTTACCCAGAAAACGGCAATTTACTCTGGCCTTGTAGATACTATCAGGTAAACATATCATTAAACTCCTATTTAGGAAACCTCAAAACAATGACATGAGTGCGGTACACCTCAATCTCCTTTTCAAAGACAAATCGTGGAAAATATTTCCCTGGTCCGTTGTTGATATTCCGCCCATACCTACTAAGCGATTTGCATCGACATTTGCTATGCGCATATCTAGGGTAAAATTTTCTAACACGACACTGTTTCTCAATATGTGAGTATTTGAATGGTATTCTCGTATTAAGGATTTGATATTTGTAAATCAAACGAAACTAAGTACCTAGACTATATTTTGAAACGAAATAAGAAGACTCTGAAGATTAGTATCAGAAACAAAGAGATCAATATTAGTCTATATATAGGAACACTGAACCAGAACCTAGGATCTTCAACTAAGCTAGGCTATTACCCACAGACATGGTCCAATCCAGGTCTGTGCTATTACCACATATTACGCGTGCGGCGCGGCGCCTCTGACAGATAGCCCGCTTAGAACAAACCCGCCATTTTGATCACGCACACAGCCACAGTGAGTTTACAGGCGATACCGGTGAGCATCAGTTTCGCGGCCAGCCGCACTTTCGCGAATGTTTTTGTTGGACTTGGTGCAATTTTTCACATGATGAATGAACGTAGCCCGTCAATTACCGTACACATTTTTTGCCACTACCTAAGAGCGGATTTGTGCTAGCGTTTTAATCGCGCGTATACGGTCACTTTGGCATACGCGCCTGCAGCGCTTGAACGCGCGCTGCACTTCGCGCTTCAGTAAAACTACGGGCACCCTGGATTATTGCGCCGTGTTTACTCGAACCGAACCGACATCTATATCTTTAAGCCTTAGCAGTATATGCCTGTCACATGACAGTACGAATTTACAATTTGACAAAATTGTAAACTTTCAATGTAGTGATTCATTGGATTAGCAAAGGCATTCATTGCAGTAGCCTAAGCTAGTGCCTTGAAATTATGGCAATAAACGTTAAGTGTCACCTTCTAAAAAGTATCAGTTAAGTGCCCAGACTTCATTCGTTTTTGAAAGCAATTGGTTTTCGGAGACAAGTCGGAACCTTTAGAAAAAATATTAAAACGCCAATATCTCGCTTACTATTAATTTTGGACTCTAGTTGATGGGGCTTAATTTGTCTCAAATGACGTCTACTATTACGCTTTTCTAGGAATAGGGCTATTTTCCCTGTCACCCTGTATGTGGTCTATTTGAGTAAAAACATTTTTGGCTTTTTGACATACATACATAATATACAGACATACGCGGCAGGGTTCTTTGTTTTTTTATTATTATGTTAAATGGGGTTGCGTTTGGCCTTAGTCTCGACTGGTGGTAAGCGATGACGAGGCGGATGGTGGCACACGCCCACCCAGATAATTGTATTATAATATGGTGTTTCCATTCACTTCACAGAAAATCTTAATTGACAATGTTTGACGACAACAAAGTGTTCTTGAAATTTACGAAAGGAATCTTCATAGCAGAATGCTACTTACTTATCACAGTGAAGTTGAGCCGCAGGTTCCTCGTCGGGGAGTTCCTAAAGTCAACTCTGCAGCGGTACACGCCTGCATCAGCTGGGGTGACGCCATCCAGGAACAGAACAGCTGGGCTAGCGGCGGCCCTGAAGTATGCTCTGGTGCCGAAGACTGTCGGCGAAGACCACAGCTTGGGCTGGCTGGCCAGGCGTCCGCGTACGTCGTAACTGTTGAGAAAGAGTTGAAGTATTTTTTTAACACACTTGCTCATAAACTGTTTCTAATTTATCCGCAATTAGGCACATAATGACACCTGTAAGCAATCTGTGACTTATTCATCGCTATTATTCACGTTTATTTGCTTAACATTGTGTAGTACATTGGGATGAGTGACAATGATATAAAAAAGTAACAACAACATTATACCCTAGTTATGTAGGCATGCAAATGTCAATTATATGTGTCACCACAATTAACGCATACGGCGTGGCGCTTCTGATAGATAGTCTGTTTAGAACAAAACCCAATCACGCACACAGTTCGTCTTAATTCAAAACAGAGACCAAATTTAATACTAGGTTTATACAGGTATCAGTAGTCAGGTGAGAAAAGTGGCCCATCAAATTATAGACTCATTTCTATTCTACCGGCTATTAGTAAAATTTTTAAAAGATAATATTGAATCAATTACTCTCTCACTTTGCTTTGAATAAATTATTACATAGTAATCAATTTGGATTTACTAAAAATAGGAATACAACCGATGCAGGTGTTGCGCTCATCAAACACATATTTAATGCGTGGGAAGGAAAGCAAGATGCAATAGGAGTTTTTTGTGATTTGTCAAAAGCATTTGACTGCGTAGATCATGAAATCCTACTGATTAAGCTGAGACATTACGGTGTTTCAAATATTTCACTTAGCCTTATAGAATCTTACCTCACTGATAGAATACAAAAAGTTAGTATCAATGGTACGAACTCTTCCGGTGCCACCATACGTATGGGCATGCCCCAGGGATCAATATTGGATCCTAGCAGAGGACTGCTGTTTTTGATCCATATAAATAACCTGCCTTAATTTGTCAAATATCTATGTGATATCTATGTGGGATTGTATTATTTGCTGAAGACACTTCTCTGATTTTTAACGTAGATAGAAGTAACAAAGCACTTGATGACGTAAATTATACTCTCTCTAAGGTACTGCATTGGTTCACGAGTAACAATTTACTGCTTAATGCTAAGAAGACTAAATGTATCAAATTTTCTATGCCAAATGTAAGACAGGTCGATACCATTATAAACATGAATAACGAGCCATTAGAAATTGCGAAATCTACAGTATTTTTAGGAATTACTCTCGATTCCAAGTTACAGTGGGGTCCGCATATTTCTGCTCTGGCAGGAAGACTTAGTTCGGCAGCTTATGCTGTTAGAAAAATAAGACTCCTGACTGATATCGCAACAGCAAGATTAGTGTACTTCAGTTATTTTCACAGTGTTATGTCGTATGGTCTACAGTTGTGGGGCTCGGCAGCGGATCTCAACACCATCTTTATTCTTCAAAAAAGAGCCATCCGCTCCATTTACAACCTTAGACCACGTGACTTGCTTCGTGAAGTATTCAAAGAGATAGACATTTTAACGGTGTACTCTCAATTTATTTATGATAATGTAGTATATGTCCGTAAAAACTTGGATCTCTTCAAGAAAAACAGTAATGTTCATAAACTCAATACTAGAAATAAAAATAAGCTCGTAACTCCCAGTCTAAGACTGCATAAGGTAGGGAAATCATTGGTTGGTCAATGTGTTAAATATTTTAATAAGATTCCGCAAACTCTTGTTGAACTGCTTCTTCACCAGTTTAAGTCACAAATTAAAGCTAAGTTAATGAAGCGAGGTTATAATAGTGTTGAGGATTTCTTAAATGATAAGAATTCGTGGTCATCTTAGGTATAATCTGCTCCTCTGCACACTTTTTTGTTATGACTTTCCTCAGTCAATTAAATTTTCGTGTTAAAAAACAAGATTGAAAAGAGTAACCATCGAGTTTCTTGCCGGAGTCTTCTCGATCGGAAACAACCTCCGAACCGGTGGTAGAGTCACATTATGTTTAATTATGATATTTACTATCATGCTCGTATTATTTTATGTAAGTTTATTTTAGTATATTTTTTTTTGTAACTATATGCATAAAATTATTGATATTTTACGTGAGGATTTGGCCCACGACTCCTGTGGAAGCCCCTTGAGCCCTTAGCTTCAAGTGGTTTGCAACAATTCAAACACACACACATAATCACGAAACAGTTGAACACTCCGACCCATGCATTCAATATTAGGAACACTAAAATACTTAAAGAACAATTATTTCTCTTTTTATTTGCATCCAGTTTGCAACGTATTTCTAACAACTCAGTATACTCCAGTATACTAATATTAGTCTTTGCTAGCAACAATAAAGTTATTTCTTAGACTACCACTGCGTTTTCAATAACGCTCAGTGTAACTGCGCTCCGTTTCATGCTGATCGTAAAAAAATATCAAGAATAATTTTAAAAAACGCTGTAAACTCGTTCAAGAGATAAACTATAACAAATAAATGATTTGTTTTGTTATTGATAAATAGTTATTTATGCATCTAAAGTATGAAGTTCGTTCAAACGTTTAGAAAAACGGAACGCGTATTGAACGAAGTCTGTGTGAAAGAATGAATGGATGCCGCTTTTTGTTTTAAACCACGGACGATCTTTGATTTATCTTGTCCTTAGATAGTCTTAGATTTGTATTGAACACATTTTAAGCCTGGTACTAACTTTAATACTGTAACAATCCTAGATATTTTAGTTTACTGGTTTAACCAGTTTCTAAAGCATTTTTTGTAATAAGGCTGAGTGAGTTTACAGGCGATACCAGTGAGAATCGGTGACGCGAGTGATTTCGTTTTTGTCTATCCGGCCAAAAACAAAATTCATTATGTGAAAAAACATGATGAATTTTGTTTTTGGCCGGTTCTGTCACAAAATAAAGAGGCGCCACGCTGCATGCGTATCTAATTTGCGGTTCTGTCAAGTAGGTATCCTACCTACGAGTACTTCATTTAAAAAATTGAGCGAATATGTACTATATTCTAGTAACACTGGGTGGTTACGCAAGTTTAGAAAAGGCGCGAGGGGTCCTTCTGTAAACTCTTTACTTCGCGGTATCACCGAGTTTGGGCTCAGTTGATCTTGTTTGAAAATAATTCACAAAAAAAAAACATTTATTCATTTAAGCTTGTACAAAGCACTTATGACATGTCAAAAAAAAGTATATAGAAATAATGATAATAAACGTAAATAAAATAGTACAATATTAGTACATATCGTGAATATACATAATGTGAATCTACCACCGGTTCGGACGTTGCTTCTTATCGAGAAGACTCCGGCAAGAAACTCGATAGTTACTCTTTTGAACTTTGTTTGTTTTACAAAAAAAAATTCAGAGTACAGTCAATGAGAGTAGAAAAAAGAACACAACATTGAGCAGAGGAGCAGATTATTCCTACTATGACCACAAACTTTTGTCGTTCAAGTAATCCTCTACATTATAATAACCTTGTTTCATTAACTTTGCTTTATTTGCAGACTTAAACTTGTGAAGAGGTAGATCATCAAGACTTTGAGGTATTTTGTTAAAGTATTTCACAGATTGACCCACAAATGAGTTTCCCACCTTGTGTAGCCTAAGACTGGGAGTTTTAAATTTGTTTTTATTTCTGGTATTATGTTTATGAGTATCACTGTTTTTTTTGAACAGATCCAAGTTTTTGCGCACATACATTATGTTATCTCAAATATACTGAGCAAACAATCATTCTAAAATAATTGGTGAATCGCTGCCCGCGCATGTGTTTCCGAACCAATACAATCTGGGTCTCTTCAAGACAAGAGTGAATAGGCATTTACTAGGCAGACATGTACCATCATAGATCGCATCGTCACTTACCATCAGGTGCGATTGCGTTCAAATGACTGTCTAGTCCTATATAAAAAAATAAAAAAGTGGGCTTCTGAGTGTTCCGTTCACCATGACGGCAACAGTCACTTGCCCCTGACTACACGACTATATCCCGTTTGGGATAAAGTTGTGATGGTATGGATGTATGTATCATTCGTTTTATAGATAGGGCCTTAATTATGTCATATCTACTTGTTTGTACAAGTTACGGTCTAGAAATCGAATATTCCAAATGTTTACTCCTCTAACAACACGTTCTTGGCTCATCAACCGCATTGAATGAATAAATTACACAAACATGAAGCCAGGAAAGCAATAAATTCAGTTATATTTCAGGAAATGTCATAGTCATTTAATACGATTTATTTAGTACCTTACTCCCGTACCACGCGTGCTGGACTACGGCGTCACCCACACACAATTCAACATTTGTTGGCCTAAACTAAAAGGTTCGGTGACTCGTTTCTTTGTCGTACCATCCAGACGTGAAACACTCTTCCAGCACATGTGTTTCCTTCCTCGTATAGTCCCGGGTTCTTCCAGCGGGGCGTGAAAAGGCATTTCTGCAGGCCTTCAAGGTAAGGATGGCCAGCCCAGTGATTCGTTGAATGACTGGGCTTGTCAACCTCATATCTGGACCTCACAACCGCTTTCCATCAGGTGGAGTGAGGTCATCTTGACGGGCAATATAAAAAAAAAACTATTTCATGTTCTATCGCGTTAGAGTATCTTTGACTTTAAAAAGTATGAAGCGATTTTATTCATGTCAAAATAAATGAAAACGATAAAAAGTAATCAAGTTTTCGTGTTTTTATTGATGACATCAGGGAAATAATATATGTGAACCAAAAATGTGTTCCACAACGGATCTGATTAACATGGAAAGACTCCACAAAAATAGGTTAGAAATTGAGTTGTTATAGTCAAAAATAAACTCCCAGTGCTAAACATATTTATAAGGACGTTCATTTACCGTTCGGCTAACTTTATTATTATGAATTCTCTTTGAAAGTGAGTAAACTCGAGGCAAAAGTTGTTCATTTTCGTAGTATATATTAAACTTTACTAGTCTAGACTTTCAGCTGGGATGCTGTGACTAACTGATGTATTCAGTGACGCGAATAAACTAAAAAGTAATGATTATAATTTTTTGTCGTTGAAAATAATCATAATTTCAAGTGACTATCTAAAGAAATGTGATAAGTTTCAGTAAATTTATAAAAAAAATAGGTTTAGGAAAAAGTCTTATCGCATACAGTATGTATAAACTTGTAATAAAATCTCTTTGGCTATACTATTTGTATCTGGGTGGTTATGGTATCATTAAAAGTTTTAATTTTAAAAAAGATAATTCCAAATTCAAATAAGGAAAATGTGTGATTTTCATTTGTTTTTCTTACTGTCAAGATGAGTGAATCTAATGAAAAAATTCGATACATTTTAAAATTTTACTACAAAAAAGGTAAAAATGCAACGCAAGCCGCGAAAAAAGATTACGATGTTTATGGACCTAGTGCAGTGTCTGTGAGAGTAGCACAAATTTGGTTTAATCGTTTTCAATACGGAAATTTTGATGTCAAAGATACACGTCGCTCTGGTCCCTCTATTACTGATAAAATGGATGTCATTTTTGAAAAAGTGGAGCAAGATCGGCATATCAGTAGTAACGACGTAACTGAAGAACTGGAAATTGACCACAAAATAGTTCAGAAAAAACTGGGTACACAAAATAGCTTGATATTTGGGTAGCTCACGAGCTCACTGAAAGAAACCTAATGAACCGTGTATTCATAATTTGTGATTCTTTATTACGACGCGTCGTTCAACGTCTCGACGTATCAAAACCAAACCATTTTTGAAGAAACTGATAACTGGTGATGAGAAGTGGATCACGTCAAGAACGTACGACAAGCACGTGCGAAAAAGATCGTGGTCAAAGGCCGGTCAGACTACACAGACTGTGGCGAAACCCGGGTTTACTCGCAACAAGGTGATGCTGTGTATGGGGTGGGATTGGAAGAGCATTATTCATTATGAGTGATCAACATAAAGGGTGTGGTTTTTCATCATGATAGCACATCTTTAGCCACTCAGCAAAAATTAAGAGAGTTTGGCTGGGAGGTGTTAATGCATCCGCCGTATAGTCCTGACCTTGCAACTTCAGATTTCCACCTGTTTCGTTCTCTTTAGAATTCTTTAGGCAGTGTCAGGTTAACATCACGAGAGGACTGTCAAACGGTATTTTCATCAGAAGCCTCAAAATCCCTATAGCAATGGGATCATGTCCCTACCTACAAGATGGCGAAAAGTAATCGTACAAAATGGCACCTACATACTTTAGTTAAATGTGAATAAACTATATTAAAAAATGTTTTGAATTTCCTTAAAGAATGAGAAGAAACTTTTTCCACAATTTATTAAGTAATTTAGTTTTAAGTTAGTAGTCTGTTTACTTTGCCATGTGGTGTAATCAGTAAATAGTTTTTTTAAGTCTATGAAGTAGTTTAAGTGCTTGTTTTGATTCAAATACTGTTGCTTGACCTAAATAAATAAATAAGGCAAGAAACCATGCTACAGCGCACTACGCTGATCTTGTCGTTTCTCAATCTTACCTGTATAAAGGTTCGCCATCAGCCTCTTTGAACCAAAGAACCATGGAGACATGGTCCCCTGCAGCCAGCGGTTGTATGTCGCAGGGCAAAGCTGCTTTCTTGCCCAGAACTCCTTGCACGTGGGCTGATGGGACTGAAACAAAAGAAAAGAAAAATGTTTTATCGTCATTTATGCAAATCACACGTTCCAGGACATAGACGGTCTGTTTTTTTAGACGAACATAAATTTGGTTCAACAATATTCTCAATCAGACATAACCTCCGAACCGATGGTAGACGCATTATGTTTATTTATGATATTTACTATCATAGTATTATTTTACGTACGTTTATTTGTATTTAGTTAATTTTTTAACTTGTCATTATTACTTTTTATAAGTCTATATGAATGATGATTTTTACTTTACTTTAATTGTACTTAACAACGTCTGAAATGCTAACCAAAATGAAATTAACGTTGGATGTGCCGTTCTTGCACTATGTGCAAACTATTTATCATTATGAACTATCCCATATCTTAGTTAACAATTGAGATTAACAATTAAAATAATTCGTTCTGTTAAAGTTTATTTGGATATTTTTATGTGTTGGTTTTTTTGAAGATTTTCGTGATCGGTACCTAGTTAAATAATTTTCTTTTCTTCTGCACGTTGCAGATTGTTTTGCATTACGTCGATACAATGACATGTCGATACGTCAAATATTAGGAAATCATCAACGTTCCACTTGAAAACTCTCAGTTGTGATCATTAAATAACCAGATACAACGCATGTCATCCATTGCGTTTACTTTTTATTAGTATTATTTTTTAAATATTTTTAGCTAATTTTTTTTATTATTCCCTTTACCAACTTCTGTGGCAGTTAGATAAAACTACCTAATAGAGGTATTGTTGTGATACATAACAGCATCTGAAGAAAAAGCTGGCTTATTATGGAACCTTTGTCAAAGAAATATAAATAAAAGTGAACTGTTCATGCCTTTGTGGTTTCCCAACAGGAAATAATGCTATTTAACGAAGATAGGAATGTTTGTGCCGCAGAAGGTCTAAATCTAGAAAAGTATTTTTCTTAATACCAGGACTTTTCAGGAAATAATAGGTTTAAATCTTACACAGTAAAATTTATACCGTAGTATTTATGAATAAGGAGGCGTGTTATGATCTGAATATATTGAACAGATATAAATAAAAATATGCGCCAGACAACACACCTCTTGTAATGGTCTCGAAGTAGGGATTAATATCCCTGTTTTCCACACAAGGAAATAAGCCGGGGCTACTCCCAGCACACCCAGACCCGAGTCAATTCAGAAAAAATCGTTTCCTGAATTGACCCGACCGGTAATCGATCCCGGGACACTACGGAATACTCTTGAGCTACCATTTGTCGACCGGTTTTTTTTATGTGCAGGCAATGTTTATTTAAAAAAATCATGAAAACTCACAAGCACTGAAAGACAGAACCTAAATAAATATCAAATTTGTGACTTAAGGCTGGGATTTAGCGCGCCGTCCGATAGAGCATTCGGTGAGCCACTGATTAGTTCTGCGCGAACAGAATAACGCCGCGGCTTCCATCTGTTTTCGTGTAGTAAATTTATTATGAAATAATATTACGCAAATTAAGAAGTTTTAAATGTTATCGACCTAGAAAATACAAAGACCTATCTATATAGATTTTAGGTGCAAAATATTAATTGAATATTGAGAGTAAAACGAAACAATCGTCTACGTACTCCTTTGTGTTTTTTTATCGGTGAAATTACGCTATATCGTGTTTTGGAAAAGTGGTCGCCTTAGTTAAAGACACTGACCTACTCGTGAATTTTTTTTAATTTAGTACTTATCTTTAAACAAAGTTGATCAAATATTGACAATCTTGGGAAAGCATGGCCTTAAAGTAAGCTCAACAATCAAGTTGTTTGGAGAATACTCTGCGCAATTTATTATTATTATTATTTATAATTTATATATTAGAGAAAACAATAAGGAGTACAAACGTACAGGTTAGCTTATTTCTAGAAAGAGATTTCTTCCAGCAGACCATGGCGACAGGAAAAACTCATTTAAAATTGTTATGGATAGACAAACGTGTACAAATGGAAATGTAAACGAGAGTTACATATTCAAAAATCGTAACAAACTAAAAACCCCTAAGTACATGTTTTACTTACAAACAAGTAAATTAATAATCTACAATAAGTACATAAACATATAGATAAACATATAATACATACAATAAATAAAATATAACTAATATTTGTATACATGTAAACATAATGATCCAATGTAATTTAAGTAAAACTCAAAAGATGTTCTTTTACTCGTAGCAGTCTTTTGAAAGAACCTACAGTGCCGCATTCGCGAAGGGATACAGGCAACTTGTTCCACAGTTGAACAGCATGAACAGTAAAAGATTCACCATACATGCACGTGTTACAGGGAGGAGTAGTTAAATAAAAGTTATAGGCTGAGCGATGAGCTCGGCCAGAAGACGAAAGATATGTAAAACGTTCACGGAGATAGCTTGGAGAAGCGGGATTAAACAGTACATTGAAGAGGATGACCAGTATATGATAATTCCGCCGCAAACGTATATTCAATTGTTTTCTGTACTCAGATATATGATCATACTAACGTAGGCCGTATATGAAGCGAATGCAAACATTTTGAAGACGTTCGAGCCTGTTTAAAAGTTCCTCCGTAGCCTCAAGATAACAACTATCAGCATAATCAATAATAGGAAGCATACGAGTACGTGATTGAGCTAGTGTTATCCTGGTTCGAATATATAATATGTTTTTTTTGTCGGTTTTTTTGTTCCAGTGAAATACAGGAAATTTTTAACGGACGTAACAACGACCTCCACTTAAATTCTAATAGCACTTTAAGTCTGATTTGATGGTCTCTCCACAACCGATCGCTCTAAAGAGCTAATCCGTTCCTTGTCAAATAGGGGTGGAAATAGGGGTGTGAACTAGACGGGAGGGCCTCTCAACTGATGTTGAGGACCCTTCAGCCAACATTCACTAGCATTGTCTAGATTTGCTACAAAGCATTGTGATGGTGAGCTTAGCCATGATGCGTGAGGGTAAAGAGACTAGAAACTGATGATGAATTGACAAATAAAAAGCACGATGACTAAATGATATAAAAACATCAAAAAAGAACGCGTAAACAAAGAAATTCAAATACCTGAAGATGTAGTAATTTTGAAGTGCATCACAGCACTTTAGGTACGAGGGTAACTGGTGATCCACAAAATAAATGAAAAAAATACCAAACCCCTCACTGTTTGGTTGATAGAAGCGATTGCCAATCTAGAGGTCCCAGGTTCTCACCAAGGTCGGGCAAAGTGTGTTGTAATCACCTCATCGCAACTGACGATGATTATCAATACAGCAATTAGTAAATTGTAATGAAATAGCCTTTTTACCAGCAAATGTTTTACAGTGCATTAGAATTAGAACAGTATCTCAGTTTCAATCTCAAGCTTGTTTTACAAGGACCATCTTGAGACAGATTTCTCGTGTGTTTTCCAGCCTTCAAATTAAGGAGGAGGTTCCCAATTTAGTTGTATTTTTTTCTGTTAGCATTAAGCGGTAAAACAAGTATCAACTTTATAATATCATGATAACAAGAACCTAAATTGTACGGTGTTTTCTGCGAATAAACAAATTCTATTCTTAATAAATGATACATTTTCGTTACTATTTTTCTAACCATTTTTTTTTAAAATACACTGTTACTTTTTTGTTTTTGTTTTTTTTTTTCAAGGCTGAAAATTGCTTTTCTGCCTGGTAGGACTTGAAAACGCTTTGCCACAAACAAAAGCCAATCGGTACTACATTTTCGGGTTTGCAGCACTATCCAATCAGAAACAGTTCTGCTAAAAGCTCTGATTGGTTCTGCAGCTGTTCCGAGCAACAATGGCCATCAGAGAGCTAATCCGTCATCTGTCAATTGCATGAAGGACTCTTGAGCTACCATTGTCGACAGGTTTTGATTTAACATTAGATATGGAGTGTGATTTTTTCTTTGAAATCATTCTATGGCAGCTTAACTATTTGGATTCTGTTTTAGACAAAATGTGAAGGTGTGGGTGAAGATTTAGTATTTTTCTTACCAAATTATGGTTATCGTGTAAGTAAGTACTACTTACTCATTTTACATTTTATGTCAGTATAATGCTATGTCGTAAATTAAATTAAATTGGCTGATTACAACTACTACTTACATAATGGTTGACGACCGACTTGGTGTAATGGTTAAGAAGTTGGCTACTACACCAGAGGTCGCGGGTTCGATCCCCGCACAGTACAAACATTTGTGTACATGAACATGTCTGTTTGTACTGGTCTGGGTGTCTCCTATGTATAATAAGTATGTATTTACAAAAGAAAATGTATTTAAGTATGTTTATCCGTTGTCTAGTATCCCATAACACAAGCTTTAATTAGCTTACTTTGGGGCTAGATGGCGCTGTGTGGAATAATGTCCAGGGATATTTATTTATTATTTATTTATTTAATGGTACTGTTCGATTGCTGGGCAAAGGCATCAAATCTTTGCTATTAATATAGATATTAGCTAATTTATCTATGTCCATAATGTTATTTTTTACGGTGTTATTTTGTTTGTATTTAATAATTACATTACACACAACACTTTTTCTGCTCAGTATTTATTCATGCCATTTCTTGCAATATATTTTTTTTTACGCACATGGTCGGACCACACTACTTATCAAGAATACCAGCTGTGTTGCTGCTTTATAGCTGCTACGGCACATGCTGAGACAGGGACCAGGGGCCCTAATACAATGGCTTATATCCAGTCAACCTAATTCCCTAAACGGAGGGTAGCGAGCAATTTCTTTAGTAAATATTCAGCTTACAAGATGCGTTTGTGCCAGGTAACCGCTGACTGGCTCGAAATGTGAAGATCATGTTACAAATTGGTCGCTACGCTCAGTTTAGGGAATGAACTTGGTCAACTGGTTGGCCCCACTTTGAGTGAGGCCTTTTGTTTTTTTTTTTCTGTCAATGTGCTTAAATTTAATTATGTTTTCATTTCTTACTGTGCCTTCTGTGGTATGCAAATAAATCAAGTTTTACCTTACAATAATAATCAATGTTGAAAACAAATCAAGGCAATTAATTAAGTAGGTTTATTTCCAACCGGTAAGTTTAAATAGTTATATTAAAGTTTCAATTCTCGCGTTTAAATACATATCTGCTAAGGGCCAGCAGCATAACAAAGATTACGCGTTTAGTTATGACAGTAAGGCTTTTTACTTTGTTTCTGTTTTTTGTCAGACCAAAGTTTAATATGTATCTACTATGCAGATATTAACACACACATACACATTAACGGTTTAACGTTCCATTGCACGCTTTCCGCTCCATATTTGAGGCGTAAACATGTTTTATCACTATCGCAAACTTGCTATCAAGTTCAACGGAACTTAACAATACAAACAAGAGAAGATCCGGAGTTAGTAATTAAATCTGAGTTTGTTTTCAAATAATTATTAAGCCCAAAGGCGACGGCATTTCGTGGCACTATCGTTTTAATATAGTAACATGTGCCAATAAGGGAGAGAGAGATAAGCTAATTAATGTTAAGAATGAGGTCAGGCAGGAGACCTTCTTAAGGCAAACGCAGCGTGGGACGCCCACCCGGAAGGTGGACTGGCATAATGATGTTAGCAGAATAATAGTGGGATGAAAATCTATGAGGGAGGCCTATGTTCAACAGTGGAGGTCTTACGGCTGCAACTGATAAAGCTGACAATATTTCTGGAAATAAAATTACAACTCAGCAAGCACACTGCTTAACCAAAGGTCGTTGAACCAAGGCTCTGGACCAGAAAGCCATTCAGGCGTTACCACTTGTCGTCAAGTAACGCGACGCGAAGCCGAAACGCGACGCGACACCGTGCGACCGCCTGTCGCACGCATCGCCGCTCGCGCCTCCCCGACATTCGAGATGTGAGAACTGATTGGCGAAATAGTTTTTGGGTTTAGGACACAAACATACATTGAAATAAATATGATGAAATATAAATAAATATGCGCCAGACAACACACCTCTTGTAATGGTCTCGAAGTAGGGATTAATATCCCTGTGTTACGAGGTACCACACAAGGAAATAAGCTAGGGGCGTCTCCCAGTACACCCAGACCCGAGTCAATTCAGAAAAGATCGTTTCCTTAATTGACCCGACCGGGAATCGAACCCGGGACACTACGGAAATCGAGGCGAGAAACCGTGCCTTTTACTCGTACTCGCTTACTCAGACGTCGCGATGGGGTCTTAGTGATAATATTTCTGAATTTATAAATAGATTTTAGTTGTGTTCATAGAATAAAGAATTATAAATGCAAACCTACTTAAATTTTTTTTGACTACATTATCGGCGTAGTGCGCTGTAGCACGGATTCTCGCCTCGATTTCTGGACTGTCCAGGGTTCGATCCCCGGTCGGGACAATTCTGGAAACGATCTTTTCTGAATCGACTCGGGTCTGGGTGTGCTGGGCGCCCATGGCTGATTTCCTTGTATGGCACCTCGTAACACAGGGATAATATGCTGCGTTTCCAGTAGAGATGTGTGATGGTTGTGTTTGTTAATAACCAATAGTATCACTTCATGTTTGTAAAGAACCAATAGAATCGGTTCCATTTACCTAGCTTCGCGATTCTATTGGTTCTTAACAAACACATTAATCGCAACGCACCCTCGCACATCTCTGGTGGAAACCACCCTTAATCCCTACTTCGAGACCATTACAAGAGGTGTGTTGTCTAGCGCATATTTATATTTATTTATATTTCACAGCAACGTCAAGTACATGGATCACCTACTTCAATTTGTGTTTGTGGTTTTGGAGATTGTTTAGCTTACAAAATTTATCCTTGCGTAATATGAGTAATAAGTACCTTAATGCTTATGCTTATGTATTTTATTTACTTGATTATATTATTGCCAATTGAATAGTGGATAGGTAAAAGTGGAGACTCGACCGAAACCTATCACGTTGGGTTCTAATTCGCTTGGCGAAACTTCGACTTCTCAGTATTCAGTTCACCAGGAAGCAATGGCTTGCCAGTAATTTCCCCAGTTAGGATAATAGTCGTGAGAGTAATGAGTAAGTGGTATTTTTCGTTATCGTTATATCGGTCAACGTATCCTTCTTACGTGAGTCCGTTGTCATGTCATGTCAAATCCCAATACTTTTTTTTAACGCGAACGATAACGTTAATTTTAAGTGGCAACTCGTGGTAGACGTACAAATAATATTCCTCCTTTAGTTGATGGCACCTCAGCCCAATAATTATTTTCACCGAATCTAGAACAATTTGAATCGGCGTTTTATCGCGTTAAATTGACATCAAAATATTCACAAGACTTGAAAAATACTAGATGAATATAAGAAATTTGCTGTTTCAGTCCAACAATGTAATCAAATTTCATGAACTTCAGACAAAGAGGACTTGTAAAACTTGGAATGTCTTAATTAATATACATAAATCAATACGTGGGACAGCCTTACAAAGATCGTCTCACTCCAAAATAAGCAGGGATTGATAAACTCACTGAAATAAATTTTATTGTGCATCATGATATGCTAGGCGAATATTGAGACTTTGAGGGCTATACATCCAAGAGCAGTCGAATAATTTCAATTCGAAGGTAGGCGTTCTGAATTGTTTCTAAATATGACTTTCCAAATAGTGGGAGCCTGGAAAACATGACAAATGTATTGCATTTCATGATGTTAAACACATGTTTATAATTTAAATGGTAGTTCAAGCTATGTACCGCGATTTCAGCACGTTTAATAAAATCAACATTTAATTATTTTTAGGACTTTTGTAAATAATCTTTACTAGATTTAAGTAAGCTATGTAGGTAATTTATATTAACCTTTAACAAACAGATTATGTAAGGAATAAGGAACATTATATTACATACTATCACGCCTTTTTCCCAACGGGGTAGGCAGAGGCCACATCTTTCCACTTGCTACGGTCCTGACACATCTCTTCCACTCTCATTAATAAATCCAGCTATAAGTTGATAAAACAATATATATGAAAAAAAGCATCTTGCAATATTGTATTTGTCCTACAGAAAAAAAAATACAATGTTTATAAATAATATATAAAGTACCTACTGCAGTAGGTTCATGAATTACATAGGTTGTTGCACCATAATATTAAATATTCAAATTAGAATCCGGACATCGGGTTACTTGAATAACAAACATTTCGCAAATAAAATGCAGTGTGGAAATTACTGATACGATTTGTCAGTTATAGACTCACAAATATATACCGTATATTTATATGTTTAGTCTAATAATAGTTACTTGTGCCACTGATATCGAACAGTTCTAATGATACTCGTATCCACGTGTTCCGTGATTTATAATCCTAGATTTATGTGTTAGGAAAGTATAATACCTCATGAAATACATTTGTATAACCTAAATATAGCACGGTTACGTTTATAGACATAATAACAACAAAACACTACCTATATAGGTAGGTATACAAATATACACCGTTTAAAATAAAAGCTAATACACGGATGAAACTCAATGCTTTTTTATATCAAAAATAATAATAAATACTATTTATGTTTTTAATATATAACAATTAATGCTTCATTTTAATATACAACTTGGTTACCAATATAATGCAAAAAATAATAATTTATTAATGTAAATTATTACGATTATTAATTATATTAATAAAATTATTATTCTCTTTATTTAGCATAAAACTTAGGTATAAAATTTGTACAGTATTCCTACAAAAACAAAGATTTACAACAATAAAAAAAACTTATAAATTATAATTATAAAAACAAAATACTTAATGTATTATTATTTATTATTATTATTATTAATAAAATATTGCTCTTCTCTTAATAGACATTGCTCTACTCTCATTAATTAAGTTGTTCCATGCCGAAATTATTTTTCACTAAAATGTTCAGTTAAATTAAAACTAGTGACCTAGCTTTGCACGAGTGTACCCATGTCATGAAAAATATTTTGTTTTTTTTCAAGTCTGCGCTCCAATTAATCACCACGCAATGACAATTTCTCTGAATCTACAAAATGACCTCTTGACTGCGATGACTTAGGCCTGTATTCTAAAACAAAATCTGTACTTGAGTATAGATCTGAGTGACTTTTTTTTTGAACTGACGTTTTGAAATCTCCACTCAAGCACTGATCTGTGCTTAAGTACGATTCTAGAATACGAGCCTTACTGTACATTTCAAGCAAATTAAAAAGTTTTCAGTGACAAGTAACCGCCGATACCTCGCTGCGAGGTCGCCAGGTTAACACAGTGAGCGCTCTACGAAGACTCAGCTTGCAGTGTCAGGCCTGTAGGGCGGCCGTCGAGGGCCACCCCATACAAAATCTAAATGAGAAATACCGGTTGCGGTCTGCTGTCGCGGTCTCCACCTCCTTTACAACTAATACAAAGACTGCACAACAGGCAGAGCATATTACGTTTGAGTCAGAAAAACTGTGTGGTTTTAACAAAGACCACATACCTACATATTTAGGTAATATACATATTGTTTATTAACTGTTTCACCAGCTTCGGCGGCGTGTAATCAGCTTTTAATCCAGTTTTCATAGCATAAGCGAACAAAGTTTCATTTACATTCACACACATTCATCGATGCTGGCAAATACAAACAGTTAACAGTATCGTTCATATTATTAATAAAGAATGATACCTACTCGTACAAAGCATTAAGATTATATCCCAAACGGGTAGTCAGAGGCAAGTGAGCGGCCATGGTGGCACGGTACATTCACAAACCCACTTTTTACCAATGGTATTAAAACCCAACAATGCAGGTGGTCAGCCTTACGCAGTTATCCAGGTTGATTTGGTTTTTTATCGATGTTCACATCACCGGAGAGTAAATCGGAAATTGAACAATGAACTCTAATATGCTTCTGGCCCGGCTTGACCACACGTCCGGCCACTACGCTCTCTTAGGAATGATGTTCCCAAATCTAGAATCGTACAATTTTACATCGGTTACCTACTTTTATATAACATTGTTATGATGTAGGTGCACTTGGCTAAACATAACATTTACTGTAGTTACCATGTTTCATAATGTCACCAAGTAAAGCCATGTTCAAAACAGCAATCCGTGATTTTTTAAGAAATTCTCAGTAGTTTCCACTGTTCATCATCTATTTTATTTTATTATTTTCCCTTAATAGTGAGTATGTTATATATTATGTAAGTATATATTTATTTATGTTATGTATTTCTATGTATTATATTGATTAGGTTGTATCTGTCGTTTTTAAGAATTTATAAAATCTTTGTATTAATTTCCTATTCTAAATGAACATTTTGCACGGCCAACAGCATTTCTGTCTCATCCGATGGTTGACTGGTAGAGGATGCTTTTAGCATTAAGTCCGCCTATTGTATTTTTTGCATTGAAGATTAAATAAATAAATAAATTTCCAACAAAAACGTTTCACTCATTATGTAAAGTCTAAAATGAGTAAACCGTACTAACTAGTACTTTGAAAACTTCTCGAATATCTTTAACATTTTGTTGATATAGCATTAATCGACGAATTTTAAGATTAACAGCCCGTCAAGTTGTTTGAAAACATCTTTATTGAAAATGATCGATTCCAGGAATTTTATTTGAAATTCAGGTGAGCTCGTGTTTTATATCTTTAATTTAAAACTGAAAAAGAGTATGCCTTGAAAGTTTTAATGGAAATTAAAAAAAAGATTAACAGTACAAAAATATAGTAAAATGCTATGTCTTCAGAAGTATCGTTTACAGTATTTATTTAGATGGGTGTGAATCCATTATAATTATGTTCTAATATTACTAAATAAATAAACTAATATATAAACTAAATAATAAATAAACTAATATTATTAAATAAATAAACTAATAAATAAATTAACTTGAAATAATACAAATTATGGGAATAAAACTCAATGGACTGGAAAAATAATTTTAACCCAAGTTAAAGTTAGGTAAGGACAAAAAAAGTGACACACTTGGTTTTCATAATTTTCAAATACAGTTTATATTTTACTAACGTATTTTACAATAAAACAACATAATTAAAAGAAAGGTCTCCATTGAACCACTTTTTTAAGGCCATCAAACCGTGTGTGCAGACTATTCAACAATAACAGAGAAACTTCCCATAGCTGGATCGCAGAAAGCTTTTAATTCAACGCAAAAAGTGCTCTTGCGGTATGTAATAGAAGGCAGATTTGTTTAGCAGGTGTTCGCCGAAGCAGCTGTTGTTTGTTTGTTTGCGAACGCATTCCGTGCGCCGGCGAAAGATCAACACGAGAGTTCGCCGACTCCCCACATCTTGCGTCTCGTTAATAAACATTCGCTTGGGAATAATTAATTCACACATTATTTTCAAGACAAGGCATTATCAGGATACATTGGAATTTTTCACCTCTAAATTTGCTGCCCCTACATATATCAAATACCTTACGGGCAACAATAGGTGAACAAAATAAATACTGGAAGTCAACCATATGGGGTGTGCCCTCTCGGCGTCTAGTGGTGCGGTGGTAGAAAGTAGAGAGCGGTATCAGGTTATGTATATTGGTTTTGGCAGCATCGGGTTTTTGCTGGTCAGTAAGGTAGCTAGAGATCATATCGTAGAGCTGTTATATATTTGGTCATGTAGGAATTTATTTAATAAATAAATAAGTTTATTTTAGCCTTTCAATGTCGGCAATGTGCGAATTCAACCAGGGGCATCTTTTCCAGACCCGAGAGAATTCTCTAAGTTCGTTTCCTGAATTGACCCAACCGGTAATCGCACCCGGGACACAACGCAAGTCAAGCCTCAATGGTGTCAAACGCAAATGGTGTCGTAAAAACTATTTTATATTCATCTTATCCTGCTGTTCTTTTAGACTAAGATTGCCGACGTCTTCGAGCTGACAAACCACTCGGAATAGTCCCTTATCTTCGAGTTTCTTTCGTTTATATAACTGGCTTTGTTTGAAAAAAGTATTTTTAATTTTTAATTTAAAATAAACATCTGGCACAGCTTATCCTAGTACCTACAACTTGAACTAAAGAGTGTTGGTGCTAAGTGTTTTAGACTAGGTATCACTATTTAAGGATCGAATCCACGGCAGAATCTTTACCGAATACGCCAGCAGGCCATTCAGTATTTTGATACAATTCTCATAACCACAATACAATCCAGCATATTTTGTTGCCAAAAGGTTCTATGACTTGTTTCTTTGTCGTTCCATCCAGACATGGAACGCTTTACCAGTTCACGTATTTATCCTTACCCCTATAGCCCCGGGGTCTTCAAGCGGGGCGTGAAAATATATTTTTGCAGGCCTTTAAAGGTTGGTCGGCCGCGAACTGAGCGAGGTCATTAATGCTCAAGCCCGCTTATCTCGCAACGATAATTTTATTTTCAAAGACCTCTTCCGCCGTCGGGCCTCAACTATGAAAATTATCGTTGCGAGTTAAGCGCGCTCAATAATGACCTCGCTCATTTCGCGGTCGAATCCAGGCTTCAAGTGGTTGCGTTTCATTACCGTGCATATCAACCTCTACTCTGACTGCTACTCGTAGCTCCCTCAGACAAACAGCACACCGGAAAAAAAAACAACAGCTGCATCCGCCCGTAAAAAGGCGTTGGTGCGCTGCTGACGCCTGGCCCCGACGGAAGCTGACCACGTCCGCTATGCCTCGTCGCATAGCCGAGACTGTGGTCATCTTAGGGAGTAAAGGCGCTTCCAAGTGGCAGTGGACGCGCAGCGCTGGCTGGCAGGCAGAAGCCTCGCCAGCGCCGCAATTCATCGCCGCAGGTTGGCAGGCCCCACCCTCGCTAGCGGCCACCTCCAGGACCCAGCCGTTTTCACTGCTGGCGAAGGACACCACCGCAGGGGGCCATTGCCCCGAACGGTTTCCCCGACGCCAAACCAGGCGCCGAGAAGAAGACCCGAGCGTGCATACCAACCTCATATCTGGCCCTTTAAGGCCGTTTTCGATCATGCCATCGATGAATGTTAATTCTTCCACCCTGGAGTATACGCTATGATCTCGTTCAGTTCGGTTTTTGGGACGCTCCAATTGTGGATTCAGCTTCCTACAAAGTTCACGATGAGCTAACTGTTTATGTGAACTAAAACAGTCAGTTTGAAAAGATTTTTAGAGGGTGTTTGTAACTATAACGCGATTATTTCATTGTTAAAGCTCCACGGCAATCAAGAAATAATCAAACCTGTTACATTTACAAGTTGTACTTACTACTACTCTATTTGACCTTTGACTTCATATGTAAGTTTTAATAATAATAATAATAATAAATACCTGGTACAATGCACACCAAGATCATCTGACCCCAAACTAAGCAGAGCTTGTAATATGGGCGTCAGAGACTGATAAACATACTTAAATATTTCTAAATACATACTTAAGTAGATAATAACACCCCGACACACAACAAATACAAATGTTCGTCACACAAATATTTGTCATGGGTGGGGATCGAACCCACGACCTCCGGCGCTAAAGGCAGGATCGCTGTCATTGCGCCAACAGGCCAGTCAAGTTTAGTTTTATATAGAAGATCAAAGGTTAAAGAAGTGAAATAGTGAGGCAAACACGGAAGAGGATGTGTATGCCTTTTGTTCTCGAAAACAAAACAATGTCGTTGTTCAACTTTGGTTATCCAATTAAATACTTCGGTAAGATACATTCAAAATTCCTCCAATATAAGGTAAATTAAAACATTGTGTTACTCTCTTGTATCACGAAAGAGGACAATATAGAGTGGTAAGCAGGTACATCAAAAATAAAAATAAAATATTGATGAACGAAATGTAGGAGACTAAGGCCCGTATTCTGAAACAAAATCTGTACTTGAGTATAGATCTGAGTGACGTTTTTGTATGAACTGACGTTTTGAAATCTCTACTCAAGTACAGATCAGTGCTTGAGTACGATTCTAGAATACGGGCCTAGGAGTGATTTTAGATTAGCGTCATTAGTGTATACGCTACAAAATACGAAGGCTCGGACACGGACTTACTGCGGCGTGTTCACTCGAACCGGTAGTTGTGAGTATCTATATATTTGTTAAAGGTGCTGGCCTTTGAAGGTGGGTAATGACCAACGTTACGCGGCGTAATATGACATGTTACACAGCGAGCATTCGTCAAGTCACTATGAAACAAGCCAAAAACCCGTACTGACTAGATGAATGCTCGCTGTGTAACATGTTACATTACGCCGCGTAACGTTGATCAGTACCAAGCTTAAATTTTATGAAACAACGTTGGCTTTCAACGTAAAATACACTAGATAAAGGTCTATTAACAGCCTCGGTAGCTCAGTTGGAAGAGCTGCCAACCGGATTGTGTAAGGTCGCGGCTTCGAATCCCGCTTCAGTCCCGGGATCAGGTCAAATTTTACTAGTTTCTATCTTTGTGCAGTATCTATATGCATTATACGAGCTTATAAGCGCGTTAGCACTCGAACGAGTTACGGGTATGGCAAAAGTTGCACCTGTACGCGTCTTGCGCTTTCAAAAACGCTCTGACTTTAGCTATCGAATAATTAACATCAAGCGAATTAAAGTAGTTAAAAAAAGTCAAAGTTTGTAGAAGCCAAACTAACTTTTAAACCGTAACACTTGAGCTGCGGCTGCCTGTACTACGCTCACTGTACTAATGAGTGAGCTCATTAGCAATGAAAAAAATTTTTTCATCACCGCTCCCTCTGGCGACAAATTCAAAAGAGATTCGAGTTTTGTAGCCTAGTTTAAGTCAGTTTTTGTTCACGTTCGCAATAAAATGTCTGAAACTGTTCTCATCACGGACACAAATTACGCATGCGGCGCGGCGCCACCGACAGATAGCTGCTTAGAACAAACCCGCCATTTTGATCACGCACACATATACAGTGAGTTTACAGGCGATACAGGTGAGTTTCAGTGTCGAGGCCAGTCGCACTGTCGCGAGTGTTTTTGTTTTTGTCGAACTGGGTGAAATTTTTCACATAAAGAATTTTGTTTTAGACTGGTCCTGTTAAGTAGTATTGACCTCCCTTCTTCATTTTAAAAATTCAGAGTGAAAATATTAGCAACCCTGGGCGGTTCACGCAGGTGTAGGAATAAGGTGCGAGCGGTCCTTTTGTAAACTCTTTATTTTGTGCCACGGACATAAATCGCAACCAAACCCCGTCTTTGGTATGCCGTGTATCTACTTGTCAAAAGGAATACGATGTATATTTATTTATTTATTTAATCTTCAATGCAAAAATTTACATTAGGTGGACTTAATACTAAAAGCATTCTCTACCTGAAATGCTGTTGGCGGTGCAAAATGTTCATTTAGAATAGGAAATGAATTCAAAGATTTCTTAAAAACGACAGATATAACCTAATCAATATAAATTATACGTATATATACATAGAAATAAGTAACATAAATAAATGTATACTTACATAATATATGATCTCCTTTCAAGGCTCCTTTATTTAGACCGTACGATAAAGGAGCGTTGAAAGGAGAACATGTATTCTTTTTGAAATCGGATGACAAAATCAAGAAGATTTACTTTGACCATTCCTATTCTTTTACACTACAAATAAATAAATACATATTTGGAACAAATTACACCAAGATCAGCTGACCCCAAACTAAGCAAAGCCTATACTATTGGTTGCCTGTACTATGGAGACTAATAAATACTTAAATACTTCCAAATACATACCTACTTGAATGGATAATAACGCCCAAACTATGTTTAAGAAGTCAATTAAAAGTGAAGAATTTATACTCGTATTAATGAACCTCTATTGTTTTTATTTAATAGTTCTTTGCAATTAAACTGGCACGCTCCATATTTTTTTGAATAAGGTCATTTTGTTATTTTATTAATTTAAATCATTGTTGTAAAGTGCATTCACTAGTTACAAATGAAATTCTCATCAATAAGTAAACCACAATTTCTAAAACTACTTACGTTATACGTATTACTAAAACTCAAAATCGCAAATTGAAGTTTCATATTAAGTGGTTGAATCAGTCTGGGCTTGTAATATCCCCGTGCTAACAGAGTCCTCAAAGTTCCCCAAATATTTTCCAATCAACCTCGCTGCTTACCCCATCTGAACCGAGATTTATTACTCACTCCAGACGAACAGCGTAACGTCTGATAAACTGTTAATTAATAAGAATATATTTCCCGCGAATAATGCCTGAGGGTGCTTTTGTTCGGGGAAAACACAGTGAATGTTGCTGTAATGTAACATAACAAAGCAATAATCGAATTCTCAGATCGTTATAGCGGCCACGACGACTTTTGGGGAAGAGTTCTAATGTAAATAATGTATGTGTTTAATGTTGAAACTTGATTTTGTGAACCATCAACAAAAAATGTACACAGTGTTACGCAAATAAATTTCTTTTCTTAAACATGCTCGGAAATATTGTCATTACTTTTGAAAAAAGAACACGCGAAGTATCATATTTACGTAGACTGAAAACCCAAAATCACTTCCCGGCGCGTTCTTTGAATTTCGAACGAAGAGCGCGCCGGCAATGTTGTATGAAACGGTGTGCTGTTTGAATTTAGAACTCTTTCATCTATCGTACACATTGCGTTCTCGTGGCTGTATAGCCACAGATGCGTTTACCTTTCGGCACAAATTGTAAAATAAAAAAAAACAATATCATTTAAATTCGGCTGAAAATAATATAATTTTAAGACGCGTACAAAGCCGAGTTCAAGTCAAAAAATGACGGATAAGGCGAGACTGCCTGTGCATGGGGGAGTGGTAATTCTGAAACTCATACAGGGTAGTTAAGGGTTAAGTATTTCTGAAGAGATGAAAGTTAAATTAATGGAGAGGAAAAAGGGTCAGGTGAGGGTACCCATAACTGACGGGCATGCATGAGAGGATTAATGAGAGTGAAAGAAAGTGTGTCAACATCATACAAAGAGGAAAGATATGGTCTCTGCCTACCCAATCATGCTACAATGATCTGTTTTCCAGTATGGGCCTCTTAACCTCCACCAAAGTAGGTATCACTTAAGCGAGAAATTATTAGAATGCTTAGACGTGACATAGATGTGTAGCTTTCTACTGTAACATCACGCAAAATCACACATAACACACACGCACATCCATGCTCAAACACACACCACACACTCACACACTCACACACACACACACACACACACCCACACACATACACGCACTTTTTTCTGAAACAACGCAAACTCAACACCAAAAATTGCCTTTGAAGTGTATAAAGTTTGGTTTAGGAAATTCCAATCCTTAATTGGCAGTAGGATTTTTCTAGTTATAACTTATGTTAAGTTAATTTAAGTCGTAAATAAATAAATAAAAAATAAATACCTTGCTGGTAAAAAATCTGGCCCGTACGTTCAAGTGCACAAATAGATTTATACAGTATTTTCAAATCGTCAAATTACCGAGCTTACTGACACCACTATCGGTTAGAGCAAATACGCCGCAATAAGCCCGTTTACGCTCGTTTGGTTTGTGGAACCGCGAAATATAGCGCTGTGTAAGTGTGTATGCCAAAGCGACCGTATACGCGCGAAAAAAAACGCAACTCTGCAACCTCTCTTACGGAAATGAGAATAGTAAACTGGACATTACCCTAATGCATCGCGTGTCCACCACTGATAAGCCAATCACAAGACTCCATCTAAGTGTAGGTTTAAGGGTGTTTTAGCTTGTTGACCTGGATCAAACATTGGTCAACACAAACACATATAACTTTATTCAAATAGACTTTCACGGTAAGTACTTTTAAATCGTCAAATTTAAAGCAAGATATACTAAATAATAAACATAAATTCTATAATAATATAGATATATCAATACACAGTATACAGACATGTCATTAGTGTTTAAGCTTTGCACCTGGCTTACCTTTGTATTATCCCACAAAGCTACTGGTAATGGTTCGTCAAGGTTTTGCTGTAATGCCTTCACAAAAATTTAATTAATTGCCCTTAGATATCTAAAGATAGAAAACGCCGCCAACACGATTTCTGCTTCGCCCGGTGGATGACTGGTAGAGAATGCCATTAGGCATCAAGTCCGCCAATTGTACTTTTTTGTGCAATGAAGAATAAATAAATAATAAAACCGAATTGCGGACCTTGAAGAACCCACGTCTTTCACAATCCGGGCGGCTTCTCCAACCACTGAGCCACTGAAATCCCATTGGACCGAACGGATCTTTCTAGTATATTATGCTAACGTTGCAAGCCAACGTTATCCAGTAATGTTTTAAGGCACCTTCAAACATCTGAAACAAATGTTTCAAGTCTTGGTGAAGATGAAATACGCTAATTGGTTGTTACTTAGATTTAAAAGATAAAGCTAGTAATAATGAAAGGCCATTTTTGCTGTGAACAGGGAAGATCTGTAATTTCTTTAAAAAAAACATAAAAACTTAACAGAACCCTTTCGCTAAAATGTGCTCCTAGTGAAAAGGCCTTTATAGAGCGCTAGAAAAATATAGATTTTTTTACAGTAAAAATATAAGTATAAGTTAGTAAATAAGTATATATATATATAAGTTTGGAAATAATATTAATGACAAAAGTCGTCAATGTTTCGAAGTGTAAAATTCCATATATCAACGTTCAGTCTCCTTCGTGTCTTTTTTAACATATTAAACCTCTTTAAAGGAAGCCATACATATTTACATCTGGAAAAACACAGACTTCGTCAAATATTCAGAAGCCAATTTTCAACTTGTCTTTGGTAATAAGGTCACAACAAAAAAGAAATGCCGTTTTCACATCTAAATAAGGCTTTCTATTTTCGCTTTATAATCTCAAATATCAAACTCACACACTCTCGTTAACATTCAAAGTAATTATTACACAAAAGTTGACAAGCATAATCTCTATTTCACTTTGAATAAACGTTTCTTTCCGGCACAGCAATTTGTTTTACACGCAAACAAAAGTAACAAAATAAAGCGAGATATTTCTAATTCAAATTTACGGTAGCGAGAGTTGGGATGTTGCAAATGACATTTCCAGGAACTTGAGACTTAACTTTCCTATTTAGATAAAGACAGAATCAAGGATTTCTCAGAAAAGCGTTCCTGAAAAAATATAATTAATTTCCAAAACATTATTTATTTTGCTCCACCTTAAATAATTGGTTCACTGTCAAGAAGCATAAAAATTTTAAGCATAAAATAAGTTAGCATATTGTAATTACTACTAATTATAATTTCGCATAATACTAATAAGCACAACAGTTTTTAGCATACAATTTTTAGCATAAATGCAAGGAGCATAAACATGATTAAGCATAAAATAATTAACCATAAATTTAAAAACCTGAAGGATTTCCGGGTGGTCATAAAAAAATAACCCTAACCTACTGACACCAGAAGGATTTCTGGGTGGTCATAAAAAATAACCCTAACCTACCGACACCTGAAGGATTTCTGGGTGGTCATAAAAAAAAATAACCCTAACCTACTGACACTTGAAGGATTTCCGGGTGGTCCATTATGCCTGAAAAAATTGTGCCAAAAATAATAATGCATAAATGCATTATGCTAAATAATAATTATGCCACAGTACATATTATGCTAAAACCTAATTCGGTCTAATTAATATTATGCTAAATAAATTATGCCAATTTCATTATGCCAAACCATTTTAGGACAAAACACATTATGCAAATGAAAGGGATCCCTAAATCATTATATCTTTTCAAATGAATGTTGACAAAAAGATCACTTAAAATAATGACTAGCAAACATGTGGAACCCTCTTCTTGGAAATATAAAATAACACAAACCGATGTATGTTAAATATTTTTCGAATAAATCAATCTGATACAATCAAATTTGTGTTTGTCTTTTTGTACGTTCTGGTATCACGATTTATGAATTTTAATTTCACTTGTCACATTTAGTTTAAGTAAGGTGGAAAAATAGGGCAATTTAAGATTCATTTACAGACTGGAGAGTTTTAACAGCTTAATCTACGCGTACACAACATCTAAAGTTAAGTTTGAGTTAGTTAGTTTAAAAACGCTAATGTGAAATGAGCCCTCTGCCGAGATGTTTCCAATGAGCCGTGGCATGGAGTTCTTCAAGGAAGGTTTGAAAAGGTTTGTAAGGTCAACAACCCAAGAGTTCCACGCGTACATAAGCGGCGGTAACCGCTTACTATCAGACGGTCCATGTGCTTGTTTGTCACCGACGTAGTATATAAAAAAAGTCTATTTAAAATACTCTTGATAAAAAAGACATTTTCCGCAGACGAAGTCGCCTGCAGAGGCCAGTTAAAAACAAAAGCTTGGCGCGTTCGACATTATGATTTAATTAAAGCCAGTCTCGCTAACTTAGTTTTCGCGCTCGAGGATCTTCATGCTCGCTGAAGCACATTAGGCAGAGATGGGGCACAGTGGATTACAGGCCGTGAATTGAGCTGCCAGTTTGGATTCGAATGTATAAAATTAATAAATATGCGCTAGACAACACAGCAAATCGTCATAGCGTCGAAATAAGCCTATATCCTTGTGTTACGAGATACTAAACAAAGATTGAAGCCAGGGTCGTCTTTCAGAATGTCTTGACCCGAGCCAATTGAAAAAAGTGCGTTTTCTTAACTGAAACCGACCGGTATGTCGACTGAGATTTTACACCAATAATTTTTTTTTTTTATACTACGTCGGTGACAATCAAGCACGCGGACCGCCTGATGGTAAGCGGTAAATAAATAAATATCCGGGACAAATTACACTAAGATCATCTGACCCCAAACTAAGCAGAGCTAGTACTATGGGTGTCAGAGACTGATAAACATTTCTAAATATATACTTATATAGATAATAACACCCATACACACACCAAACACAAATGTTCGACACATGAAGATTTGTCATGGGTGAGGATCGAACCCACGACCTCCAGCCATGCATGGCAGCCGCTATATACAGGTCAGAATTGCAAATGTTTTTGTTTTGTCAAACTAGGTGCAATTTTTCACATGACGTATTTCGGGTGATTATCAAAAGACTTCCAAAAACGCATATATAATTTGATAATCACCCGGTATAGTGTATTTTACGTTATTTCCTCAATGTTAGCAGGCAAACTTTCAACGTTGTTTTTTTCATCTTATCTTAAGATGAAAAATACATTGTAAAAAGACAATCGACTTTTCGCGTCGGCAATTCCTACCTATGGTGTGGCACGTGTCTTTAGACTGCGGTTACTGGTAACCACAATGCAGTACACATGCTTGCTTGATTAATGTTTGATGTTCGTGATGGTGTTGTTTGATTTCCGGAACAACAATCGATGATGGTTTGTTTTTGATGATAATCATTTTTTTTCATGATCGATCAAAAATGCAGACCAGAAAAGTGTTTCATTAGCTGCCCATTAGGGATCGTTACAAGTTATGATTATAAATAAATAATAATAAATAAATATCTGGGACAATTTACACCAAGATCATCTGACCCCAAACTAAGCAGAGCTTGTACTATGGGGGTCAGAGACTGATAAACATACTTAAATATTTCTAAATACATACGTATATAGATAATAACACCCAGACACACAACAAACATTAATGTTCGTCACACAAATGTTTGTCATGGGTGGGGATCGAACCCACGACCTCCGGCGCTAAAGGCAGGATCGCTGCCATTTCGCCAACAGGCCAGTCATTGCGTCAACAGGCCATTATAAAAAAAATCAAAGCCCAATTAATGTCTAACATCTTAATCAACACGCTACTCTTAATTAAATTGCATAAAACATATCAATCAGGTGAATAAAATTAATGCTTTCAATAATAATATTTACACACTGAATTTTGCACATAGTTTAAACCTCACGATCATTTTCCATCAGGTAGAGTGAGGTTATCTTCACGGGCAATATAAAAAAAAGATTGAGAACCGACCCGAGCCGACTAATCTTATTATTACTACTATTTTACCTCACTGTATGATCAGCCCCCCGATTCAGAACAAAGTTATCGACCGATTCGGTTATTTTCTTTTATTTTTAATATTTTTTTTAAGTAAGGTAGGTTTAAACTTAATTCGTTTATGAAAACTTAGGGCCTTTGGCAACATATCAAAATATTGATTGCTACCGCTTAGCCGATCATTTACTATAATTTAAACAAATTTACCGAATCGGTCGATAACTTCGTTCTGAATCGGGAGGCTGGAGCCGTTTTTCAAAGTAATATGACGGAATCACGCAGCAGGCCATACAACGGGAGCCGGAGCGCCGGGATTCGTCACACAATATTTAGAAGTAGATGTAGTTGTGGAATAGTTAATAAAAGATCAGCCAATCCAGTGACTTATTTATTATTTAGGG
Organism: Udea olivalis; assembly: GCA_947369235.1. Taxonomy (NCBI): domain Eukaryota; kingdom Metazoa; phylum Arthropoda; class Insecta; order Lepidoptera; family Crambidae; genus Udea; species Udea olivalis. The sequence continues at coordinate 17,867,576 of OX376360.1, forward strand.
TAAAAGTATAGGTAGGAAAGAAGAACTGTAACAAAATAACAATAAATGAATACACAGAGTCCTAGTTAATAGATTATCTAATAGTAATAGGTAAGTAAATAGGTATGATATGCTTACCCCGATACACGGGTTCCTGTTACTTATAACTGTTTTAACTGTTTACAAAATTGGTTATTTAGAGTATTTAAAAATACACCATCACGTAAGTTATACTAGTTAAACTGGTAATCTGGTAAAATGCTCACAAACTGTTCAGTACGATGGTTTTGGTAGGACTGAATCAAAAAAGCTGCGCATGCAATGCGAAACAAAAATCGAATTGAATCAAATTTGAAAACAAGTACAAAATATTTTTAATGGCCAGCAGTTAAACCATGAAGTTTCCAGCGATCGTGGAGGTTGTAACGTCCACGAGACTGAAGGGAAACGGCATCGTTACAATACCGGGAAAAAAAATCTTTAAGGATTTTTTTTTTGTAAGTTAAAGTTAAGTTAAGTTAAAGTTAAGTTAAGTTATTCTTTAGTTAAGTTAAGTTATGTAAAAGTTAAGTAAAAAAAATAAGGTAATGTTAACGATGTCGTTTTTACAATAAGTTAAATTTGGAAGATAAGTTGATAGTTACAAGTCAACAACCAAGTCAACAAACAAGGCAACAAACAAGTCACTTATTTTATAAAAAATACAATATAAGTAATAACCTATTAATTAATTAAATGGAAGTGCATGATAGAATTTTGGGTAAACGAATGTTTTTTACAGTGAGAAATTTACACTAGGTTGGTTTCGGTTTCATTCAAATACTAACATCCGTCGTATCTAACAAAGTCTTAATTCTGTAAGTTTGAATTAAGGCATCAGTCAAGTAGAGAAATCTTATATAATAGAAGATGTTTCTCATGAAACTAACCCAGATTAGTGCAGGCTTATTTAAATATGCCAGTCACCACCCGCTGGCTTTTGGTGATCATGTTTAGTTTTTATGTGTGTGATGAATGTCATGTGTAAGTGTTGGTGTTAAGTGTCTTAAAAATGTACAAGTTTACTAACCTTAATATGGTCAGAAGATAAGATTTAATCTCATTAGGGATTATAATAAGTAACTACTTGTTAAAAGTAATTACTAATAAGGTAATAAGTAAGTTGGTTGTAGTCCAACTACTAGGTAGAAAATAACAGGCTTATTTAAGGAGTTGTTATCCGCTCCAGAGGTAAAAATACGACGATTACTATAACATAGGCTTATTTAAGGAGTTGTTATCCGCTCCATAGAGAAAATGACTAATGACTAAAGCCGGAAATACGACTAGTCGTTTTTAAAAAAATAATAAAACATAATAATCTTATATGTACAAAATTACGTATTGACATGGTAGTTAATGGTTAGCCGAAAGGATGAAGATGTATATAAAAACAGTACCTATATAAATCATTTGACTAAGTGACATGCGTCACGCTTAAAGTAATGATAAATTATAATAAATCAATAAGTAATTATATAAAGAAAATATGGTAAATTAGAGTACATAAACGGTGAGTAAAAATACAAAATAGGGAATTATTAACAAAAGTCCTAATTATATAAAGAAAATATGGTAAATTAGAGTATACGGTGATCGATAGTTATCTTAATTTTGGAATAGGTTTCATGTCTTTCACATGCCAACGACCTACGGTTTATTGGTTATATTGTACACTACACATGAATAATCTATAGAATACATACCACTTTATTCAATACACATATGATAATGATACACTCTCTTTCAAGTGAATCAAACAATTCCTGGCTATGCTAACGCCAGTAACTGGATGAACCAACAAGAAAAGAAAATGAGTGACCCTGTTCATTAACTGGGATTCACTCATGAGGAACTCATAAAAAGGTTAGCATTAAATGGTAAAGGCTTATTTATTAGGAGTTACCTACCGCTCCTGGTGGTAAGGCTTATTTCAAGAGTTACCAACCGCTCTTAAACTATGGAAAAAATGGAAATAAGAATATACTTTTACATAAACTACAATATAGTATTTGAAAAATTAATCAAAGGGGCTAAGGCTTATTTTTAAGGAGTTCCCAAGCCGCTCCTGGTAATAAGGCTTAGTTTAAGATGGGAGTTACCAACCGCTCCAAAACAACTATTGAAGGTTAAAGAGAAATAAATAATAAACTACACCCGAATATAGAATATTAAATAAAATATCGACTAAACCGTACATGGCCTTGTGAAAAACATGAGTAATATTAGGTGTTATTTTTGGTATAAGTAAACCATTACAAAATTATCAAAATATATTATTACCAAAATCACTAAAAATCCACATGTATGTATGTATTTGGTTCTGGATATGGATAGGATTTCACGCAATTCAACGGCAGTTTGAGTTGGTTGAAAATTTGCGTTACGTACTGAATCTAAGTTCGTAAATAATTTCTGGTTTGTTCAATTGAAAAATATCCATGGTGTACAACTGGTATTATAATAAGGTATAAAACCTTTTCTTAGTTTGAAAAGAGAAAATTATTTGATTTGAAGATAAATAGTGTGACAATGTCTGACAATGTCAGTTCAGAAGCAAAGTTGACGTTTTATATTGAAAATAGTAATGATTAGAAATTATTGTAAAAAATATTGTTCAATTCTAGTAAGATAAATTGATGAAGTACGAAAATAAGTTGGAGAGTGGTGTATTTGGTATAAAATAGTTTGCTATTCGATGTATGTAATGTTTGTAAGTATACTTAGCTTGCGTAAACTTAGTCGGCCTCGAAGACCTAAAGAAATACGAGCTAAGCGTGTAGTATCTTGGTTAAGGATACTCTCCAAAGCCAAGGATGTGGTAACAAACGAGATTTGGAATAACTAAGGGTTTAAACTCCAAAACCTCGAAGGTTTATGTAGCTGTCGGTTAGACAAGCCGTAGAGTAGGTGATGTCTGTAGGGCTGTGGTGTAAATAAAGTAAAGGGTACTGAAAGTATCTTTGGGATAAGAAGTAAGGGTAGGTAATAAGTTTGTGAATGTAATGCCTCCGCTACTAAAGCATCGGGAACCGATTACATTTGTAACCAGCAGTAGTAGCGTCGATCGTATTATTGTCTGTAAAATGTGTGTATAGTGATTGAAGTATATTTGGTTGTGAAAACGGTATGGTATAGTGTAATGAAATGGGGATGAATGATAGTACACAAAATAGGGTAGGGTAAATGCACTAAATAAGTTCCACGCTTAAACAAACATTATAAATTGCACAAACGTCCTAAATTATCTTCTTTTTCAGTTACTGGAAATAACAAATATTATTCTTCACTCGTGGTTTTGAGCTGCAGAGAAGAGATATCTTCGATTTTTTGTTCGGGCGCCATATGACGGGATCACGCAGCAGGCCATACAACGGGAGCCGGAGCGCCGGGATTCGTCACACAATATTTAGAAGTAGATGTAGTTGTGGAATAGTTAATAAAAGATCAGCCAATCCAGTGACTTATTTATTATTTAGGGTAAAAGTATAGGTAGGAAAGAAGAACTGTAACAAAATAACAATAAATGAATACACAGAGTCCTAGTTAATAGATTATCTAATAGTAATAGGTAAGTAAATAGGTATGATATGCTTACCCCGATACACGGGTTCCTGTTACTTATAACTGTTTTAACTGTTTACAAAATTGGTTATTTAGAGTATTTAAAAATACACCATCGCGTAAGTTATACTAGTTAAACTGGTAATCTGGTAAAATGCTCACAAACTGTTCAGTACGATGGTTTTGGTAGGACTGAATCAAAAAAGCTGCGCATGCAATGCGAAACAAAAATCGAATTGAATCAAATTTGAAAACAAGTACAAAATATTTTTAATGGCCAGCAGTTAAACCATGAAGTTTCCAGCGATCGTGGAGGTTGTAACGTCCACGAGACTGAAGGGAAACAAGTTGAACAGTAACAAGTTACTCAAAGGTTAGTTAGAAAAAAAAGACATTCAATAAGATGTAAAGGAAGTAAAATTTAACTTTTCCCTTTACGCAATCTAAGCAAAGCGACAATGTCCACTGAATCCGTCTGCTTTGCTATAAAACGCCCAAATTAAAAAGCTTGACGGTTTTATTTCATCTCTGCAGGAATTATTCTTAGCTATATTAAGGATACGTTACACTGGCCTTATTATAAACCCTTACAACTTGCCAAGTTCTGAGCTGAGTATTGTCTTATACAGAGCAAAGCTAATAATTTAGTAATATGATAGGTAAGTGATTCGTTATTTTCGTTACTTAATTGCTTAAAAATTCTAAAAACATGTAGTTTTTGTAAGATAACAGGTGAACGACCTACATAAATGAAATTAGAATTAGTATTGTTTATAGACTCAAAATATTCATAAGTGTTTAATTTACACGGTATTTCGCCTCGATTTCCGTAGTGTCCTGGGTTTGATTCCTGGCCGGGTCAATTCAGGAAACGATCTTTTCTGAATTGACTCGGGTCGGGGTGTGCTGGGAGACGCTCCTGGCTTATTTCCTTGTGTGGTACCCCGTGACACAGGGATCTTTAAAAATAAAACTTCGACTGACTTCCAAACTGACACCAAAAAGCTTACTTGCTTTTTAAGACACAGCCACATTATTTATTTATTTAGGAAACAAACAATTTTATTCTACCATAAGATTACTTAAAATAAATAACACTAAAATCAGTTAAGTTTCCACTTATGTTGGACATCAACCATCGAACAATCAACGTTATCAACGCTAAGACTAAATTACAAACAGAAAATGAAAAATAATAATAGAAACTTAAAATGCTCACCAATACACGGTTCATTCTAAATGGTTACTCCTTATGATTTTACATACACGATGTATGTAAAAACTAAAAACTTCTGAACTCAGGGGCGCAAAATTTCATTTTTTTTATTAAAGTTATCAGTCGATCTGAACAAAAAGGCGTTGCGTGCATATTTTGTTTTATTGGATAGCATCCCGAATGCGTAACCGCAGCGAGAACCTGTCCGAGGGCATCTTAATCGTATAATATTTTCCAACAGAAAAGGGGTATCTACTAGATTTTTCATAATTAAACAGAAAAATTTGGTCTTAGCAAAGTGTATATCCTCCCTAAATATTATCCCTGCGGGTAATGGGAAAAAAAACTATTTGTAGCACTTCAGGCATACAGCTGGCTTGCTTCACTGCTGCGGTAAACGCGTCGCGACCAACTGCGGTTGTAAGAACTGAGGGCATTGTTTACAATGCTGGTCGGGGTCGGTGGCACAAAAAAGGGGATGAAGCGAGTTGTTTATTTAGCTAAGAAACAAAATGGTTTCGGTAAATAAACTTGATTTAAGTATCTCAGTTCAATTGGATTAAGAATAGATCAATGGCAGTTTCGAGTATTGAGTGGGTTTGAAGTTTTATAAATAAACAAGAGCTTACAGTTTATTATAAGATTACAATAAGCAAACACCTTAAAACAACGTTCTTTCAATAAAATTTTAGTAGACATCGAGCTAACAAATCACACATCGTTTTGTCGGCGTCAAGAATCATTCTAGAAACATTGTTGTTAAATTTTGTCATTTTGGCAATGTAAACACACTTAATTAAGTTGCAATAATCGCTTACCAGGTTATGAGCAGATACTTCACCATATAGTTTGAGTTTCTCGCCGGGTCTTCTCAGCAAGAAACAACTCGGACGCGGTGGTAGAGTCGCATTATGTCTGTATACTTTATATTTAAATATTCATATTATTATAGTATTTATGTCTATTATTTAGTTTATTTTGCTGTAAATTTGACGATTTTAAAGTACTGATACAGTCTATTTGAACAAAGTTGTTTGAGTTTGAGTTATAAACATCTCTTTCTCATTTGAATACAGATCTTAAAAAGTTAGGGCAACCTCACACATATATTGCTTACCTGCTTGAATTCGAGTTTGTTTTTTGGAATCACGTTACTGCTCACGTTTATTACTTACACCCCACCAGATTGAAAGTATTGTTTACACCGAGACCCCCACACGCCACGAATACATTACCGGACTTGTGAATGGACAGTTTCAGTGTTGATATTGACATTTAAATAATTGTGTTTACGTCCTGTTAAAAATATTTATCGCCAACGAGACAAAATTTGGGCTTATTTGAATTGATTGTAAACCATGGCGTTAGGACAGTGAATTTAACCGGTATTTAGTAAGCTATGTGACGTCCGTTGAGTAGTTGCGACGGCAGCTATTATTCGACAATCGTTGAGCCTAGTTGGGGAACCTTAGGCTGACTTTCCATTGACTCAGAGCGGATCAACGGAACTAGGTTTTGACATTTTTAAATAAATAGAATTACTTATAATAAATAAAATCCCAGCACACCCAGGCGCGAGCCTATTTAGAAAATATTGTTTCCTGAATGGACTCGACCGGAAATCGAACCCGGGACACTACGTTAGACAAGGCGAGAAACCGTACTACAGTACACTACGCCAATCGTGTGGTCAACATAGTTGCAAACCTCACTTTTAGCCGGCAATGACATCGAGGCCTCTCCGTGTCAATTGACAGGCAGCCTTGGGACGGTTTAATATCCTTGGTTTTGAACAAATACGGGGCAGGGCATTTGTTCAGAATTTCATTGAATTAATTGATGGATGGTTGCCGCATTAGCTGCGACAATCATCCAATCAATTAATCTATCTCTGACACGCATAGTACAAGTTCTGCTTAGTTTCGGTGATTTTGGAAGCGTGCATGGAATATGAAAACCTTATCCGGGATATTTAATCGTTGACCTGGATGACTATTTATAAACACCTGTTATAAAAAAGACATCGCGTCCCTATTTCAAGACGTAAGACGAAAACGAGCCGAAGACGTTTATTAAGGAAGGATCTATAAAACTGGAAGCGCATAAAACAATTTGAACCGTCTACAGTGCATCGTAAACGTGCAAGGAGAAATGTGATTAGATTTTATGGGATTTAGCTTCCTAGGGAAGACACTGGCTGGCTGCATAGTAATTTAATGCAAGTTTAAAAAAGCGTCATGGCCTAGGCACAGCATGCTTCGGACAGATAGTTCGCTTAGAACAAACCTGCCATTTTGATCACACATTTACAGTGAGTTTCAGTGTCGCGGCCAGTCGCACGTTGCGAGTTTTTGTTTTTGTCGAACTTGGTGCAATTTTGGTTTTGGCCGGTTCTATAAAGTCGTTATAACCTAAACATACCTCATGTTAAAAATTCAAAGCGAATATAATAGTATATATTGCGGTTCACGCAAGTTTAGGAAAAAGGTGTCAGCGGTCCTTCTGTAAACTCTTTATTTTGTGGAACAGGGGTTAAGCAGTCCAGCTCAAATCCCATACAGAATCATCAACGTGGTCAGGTCAACGCGGACGCTACCAGCTGCTGTCATTGCTGTAAGCTCATGGCAGACATACTGTGGTTTGTTCAGCTACAAAAAAGATCAAACTCGACGCAATTTGAAAGGCCTCTTTACAAAGTTAATGCGTCGTCGCATACTGACACATAGTCCAGCACAGGTTTTCAAGAGCATCGATGCAACCAAAATATGCAAAGTAAAGTAATTTGCCTTATACAGTCCCACTGGACAAAGGCCTTCATTATTGAAATCAAGTCATCCTACCTATCGCTTAGTTACCACATTGCCAAATATGGGTTGGTGAACACAAAGCCGGGCAACATTATTGAAGTCATTTTCTTCTATATTTTAAGTATTTCCAGAAAAGATATATCTAGGTGATATTTAAATAAATAATTTGCTTGGCATCCTCTAAGGACGATGTTTAGGAGCCACTTGTGAATAATCTGTTTAGCTTTGTTGAATCCAGTTTTTTTTTGACAAGAATTTCAGCAATCTTATAAGCTACCAGTTTTCCACAAATTTGTCTAGAACTTTGAATTTATATTTTACTTTACGTGAAAATGATATCGTGATCACTTGCAGATCTATGCCAAAAATACAACTTTTGTATGATAGCAAAGTACCTCTAAAATTATAAGCCCAAGCTGTACGAGATAATATGTATTCAGGGGTTTTTATTTAATTCTGGCATGCAAAATTGCAAACAGGCAGACGTTCCTAGAAGAACTCTTTAATTTTCAATAAAACTGCTGATGTTAAAGGCGCATGTGACGTGGCGAAGAAAATACAGTTCCGGTTCCGGCTAGATGAGCTCCTTCTGAAATGAGTGATTTGACTGATATTCAATTATTTGTTCTGTCTTTACTAAATGATACAATTTCAGAGCGGTTTTTTTATTATTCCCTACAATTACTAACTACTAAGGGACGTTTAGAATGGCCAGCTATAAAATAGAACATTTTTGAAATTTACACATAGCCCAAAAAATTAATAAAAAAAAATGAAAAAAAAAATATATAAAAAAAATTAAAATATCTACACGAAAATAAGTTTGCGAACAAATCAAGTTGCGTTGGATTTCACAAACAGTCCTAATAAAAAAAGGATCCAAAGTGGGTGGTGGTGGCTGGTCAAAAAAAATTACAGTAAAAAGATCACTTATAGAAAAACAACGGAGTGGAATAGTGTAGCACAAGCGAAAAGTTGCGATCAAAAGTTAAATAATATAAATAAAGCGATGCTTAAACTCGGGAAGCTTCTGAACTGTCTCATAGCGGGGTTGTTACTAGAAAGTTTATTATTTTATAGTGTATAAGTGCACGCCGTCATAAACCGCTAGTAGATTTGAAGTTGTGTTAAATGGACTAGATTCAGGTTCTCCTGGAAAACGGGAGCGGCGCTAACGATGTTTTACTTGAACCTGTCTGCCTCGTTGAGCTTAGAGATCCTGCCTACTATGCACCTATACACTATTTTAAGGGTTTTTATTATTTTTACGAGTACATTCTAACGGGTTGTTTAAATTCATTAAAGGACAATGGAAAATTATAAATACTTAAAAGATTTGTCGTACGAAAACATATTTTTTAATACCATTATGTTGCTTCGTCTGTGCCCTCTGTTGTTTAGCTATCAGAACAAATTTTAATTTACTTCGTTTTGACAAAAAAACCTTGTATGTGCAAGAAAATGTAGTTGTAACCTTACTAAAGGCTCCTAAAAATGAGTAACAATACATTAGAGTCAATGTGATGGATGTTTAATCGACTTCTTTATTTCAAGTTGGCTTATACATTGGCTTAAATGAGCTTAAAAATGGACATTAATAGCTCTACATATATATTGACCTACCTGGCTAGATTTACGGACTTTTTAACCTGCACATACGCACGCTAACTCGGCAATAATTTTGGATTTACTATCATCGAAATGGAATAAACATTTTGTTAGTGGTTACATGGTACTGGAAGATCAACAAAATATGTGCTTGAAGAACCACGTTAATAAAACCTCTTTGTACATATATTATTAAATACAGGGTGTCCAGGAAATAGTACGACATACTGCAGGGGGTGATAGCTGGGATCAATACCTAACAAAATAACTCATTATACGAATATGTTCATATGAACATATTCGTATATTGAGCCATATGGCTCAATTCCTTGTCTGGCACCTCGTTATACAGGGATATTAATCCCTACTTCGAGACCATGACATGTGGTGTGTTGTCTGACGCTTAAAAAAAAACAAACATCGTAAAAACGTGTACAACGATATTGTAGTGTTGTGCAAAAATATAAGAAGCGTACCTTCCGGGATAGCAGAGAGACCTAACAGGTGGAATGGACATTGAAGAACTTGTTTTTTAAAAAGGAATATTTTTTCATGTTTCAAAAGTACTTATTAGGCGTAGAGCTGGATATAAGATATAAAAGTCCATTTATTTATTTACCAAACTTACGACTATCATGACAGGGTATACCTAATGCGACAATGAAGGTGTTATTTATTCCTGAACGATATAATAAACGTAGGTAGCGATCTTTGGGAATTCACTCAGAGTACTTAACAGGTCCAATTCCCCTGTTATGCAGTTAAGAGTGCGGAGTGCGCGCGTCAAGGGAGTTTTTTTATACTAATTATGATAAAAACGAACAACTTTCCCTGGCAAAATATGATAGCTAAACTCTGATAAAAAAACACCCACTCTTGCTATTGACCAGCTACTGGCTACAATATGTATAACACATTAAGTTCTTCACTTATATCTGCCTTGGTATAGTTTTCGGACAGCTTATTATTCATTTCGCTAACAATTTTATTTCCATCAGTCGTTCCATGTCACTGCAACAATATTTCAAATTAGATTAATAAGTTACTTTCCCCACATTAGCACATAAACAGCTTATATTTTACCAAAACAGCACTGTATTAATAGTCGCCTGGCTTCCAAGCATGTTATTTATGACACACTTTATTATATTGTATGAATAAAAGATGCAATGCAGTAATGTATATTTAGAAGCAAATCAAGTCAAATTGCTTCTCTTAGTTTATTCTTGAATTTCAAAGCATACAAACGTCTACGAGTATATTCCAAACGAAGTTGTCAGAGGCAAGATAACTGTTGCCACACTGGTGCGCAGAACACTCAGAAGCCCATCTATACGGCAAGCATGGTAAAACTCACAAAGCACTAATACAAATTACAAGTACAAATAAACTTTATTGTGAATCACAGGTATAACAATAATGTTTAGATCATAAATTTTTAAAAGTCCCACTGTGTTCCGGCTCACAAGCATGGAATAGTGTTAAATCATTAGTTGGACATTGTGAAATCAACTAAATTCTCAAAATCGAATCTAATGTTGCATCACAGGCGAACGCTCGTCATGCTCTCCCGGATGGGAGGCAGTATTGTAATGTAATGCTCAAAGTCGAATCTGAAACGTTACGTTATAGGCGAATGCTCCAAGCGAGGTAGCATCTTAATAAACAACTTCTGCTGAACACGCATTTAAAGCAGTATGCAAAAAGATAACGCTGTGAGATTTATTCACAATAACCAACAACTGGAGAGATAACACAATGTAAAACACTTATAGATACAGTAGTTACGTAGCACTTCAATGTAGAAATGGGCTATTTAAGTTATTCATTCAAACCACTAAACCGGTTTCACGCTTTTTCCTCCAAAACCGAACAATGACTTCTAAGAACTTCAACCAACTGCGAGTTTAGCGAGAAAACTGTTAAATCCCTGATAATATAATCCATGCGGAAGTAACTCTGTCTGTCTGTCTATCACGCTTTCACGCCTAAACCACTGAACTGATTTTGATGAAAGGGGTTTGAGTATCTTTGTATGGACACGTGGCTTAATTTTTTTTATTAGTGGCTAGCAATTATTTGGTCACTGTTTTATAGCACCTTTATGTAAAATTATATCTGAGTTGTCAGAATTGTTCTGAATGATATCGGAGCCGAGATAATATGATTTCTTAAAGTATTATTTATTGCCTCAGTTTCACTAAAATAAAATTTCGGAAATGTTACTTTATGGAGCGGAAGAGAGAGAGAGAGAGAGAGGAAGGTTTTCTTTTAAAGATTTACCTATTGGGTATATTTTTCAGATAAAAGTAGATATCCATACTGATAAAATTGTTTACAAAGCAGTAGTTGTTAAGTATTTGGCATTAGGAAGTGGAACACAAGCTATCACGAAAAACGACCTTAACGTCAATGGCATCAAAAAGAAATTTTCTAATAGTCAATATGTAAATAATAAGAATCAATGCCTCCTGGTATTGATTCTTAACCGAAGGTTAAGTATATATGAGTATATAATTATATATTAGTATATAATTATATATTAGAGACATTACATGGGAAAACACCTAAAAGTCTTTTTACCCACAATACAAGAACAGTATTGGCTTATATTGCACCAGGCCATTGAAAACTAGCTTTCTTAAATCCTAGTTGCGTCGCATGTTTATTACCAGTTTTAGGGATTACAAATAATACTGCTTTTTAACCTTTTCCTTGGTATGGATCAAGTTCAATTGAGTAGTTGGTTAAAAGTACAATACCTAATATCTCAGCTCCGATATACTTTGGCTATATGTACCTTTTATAAAGTTTGTTCCCCATACCCCATAAAGAGATAGACTAGAGCTGGGGCAACTTAAAGGGGCTAAAATAAGGAATGAAAGTTTGTACGTATGGTGAAGATAAAACAATGAGACTTTCTAATAACGGGACAATAAAAAATAAATAAAATATTTTGTTCTAGAGTTTTTAAAATTTCGACGTGTGTGGGGATGAAATTTCATAACATAAGACTACTGAACTCAAACTGTATCAGTACTTTCAAATCGTCAAATTTACAGCAAAATATACTAAATAATAGACATAAATACCATAATAATATGGATATGTAAATAAACAGTATACAGACATAATGCGCCTCTACCACCGCGTCGGAGTTGTTTCTTGCTGAAAAGACCCGGCGAGAAACTCAGCAGTTACTCTTTTAAACTTGTTTTGGGTTTACAACAGGCGTTAGTAAAGTACAAGCAGTGTGTCATTTTGATACAAATAAACCTATAAGAATATAAAACAAAGAGGAAAAACCAACCATAAAATAATATAAGTAATAACAAAAATTCATTTAAATAATTCAAAAAGAAAAATCTTCACCTTCTTATCACCTTTATGCTGACGACCTCCAGCTTTATGAACAATGTACCGCTGATAATTTCGAGCGAACTATATCTGCTCTGAATGAGGATTTAAGCCGCCTGTACGACTGGGCTAACAATTTCGGCATAGCAGTGAATCCTTCGAAGTGTCAAGCTATTATTATAGGTACTCGGCATCTTCTCGCTAGGGTAAATAATGGCGCTGACGCTTTGCTCAAATTTAATGGAACTGTTATTCCCTATTCTGAAAGTGTCAAGAACTTAGGACTATTTATAGATCGCACATTGAGCTGGGACAAACATATTACTGAAACCAGTCGTAAGGTGTCAGCTACCCTTCGAGCCCTGTACCGTTTAAAAATTTTTCTCCCTTCGAGCACAAAAGTGCTTCTGGTTCAGGCGCTGGTTTTACCAATAATCGACTACGCAGACGTCTGTTGCTCAAATTTATCTCAAGGCTCACTGAACAAATTAGACCGTCTCCTCAACGGGTGTCTGCGGTTCATTTTTGGAGTACGAAAGTACGACCATATATCTCCGTATCGTAGCCAACTAAAATGGCTTACCATCCGCAAACGCAGAGAACTAAGAACGCTGTGCTCTCTTTTTAGTATCCTCAGAGACCCAAATGCTCCGGAGTACCTTAGGTGCAGATTCATGTTGAAGGGTGAAACTAGTTCCCGCAGACAGCGCCCCTGCAATATGTTCAAACTGGAAATTCCCGCACATAGGACCAGCCACGTGGGCCATTCCTTTACTCTTACAGCCATTGGACTGTGGAATAAGCTGCCTGACGCTATAAAATTATCACAAACTAAAGCCACTTTTAAAAAATCTGCCCGTGAGCATCTGAGAAATTCTACGTAATTCCTACAGATTCCCCTCCATCATCTTCATTTCTTATGGAAAAGTGAGTATGTTATTTATATATATGTATAAATTATTTGGTATGTGTATTTATATATATAAATATATATATTATTGTTTGTTGTATTATTATTTATTTATTGATATAGGTATTAGGTATTTTTACTTAGTTAAAGGTTATTTATTGTCTTTTTTTAATATCTTTGTTTCTTTTCTTTTCTTCTCAAACCCAGATACTAGCACCGCCAACAACATTTCTGTCCCGCCCAATGGTTGACTGGTAGAGAATGCTTTTAGCATTAAGTCCGCCTTTTGTACTATTTTGTGCATTAAAGATTAAATAAATAAATAATAATAAAAATTGTTAGTCAGTACATACTAGGTACCTATTAACTATTACAATAAACATCTGTTACAATAGAGCTATTTAATCTCGCATCGAGCAGAGCGCTTATACCCACGCATTTTTATCTATAAGGTAGTCTTTTGTAGTATAATAGCCCTTTTTTAATAAAGCTGTTTTGATGTGATTTTTGAATCTATGTAAAGGTAACTCACAAATGGTTTTTGGAATTTTGTTGTAATAATGTATACCTTGCCCCATAAAGGAGGACACAAACTCGCGGGCAAAAGCTAGTATAACACAAGTAAACTTAAGTGAGCAGTTCATAACCCGTTTTAGCGACAATGATTCTGTAAAGCCGGGGTACAATGTCGTAGAATAATAATTTAAACGTCCCCTGAAACGTTTATATGCAAATAAAGCGTCGTAGTTAGTGCTTTTTGCTTCGTGTAAGGGTCTGAATAAACATTTTTGGGTAAGAAATTGGGACGGACATGGCCGGGACAGGTGGGACGTCACTAGACGGGACGCGGCTTGCGTAAATGATATTTCAGTTTTTGGTTGGTAATATTTCATAAACTTTTTTCAACTGTTGTAAGGATTCGGTCACCTTCAAACGGTTTGGTCTGAAAATTCATGTTGAGTTGTTGAGCAGTGAACGTTTTATAGTTATTATTGATGAGATTTACCTTCTATTATAGGCTCTCAGAGATTTTGTCAGTTCAAAGTCAATGCGAGTTGTATTTAATTAAATGTTATAAGTGAATATATGTAATTTTTGAACGTCAGAGATTGATAAACATACTTTTATATATTTCTAAATATATAGTTGTACTAAAAATATAATAAAATCAAGACACTCAACAATTACACTAAATATTCGTCACATGAATGTATATGTCGTGAGTTGAACCCACGACCTCCGGCGGTGAAGGCAGGATCACTTCCACTAAGCCAACAGGCCATTTAAATGACCTGTTGGCTTAGTGGAATCTTATGTATTAATTATTCAATTCAAGGTCGGAGTCGCCATTGACACACATGCTATTAATAAATAAATAAATATAAATATGCGCCAGACAACACACCTCTTGTAATGGTCTCGAAATAGGGATTAATATCTCTGTGTTACGAGGTACCACACAAGGAAATAAGCTAGGGGCGTCTCCCAGCACACCCAGACCCGAGTAAATTCAGAAAAGGTCGTTTCCTGAATTGACCCGACCGGGAATCGAACCCGGGACACTGCGGTAATCGAGGCGAGAAATTTCTTATTAATTCAGATTTGAATATTCAGATTAATTTGCAAGCGGTTACCCCTTTCACACAACCTTAGACACTCGAAGCCCCGTGAAAAATATTCTGTACAGAGTGCCGAGTGCGAGTTGCAGTGAGAGAAGTGAATAACTTCACCATCGCGTTTGCGAGAAAATTAACGCGAATTTGTATGGTATCGCGTCAACGCCATCTAGCGGCCTTAATGTTGCCCGAATTCGCCGCTAGATGGCGCTGACTCGATTCCATAGTAATTGACATTTACGTGCTCGCAAAACGCGATGGTGAAGTCATTCACTTCTCTCACTGCAACTCGCACTCGGCACTCAGAGGCGTTCACATCAACCTTTACACAGGGGCACCTAACGCTGCTGACATATGACCTGTTTTGCAATGGTTTTGTGAAGGTTGATGTGAACGCCTCTGTACGTCTACCACGAGTTGACACTTTAAAGTTACATTATCGTTCGCTTAAAAAAATGTATTGGGATTTGACATTGTCATGTCATGTCATGTCAAATCCCAATACATTTCGTTCTTTAGACAAAATCAATAATTCATTCAAAGGGGTTTGAGTAACTTTGTATGGACACGTGGCGTCAATATTTTTATTATCGGCCAGCAATAATTTTACCGCTGTTTTATAGAACCCTAATAAAGAAACATAATTATCTGAGTGGTCAGAATTGTTCTAAGTGATATCGGAGCCGAGATATGATTTCATAAAGTATAATTTTAAGCCTTAGTTTCACAAAATAAAAGTTCTGAAATATTACTTTATGGAGCTAATCTCACCTAACCGCTGTTAAAAAGGATGCAGAAATAGGAGAGAAAGGTTTTCTTTTCAGGATGTACCTGTTGAGTATATTTTTCTAATAAAAGTATATCCAGCAATACTTCAAATTAGCTATCCATAGTTTTAATGTTGTCTATATAACAGTAAATGTTAAGTATTTGGCATTAGGAAGAGGAACACAAGCTATCACGAAAAACAACCTTAACGTCAATGACAGCAAACAGACATTTTCTAATAGTCAATATGTAAATACGAAGTATTGGTTCCTAATCGTCGACATCAGACACATTGCATGGGAAAAACACCTGAAAGGCTTTTTACCTACAATACAAGAACAATAATGGCCTTATGTTGCACCTGGCCATTTAAACCTAGCCTTCTATAAAAGGATTATAAATAATGCCGCTTTTTTACCTTTTCCTTAGTATGTATCAAGTTCAATTGAGTGGTTAGTTAAAAATGTAATACTCACCTAATATCACAGCTCCGATATACTTTAGATATGTCCTCCATATAAAGTTTGTTCCCTTCGATATGTTCTTTCATAATAATAAAGTTTGGTGTATGGCCGCGAAATTTCAAAAATGACGCCAACGTTACCCATACCCCTTTATAATTTACAATTAGATCTTTCGAATTTTCAATTCAATATTTTTACTCAAGCTGTATAGTATAAACATATAATTGAAACATGAGTTAAAATATGTCAAAAATCCCTCAAAAATAAAAATGAATCTCGTGGTCAGCGTTTTTTACCTAAAGGTCTATAAAAAGAAACGACAACTCCTTTATTAATTCGGCAAAATACTTTTTGTTACTGGATAGTCTTTTCTTAACATTAGCGTCACGTGTGGTCGCCGGGCAGCTTAATGTGGGTTCAAGAGTCGTTCGTTCAATAGTTCATAAGATCGATAAAATAATACATGGTTATAATGTGACTCTTCCACCGTGATCAGACTGCTGATTTTACTGAGGAGACCCGGCAAGAAACTCAGTACCTAGTTGATCTTTCATGCAAGTTTAATAGGCTTAGACTTAAGTCACTCAAATTGTAATCAGAGTCAACAGTTTCAACGTGAATATAATATTTTGATAGTTGAGAAATATTTATCTTATTTGATTGATCATGAAACACTGCAAAGTTTTTAAATTTCTAGCTACACGGGCAAACGCCAATCAACTGAACTATATCCCACTTGTTTGAGAAGACCCTTGATCTACACAGACATTAATAGGCTGGCAAACTTTGGAGGTCGAACTCGAATTGGAGACCATTAATTAATTTTGAAATAGTTGAATTGTGTGTGGCACAGACAACAAATGAAAATGGGTCCCGAACTAGTCCTGGAGCTAATTCGTGTAAATAGGCTCATCACCACGCTTGCCAAAATGCGGGTTGATAATCACAAACTATATATGTCTTTAATCAAAAAAACGAAATCACAATCGGTTTATCCGTTTGGGAGCAACGATGCAACAGAAACATAACGCATTACATATTTTTGAATCAGGGGTTAGATAGATAAATAATATACTTTATTGTACTAAAAAACAATAACAGTAATATTCTACAATTTAAACAATTTGTACAATTTAGGCGGCCTTATCGCTAGAGAGCGATTTCTTCCAGGTAACCTTTGGGTAGAGGAACTTGTTAAAGCATAAAGAGTGTGGAGTGAAAACAACTACAAGAGCAAAACATAAAATATGAATGAATACAACTTCAATCAATATTATAAATAAATACTTAAACAAACAATCAATATATTACATATACATAAATAAATATAAAAAACATACAAATGCACATACACACCTTACACACATGCATACATTTATTTTGGCAATGACGTCACATCATACTAGACACCAACTTAACAACCATGAAGAAGGAGTAGGTCATAGTGAGAGGAAATAGGCTTTGACACGCAATTTAAATATAGGTAGGGATTGAGATTACCTTATAGGCAAAGGTAGGATATTCCACAGGAAGACGGATTGGACAGTGAAGGAATTTGAGTAACAGCGTGAGGAATGTGGAGGGAATGTTTAAAGGGGTTTGAGCGTCTCGCAGATTGCTGAAATTTAAACAACTCTTTGAGATACGGAGGCGTCCGGGGTTAAATATATTCTACTTAAATTCACACATCATCTGCGTGTAAGTAGTTAATATTACGTTTATGTGTACGAAAAAGCTCTTGGCCGTAATCACCATAGTTAAAGTATGCGCCAGCGGCTGCGCCTGCGTGGACTATTTCTCCCGTGAATAGGTAACCTTTAAATATAGCCTATTTTATTAAGAGATAATGTAGCATACTAATGGTAGACTAGTTTTTCAAATCGGTCATTAGGTTTTTGTGTTTATATATATAATACTTTACAAATGAAATTAAAAAAATCTTATTAATATTTTTAGCATTCGATCGACTTATAAATTGCCTTTTTTGAACAGGAATTATCTCTAAAAGTATACTCGTAAGTTTGAAATGCAACTTATTTCAAAAGTTTATGGACGATCAAAGAGTTTAATTAATTTTCAGAATGTTCTCCCAGAAAATGGCCTATTAAATCCAGTGATAAACACGTCTGAATACTGATTTAAGTTATTTGATAAAGCCGTACTTACCAAAAATGCTTTTGAATATGAATTTTTTAGATAGAACGATAGTATTATTCGAATTTTTAATTTGGTTTTGGTAATAAATATTGATACTGTACTTGCCTTTATATACACTGAACAAAGGACTACATCATTAAAATCAAGTCATAGCTACAATTCAGGCGAATTTAGCCACCAATTAGCGCCACCAAATTGATTTATTTTTGTAACTTCTAAATTAGACATTGTTTTTAAAAACTGAATAATTAATATCTCAAAAAAGCTTCTTTTAAATATTGAATGTCCACGACTTTTCATTTTCTTTTTTAGTTTTATATCGCGTTTTTGCTAAAAGTGGCCACTTTCAGCAAAAACTAAAACTACTACCAATCCGTACTCCGTGACCGGAACTGCCCTTAGCAAATCCAGAGTAATTCACCGTAACCAATGAACGCTAGCCCACTAAGACCTCCTCCTCACCGGATTAGTGCGTTTTCGTTTCGGTCGCCTCTGCACTAAATCTGTACAGATTTTCTGCTGACAAACATTTCCTGACAGGCTCTGGATGTTTTCAGTAAGGTAATGTTGATTTGATGTGATTGGTGTGTGAGGCGCGCGGCGGATCTGGCGGGGCTGAGACGGGGAGGCCAGCCGCTCTGTACAGATTCTAAGCAGAAGCGCGCGTACTCGTATGCGCTCGGAAAAGAGTCTGTACCGAATCGAGTTGGTCTGAAAACTCTCATTTGATTAAAAGCGCTACTTATAGTCCTGGGGTCTTCAAGCGGGGCGTGAAAAGGCATTTCTACAGGCCTTCAAGGTGAGGATGGCCAGCCAAGTGATTCGTTTGATTGACTGGGCTTGTCAGCCTGATATCTGGACCTAACGACCACTTTCCATCAGGTGGAGTGAGGTAATCTTGATGGGCATTATAAAAAAAATGCGCTTGGTAAACAATCTATACAGATTCGGTGCAGAGGCGGTATCGAAACGAAAACGTACCAACCCGGTGAGGAAGAGGCACACTATTCAATAAAAAGCTTTAAAATAGTCTGCCAAAGCTGAACAAGCGAATTAAACGCAACACTAACATTCTGGAACCTGTCTGTAGTTACGCTCTTCGGATAGTTGAAGCTTAACTATGACTGTAATTGCAATTTAGTCACTTACAGAACCATTTGGAAACTATTGGACAGGCTGAAGGGTTGGAATGTTTAAGGGGGGGGACACATAGTTTGTTAGGGATGAAAAACTCAGTTTGAATCCGTTTTAGTTTATTTCATGGCAAAATCGATTAAAAGTTATCTTCGTTCTTCCAAATGTCTCACCCATTAACCCTAGATTTCTCAAGTTGCATTTTGTAATCATTCTTATTAACATCATTCATTATTCGCAGCCATTGGACCTTCACTTCTGAACACAGACCTCCAGTCAATTGAAAGCGGTCTTCATCCATTGGACTCTTCTTTTCCAGGTCGTCCGTTTACCTTGTACAAAGTGAGCGTCCTACTCCTTCATCTTCATCCTGCAAATTTGCCTTTTCTTATTTTCTGACGTCTTTTGTCAGGTGTTTTTTTAATCTTAACTCATGATCCCTTATCAAGATCCATGTTACATTAACTCGTCAAATCATGAGTGAAGATATGTCAAAAAACGCTGATTACGCGATCAGCGATTTTTACGTTAACTGTCGTACGTCATCATTTTATACGTAAATGTCTAAAAAAAGACGATAGCTCCTTTCTTGATTCGGCCAACGACTTTTTGTTGCAGATAGTTCTCCTGTAACCGTTGTGGCGCGTATGGTCGCCGGGCCTCCTATTAATACGGGAAGAGAAAGTATAAATGAAGTATCTATAAAGTTTTTAATATATTAAACGCGTTTTCAAATTCAAAATAATTAAAAAGTTAAAAAAAAGGTAAGTTTTATGGAACAGTATTTATAGCCAGACTTATACATACGAGTAAATAGTATAAAAGCGAAAAATCTCAGAAACTACAAGTGCTAGGAGTTTCAAATTTTTCACGAGGTTTTGTTTTAGAACGTTAGTGCTCATTTAGACGGGATTTCGCGAAATTCAACCCCTAAGAGGTTGTTTTTGGGGTTGATAGTTTGTATGAAACTTCGTTACTACAAGTTCTAGGAGTCTCAAATTTTGCAGATGGGTTCTTTTTAAGACGTAGCTGCTAACTAAGATAGGATTTTGTGAAAAATATGAAAGTCGGAAAAAATCCTGTATGTCATAAAAATTAAGTTCACGCGGGCAAAGCCGTGAGCGGAAAGCTAGTTTATATATACTGCTAAGAACGGGGTTCCGTTATTATAAGCTAATCGTTGCTACACCTACAAATTTGAACTGGCCTGACTCGAAAATAGAATTCAAGGCATCTATATCCAATATCGTTGTGTACAACAATTGTGATCCCTATTTCACAGACTGAATTTTCATAGAATTTCGATTCGATGAAAATGTTTCATAGAATATTCGGTTCAAATATTTTCATATCGAATATTATTGTTTCAACGACTATTTACTTCATAGGAACATACTTCACAGAAATTTAATTAATTTATTTACAGACATCAGTTTAAAAGCCCCTGTTGGTTAGGTTAGGTTAGAACTGTGACCACGTTCCCTGTGGTTAAGGGAAGAGAATACTACCGAGGTATCCCTGCCTGTCGTAAGAGGCGACTAAAAGGGCCCTTGGGGTCGCGAAGCGCACGCGGGGGGGCCTGCGTGTGTTTCTGTTTGCGATCCCGAGGAAGACGGTAACGCAAGTCTCCGGACACAGTGGTCTGTGTTATCGTGCACTGGAGTTGAGCTTGCTCCTTCCGAGGCTGGCTGCCAGGCGGCCTTGCGCGCAGAAGGGTCCTGCGAGGAGTCTCTCCCTCGTTGGGGATCCCGGGTCCCTTCCATTCTGCGCTCAAGATGACCACCGTCAGGTTTTAGTGGGTAGGGGTCTCTGTTTTCCCAGGAGTTCCGAGTCCCACATATCCCAGGTGTCCCGAACCCACGGCCTTGGGAATGCCTAAATGCATTTCCTGACGCAAAAAAAAATAAAAAAGAACTGTGACCACATCGAAGTGAGAAGCGAATTTTCGGCGAATGAACTTAAACTGGGACAAAATAAAATGTTCTTGCGAATACTTCTTACAAAAGCCAAACATTATGAGAAATAATAATACTTGCTTTGATATTCTATGATAAGAATATTCTTAGAAATGAATTGTTTTTGTAACAAAAATCTATGATTAAAATTTCCTTGATTCTACTTAGTGATTATTCGATGGAATGATAATATGAGAAACTATTTATGTGAAACGAAATTCTATGAATCGATTTTCTATGAAACAGTGTACAACCGTACAACAAGTACTCGTAACTTTAATAGATAAACGCTTTTTTTATTTGAATCAATTCATAAAACACAGAGCACCGCCTATCAGTATTGAATCTACAAGAAAATAATAGATAAACAGACAATAAACTCAAACACAATGCGAAGCCTTTGTCTTTAGCTTTCTTATAATGAAGGAAACTACGGGTTTCTGCATACAGTCGGCAGCTACGGCGTTAACTTGCCATCATACCATGAACTCAATTGCTATGGCCTCTCATAGAACGCGGGGTCTGAATAAAGTGCATAGTGTTGCGTTTTCACTGTTTGGTTGTACTAAAGAAGCAAATGTAGTCGGAATACTCAAATAGTACAGCATTTTAGTGGAAACGACTTTAATACGGCAAGTGAAAGCAATTGAGAGGACGATGCTCTAGGGAATGAAACGCTGATACGTACGTGCTCTCATACATGGTTATACAATATATTTTCTTCATCGCTCTGTCTATGGTTAAACCAATTAAGGTTTTTAGAAAACGAAAGCCCTAAACGACAAAAATGAACATTTTAACAGGGTTGAGCCAGATCAAAATAATATAATAGCCAGTAAACAAACTACCTATAATATAATAGTTTCGGTTAATCTTATATCATTGTCTTTTTTAGTGTATGTTACTTACCTACTAGTTATTTTTTTGTATTATCAAAAGCAACCCTTCACAATTAGGGAGCAGAATGATCAGCTAACAATCTGTGTTTAAAAATGTGTTTTGAGGATGAAACTAAATAAATAAATATGCGCCAGACAACACACCTCTTGTAATGGTCTCGAAGTAGGGATTAATATCCCTGTCTTACAAGGTACCACACAAGGAAATAAGCCAGGGGCGTCTCCCAGCACACCCAGACCAGAGTCAATTCAGAAAATATCGTTTCCTGAATTGACCCGACCAGGAATCGAACCCGGGACACTACGGAAATTGGGGCGAGAAACCGTGCTACAGCGCACTGCGCCAATCGTGTCGTCAAAATTATAAATAATTGAAAAACTATTAGTGCTGTGTGCGACTTTGACGCTGTCGCTGCGCGTCGTCTCACGTTTAGTAATTCGGTCAATTTCGACATCCGAGGTTACAATAATACGCACCCAGCTGAAATTTGGTAGGATTGTTCAAAACACTATCATAAATGAAATCTAAATAGTCCTCATAGATCCGACACCTTGAAGTAAAATATTCTGGGTCAAAGGTCCCGAAAACGAGTTTTTCGCGACTTTCAGCAAAACGGTATAAGTTTTATCATAAAATCAGTTTTTACAAAAATTGTAGATCAGATTTATTTATCTATAAAAAATGTCCAGATACTTTTTTCCTAAGAGCTACTGTTTCTGAGATATTATGTTTCAAAAAGTTGGAATAGTTGTAATCGTCATTTGGCACACGTTTTCACGCCACCTTGGAGGTAGTGCGTTTTTTTTAACGAGATTTTTCCCCGGTAGTCCTATTCCAGTGTTGTGATTCTATTTAATTTGAAACTATTTAATAACTAGTTTGTAGTTGTATTTTGTCTCTTTGATCCTGCCTGTTTCCAATCACTAATTTCATTAGAAAAATGTCTATATTTGTCGAGAAAGCTCGTAGTCACGTAGTAGTTAAACAAACTGTCGAAAAATTTACCAAAGTTAAAAGGAAAGGTTGTAGAATTAAGCCATCGGCAAATCGTCCAGCGGAGCGGTGGAACTATAGAATGATAAGTTATAGAAGGATAGTATTCATACAACCGCCCCGACAAAAATGAAGCACTAATCCGATCCACACTTGCGTGACTATTACTAGCTTACGTGCGGCGCGCTTTGACAGTGCACATTGTGGAGCTGTAATGAACACTGCAAAGCGGTCCGTTTAGAGCCATTTCTGGCTTCAATTAAGGTGCTTCAAAATGGGCGCGCAGACTTGGTTTATATATGTAATCATTCTAAGGGTGGAACGAATATTAGTAGAAAATATCATCGGCGAAATGACCATGCGGAGTTTTAGTGCTCTGGATTCATCAAAGAGAAACATACCTTAGTGAGCTACGTGCGTAGTTTAATTTGAATTCAATGATGCATAATCATGTTCGCTTGTCGGCAGCGCGGCATGTGTGAAAAAGAGAACTCTTAAAGCTTCAAATATGTCATCGTTAAAACACCAATTTGGTCGTGGACATGGCGAGTCTTGCTAGCTTAGACCCAAATCATGGCACGGCCAATTACTGAAACTAATTTCTTTGTCATACCATCCAGACGTGGGACGTTGTTCCAGTGCATGTGTTTTCTTCCTCTTATAGTCCCAGGACTATAAGAGAAAGTTTGTTCCAGTGCATGTGTTTTCTTCCTCTTATAGTCCCAGGACTATAAGAGGAAGTTTGTTCCAGTGCATGTGTTTTCTTCCTCTTATAGTCCCAAGACTATAAGAGGAAGAAAACACATGCACTGGAACAATGTCCCACGTCTGGATGGTATGACAAAGAAATTAGTTAGATAAATTAGACCCCAGGGTCGTCTTTTTAAAGGTCTTCAAGATGAGGTTGAGTGGATGAGTGGTTTCTTTTTTTAGTGAGCTTATCATAATCATAATCTGTACCTCACGGCCGCTTTACTTTAAGAGTGAGGTGATTTTGAAAATATTTTTCTATTTAATTGCATTTAAAAATATCAGGCATAATATAATAATTAAAAATACGGCTCCTACTAGCAGCGCGCAAATGGTCGGATTAAGTCTTTAAAAGTAATTCAGTTGTAGTCTGCGGACGTGATGTTCTTACTTATTTTCTAATTCAACAGTACTAAAATGCAAATACTATGCTGTTGGGTTGCAGACAAATTGAAAGAAAGGAACAAAAAGGTACACTACACTGTTCCAGCCACTGTCAATTCTTTAGAATGGTATTGTGCTTAAGCTATGTCGTGCCTGTTACTTTTTTATCATATCTTTTTTAATTTAAGTATTTTTTTTGTTCTTTTATAATTGTTGCTTCGAGGGCGTTAAAAAAATTGAACATTTTCTCTTAATTTGGTGTATTACCGACCCACTCTAGCGTCCAAAATTGTCTTTTGAAGCGCCTCCGAAGGTGTTCTCGCTGAACATAGCTGTCACACAGGTGTAAGTTTGTTCGCTTCAACGAGCATGGGGAGAGCTCGATGCCTCCAAGGGTGTTGAAGGGTGCTAAGTACCTAATAAATCATACTTCGGTTTGAGTGAAGCGAGTTCATAACCCCTTAGATGAGATTAGGATATGGTGCGAGTGACTTTGTTCCTATCATTAACCAGATTTTTGGGGTACAATACGTTAGTGTGCCTTTGATGCACTTTAACGGTTTTTATTTATTCAGATCCAAGCAAATAAACAGTCAAAATTGTCTGTTACAACACTTTAATGCATGGTGCTTATCTTTAATTTATTGAATGTATATTTTTTATTTTTACGAATGAACAAAGAGTCAAGCATTTTTATTTATTTGTATAGCGTTTGCGTTTGGCTTCAGTCTCGCCTGGTGGTAAGCGATGACGAGGCCGATGGTGGCTGGCACACGCTTACCCAGAAAATGCCCATTCACTTTGGCTTTGAAGACACCAAGGTTGTGATTATCCAGAAATACAGACGCAGGGAGAGCGTTCTCGACCTGCAGTGCAGATGGATTGCTGGAAAGTCAACCACAGAGTAAAATCCCTCCCGGCATCTAGTAGTCCGGTGGTGGAAGCATGGATGAATAGATGAGATTCCACTCTCAAGGTTGTATTATGTTTGTTATTGATTGGTTTTACTCCTAATTAAAGTAGGAGTCTTGAGTCAAAATGAGCGCTAAAATAGAACTCGAGTTTTAAAAAGAGCTCGAGACTTATCAAGAGCTCTAGTCTGAAAAGAGCAGAAAGGTAGTCATAATAACTGTTTTATTATAATATTTTTTATGATGATTAAAATGCTTTTTTCTGTTAATTAACATTTTATTTTACAAAACAGTCTTCTGGTTATTCGTTATTCGTTTAGCATTTGGATGTCGGCAAAGCGATTGACCACTGCGACCAATTAATGCATCACAGTCGCTTAGGACATGGACCGGGGTCTCTTCCTCTTCGCGACTGAATCTACAGGTTGGTGACTCAGCGATACCAATCCTGTGTCCGTGTTTGTTCAGCCTACAGTGACCCGTAAGGGTTCTGGTAAGGATTCTTATCTGTCCCCTTCTTAATCCAAGGGCCTTTGTGGTGAACTTATGTGAGTAGCCTTCGATAAGTGCCTTAGCATGTACCATAACATTGCTGCTGGTCCAGTGTTTCCTGCTGAGGTATTCCATCCGAGCTAATAGCGGCTGCCTCAGGGCGCATTTGGGTATACCCATTGCACCACAGGCTTAGGGGCATGTGTGATGGTTGCCGCACCAGTCCTGGCAAGTTCGTCTGCTGCTTCGTTACCTGGGATATCACAGTGTCCCGGTACCCAGCGTATCGTCACCCTATTGTTGGCCCCGAGTCTGTGCAGGGCTTCGGCGCAATCAAGGGTGAGTTTTGAGTTGATTTCAACTGCGTCAAGTGCTCTAAGCACTGCCTGACTGTCTGATAGTTTAAATATACTCATGTTTTCAAAAGCGCGTTGCAGGTTCTCTTGTGCGCAGTGCAAGATGGCGGTCATTTCGGCTTGAAAGACGGTGCCGTGTAGGCCCAGACTGCTGTGAACATGCGCTTTGGTCTCTCGCCATAAGACTCCATATCCAGCCCGCCCATTTATCTTGGAGCCATCAGTATACCACACGATGTCTACGGTTTGGAAGTTTGCAGGAGTGCCATCCTCCCACTCCTTCTGGTTACAGATATATCCCACAAAAGTAACATTTTATTGCCTGCTGTAAAGACTTCAAACGGAAAAGAACTTACACGCGACTCGCCGCGTTGAAAGGACTCGAGCGCTAAAAAAGACACGAGCTTCATGTTGCGATCATGAGCTCATATAGGCTAAAGTTATTTAGTCTTGGAGTCTTGTTGTAATGAGTAGAGTCGTAAAATTTGTCAGCCGAGCTCAAAATTTAGGACTCAAAGACTCGAGTACTTTGCAACTCTATTTACAACTTGGGCCTCATTTTTAAGGCGGTGAAATATCTTAATCCTTTTTTCCGAACTAAGGTTCGGGTTAAATTTTAGTCTGATGCACGGTTTCCTTCCTATCGATAGATTGATATTTTAATTACATAGACTCTGCACCGTTAGAAGTTCTAAGTATGTTGTTTGGCAAACTTACGAGTATTTTATAAGCGCAACTTAGATTTAATAAGGTCTGACTGGCATTCAAATAGAGCTAAATTGGAAGCCTTTGTGACCGAAATCAACTGTATATTTTTAATGAGCATTCCGATTTCGTTTTATCTTTGATTGCTTTACTGTATTTTGTTTGTATTAAAGCCTAATTTATGAACTATTTAGCTTGGGCTTAGGTATGTCCTTCACGGCTCTATGGAATCAATTCCCAATACATTGTCTTTATTTAATAAAATAGACGAACGAATAGGTAGAAAAAGGATACCTGATCGTGGATAAGTGATAGGTAAAATTTCAAAAATAAGTAAGCGAGGATAAAATTTCTTATTCATAAATAGGTATTTTACAGCCTTACTGAATTGGATTATACAGGCAATTTAATAAAAGCCGTCGCCGAAGGCAAGTTCTACGGCACGGTTTGAAAATTAATCTTCCCATATTGGCTTAAGTTCCATTTTCTGCTTGGTTTAGAAGAGGTGAATTTATTTTTAAATTAGTTCAGGTTCCGTTTGCTACTACCTAGGCTTGAAGCAATTATTCGACTGACCTGGATTTTACTTTGAGAAATATTAAATCAGAAAACCGTCGTTTTCTAACCTTAAAGGTATGATCCCGAAACTTTCACGTTATTGTAACGTAATTCCAAAATATAGGTATATATCTTTTCCAACTAATTTCGATTCTGAGGGTATAGAAAGATAAATAATTTCACATCAGTGATATTTCTGGGTTATGCCAAATATTTACCTATTTGAAATGTTGGCAAACATATACTCGTAGTTATATCGAATCCGCTCTCTAATGTCAGTGAACTCTTCTTGTTTTATGTAGATAACTAGCTGCTAGAAAACTATTTTTCCTGTTAAAATATGCCCTATGTCACTTACTGCTAATGAGCTTCATATTGGTGAAATAATTTTTAAAACCGCAAAACAAACAAACAAATATACATATTTTTTTGCGCCAGACATCTTGCAATGGTCTCGAAGTAGGGATTAATACCCCTGTGTTACGAGGTAGCACATTAGTACGAGTATAGATAATATCTGATATACAGCTACTCTGTACTCATGCAATAACAGCTCTAGCGCTTTCGAATGCACCCTCTGTTTACTGTACTACTCTGCGGAAAGTTTGGTTTTTATTTTAGTTAAATTAGTTTTCACTGCCAGTCCCGTGAAAGGAAAGAATGTTCGCTCTTGCCAATGACAGGGTTGCAGCCGGAATCAAAAGTGAATCATTTTGCTGTATTTCTGCTCGTAGGTTATTTTACATGTCTTTCTTATTTATCCATTTGGCTTTTATGAAATTTGGATTGAAATGGCCAATCGCAATCGGCTAACTAAATAAATTTACTACAGCAGAGTAGTTTGAATGAAGGTATAAAGTTCCATATCCAAGTCAGACTAAGCACACTGCAATACACAAGCGTGGTTGAGCTTGTCTAATCTGAAATGACGCGCCCCTCCACCGCATTCACACTCACATAATGTAAAAAAAAGTAAAGGAATTAGCCTATATGATGTCCCTCTGCTGGGCAAAGGCCTCCATCATTGTAATCAAGCCTTCGCTGGAAACTTTTTGATGAGACCAATACCCATCGTATTGGTTTCATCAATAGAAGTGGGGCGCGTCACTTCTGGTTAGTCAATTATTAAGCTCTAATTCGTAAAACTATACTTACTTACTTTCTTTGGCACAGCGACCCAAAGTGGGTCTTGGCTTCCGACAAGAGAGAATGCCACTGGTTTCACGCATAAAGGCGAGTGCAGGTGACTAGTAGGAGCGATTGATTAGTGCAGGTGTGTAGTGCAAGTAGGGTTCAATTCTGTTTGGTGGATGTGTTTAGTTGCTGTGTTTAGTTTATCTCGGACACCTTCAATTTTGTACCTAAGGTCTTTACAATTTGAAAGACATTCATATTTACATACTCCTGCACACCTTTTATACGGTAAATATTCGGTCTACTTTGCCATTTTATGCAAGTTTCGCAAAACGCGAAACACTAAACACTAACACCTGCTGTCCAGACGTGTTTAGTGGCAGGCACGCGGCAAGTGAGGGGAATGGGAGGCGCGCGGGACGAGGCCACTCGCAAAAAAATAGAACACGCTTCTAATCGCTTTACTACGCAGGTTACTAATCACTTGCACTAATCTATCCGTGTCCACACGTGTTTTCTACTAACACTAAACACCTGCACTAATCACCTGCACTAACTACTAAGCAAAGTGAATACCGGCCTTTACTCTGGTGTTTTTGTAGCGTCTCAATAAAATAAAATAAAGTTATACAGAGTATTTTAATGTAGAGATAGTTTTTAGGTAGGCAGCTGTGAAAACAAAGTCAAATCGGAGGGAGACTTTAGTTCGTTTCCCCATATCGAAATGTTAATGTATGGAAATCATATTTGATAGACTTTGATGATATTATAAAAAAGTCTCATTCTGTTTTTATTTAAAACATTCTCAAGTAAATAACGAACCAAAACTGTTAGTAATTTGTTATTTATTTAAAAGCACGTGAATTTAATCACCAAAAATTAAATCTCGTCTGCCTATAAATCTGTATCACCGTCGAAATAAATAACGTAGGTGTTATTAATATGAAGACATTACATTATTGAGTGGATGTCAAATGGCGAACGTGCAATGGATCATGATTTTTAATAATATTACGAATATTTCGAAGTCTTACATCATACAGGAAAGGGGTGAAATCATTTCTCATATGAGATTTAGGCCTAAATGCGACTCGCAAATGGATGTTTCAGGTCGGGCCGCACTCGATGACAGTATGCGTGATAGATTAGCAGTTCAATCATAACATAACATACCTGTTTGTTGGTGATAACTCAGACGTTTTAAAAGCAAAAAGGGGTATAAATGAAAATGTTGAGTATATCTATATATTTAGAAGCGAAAGGTACTCACTCATCACGAAATTTTAGAAACTACAAGGTTCTTTTTAGGACGCAAGTGCTAAAGACTACGAAGGGATTGTGCGAAATTCGACAACTAGGGGTTGTTTTGGGGTTTGTAGTTTGTATGAAACTTCATTACTACTGCTGTACTGCAAATCTTCATAATAGCTAGTTTATATTTTGTCAAATACTTGAAACTCAATGAAATCGAAGGAATCGAAACCACTACCGACTTGTCTGCGTTGAGCGAAATGCTTCGCGGCAGATAGAGACAGTTTTCGTTTTTGGGTCTGAGATTCGTTTGTGTCGATACAAACACGCATGCACTGTGCGCCAATATCGGCAATACGGGTGAATAAGACTACTTTGACGAATTCTGACGAACATGCTTTGAGGACCATAGATTTAAATCCAAATAGATAACGCCACTCGCTGCGTTTTTAGTGATAGTGATCCGCCATTTTTCAATCGCTTTTTATAAATTTTAAAACATGGAATGGTAAGTGTTAAACTTCATTGTGTTGCCTTAATGGTTGTAGACTAGAAGAAGCTAAGTTAAAAGTCAAAAATATTTTTATTCAAAAAGACAAAATATAATATTATTAGGTAGGTACTTTCGAATAGTCAAATGAACATACAATGAGAAGACCCGGCGGAAGAAACTCAACAGTTACTCCTTCTCAAAAAATGTTTTTTTTACAATTAAATTCTAGTACTTGGTTTAAGCAGTATCAAAAGAGGTGCATAACACTTTTCTGCGATACGCGGAGTACATACTAACACCCGCGTAATCTAAATATCTCTAAGTAAAAAAAAAAAGCAGTGCCTGAGCCTGCAAAGTGCAAGCCTCTGTTACTCCAAGTACTTGCTTGCGGTAATCACCTACCAGCCACCAGGTCTTCCTAGACCTATTTAACAGTTGGTTGTCAAAAGCCGCGAAGAGCATTGGTACGCGAATGTTGCGGTTGAACTGACGCGATGACGTAAAGTAAGTACCTACTGAATGCTGAAATCTATATCGGAAGAGGTAACCCTCGCAATATATGCCTTTTCACATGACAGCACGCATTTACAATTGACAAAATAATTAATTTTACATGATGTGATTTATCTGTTACTTAGTAACTATTGAGTAGAATAAAACAGTGTGATGTTGAGTTGCTAACCCCTTTTACATTATTAGTTAACCAAAGCTTTCAAGATGGGCATTTTCCGGATGAGCTTAAAGTAGCTTTGGTGAAGCCACTTTACAAAAAAGAAAATAAAAACAATACCTCTAACTACAACCCTATAGAATTGTTGCCCACATTTTCAAAAATCTTTGAAAAATCCTAGATGATTGCCAAAACGGTTTTAGAAAATCCAGATCCACAACCCTAGCGGTATTCAAATACATCCAAGCGGCTTTACAACACATCAATGACAAAAAGGATGCTATTGGTCTACTAATCGACATGAGTAAGGCAAATGATCGCGTTCCTAATGACCGACTACTCCAAAAATTGTATTCTTCTGGCATACTTGGACCAGCCTACAACTGGTTCAAGTCATATCGTCATAACCGTAAGCAAATAGTTCTGATCGAACACTACAATAGTGATTCCAAAGAGATAGAAAAGGTACAATCGGCAGTAAAACACTTAAGTGTATCCATCCCTCAAGGGAGCGTGTTGGGTTGCGTACTTTTTTTACTCTACATTAACGACCTTCCAAAATTCTTAAAAACAGAAACTACACTACCAGTTTTGTTTGCAGATGATTTATCGATACTAATTAAATGTGATAAGAATACGGATCCCAATACTCTTGTTAATAAAACTTTAAATGATGTAATTACATGGCTAGAAAACCATAACTTAGAAATATAACTAAAACGAAAATAATGCAATTCCTCTCTTATAAAAGTACTAGAGGAATTCTTCAAATATAAATAATGTAAAAATATTAATAATAATATATATATACCTACCATTATCATAGTGTTATCTTTTATAAGTTTGTAATAGTTTAATTATAGCATAATAAATTATTTTGTTAAGATTGCAATACTCACAAAATTTAAGTTTTTGAGTTCAATGTATTATAATATGACCATAATATGTACACTTAATTCGCAATAAATTTTTGAATCTTGAATCTTGAATCTTAATCTGTCCCTGGCATTTGCTGAGTGAGGTAATTTTTTTTTGGACATCGAAACGCCGCTGTCCAGCAGTATTTTTTGTGATCATTTTAATTTTTTTGTTGTGTTACCGCTTTTGTTTTGTGTTATGTGCCAATGTAACCATGTCTTGTATGTCTGCCATGAGTTTCCTTCGCGTAAACGGCAATAGTTGAGTTCAGAAAGGTGTTCGGGGAGAAATGTATGGATTGTGGTCCTGGAGCCGATAGACATAAATAGTACACACATCAAAAGTGTCTAGGGATCAACATATATTTTTGCAATAACTTTTCTCCTGATTGATATTAATTAAAATTTTCTACAAGGATTCATCAAATAAAGTGTTTTCGTTTGTCTACAGTAACGATAAACCAAGTCACCTTTGCATTAATAAAGAAATTTGCCATTTTCCTTATAAAGGGATTTTTGACATTTGAACCACCAACATTAAAGTTCGAAAAAAAGACTGAAATAACAGTTTTCTTTAAAATTTTATTGGGTAACTTAAACAATTAATAATCCGTGTTTCTACCGCGAACACTAACAACACAAGAACATCGGTTTGGCATACTCAAAATGAGTTCATCCAAATCACGCTGTGGAATGGCCGCCCATGTTCGTTGCAACAATAAAAAAAGGTCTTCTTGCGACTGGATACCCTCCATATTCGGCAGAGCTCTTCTCTGTAGCATATCCCATGCATGCTCAATCGGGTTCAAGTCTGGCGACTGAGCAGGCCAGGGCAGGACATTGATGTTAGCTGCGGCGAGAGTCTGTCTTACAACTCTTGCGGTGTGCGGTCGTGCATTATCATGCATTAACTGAAATAAGGGACCGATTTGCACTTGTAGAGGAACGATGACGTCTGATACAATCGTCTCATCATAAATTTGAGCGTTGAGGTTGCCTCTGATCCAAATCAACTCAGTTCTTCCGCCGATCCAAATACCCGCTCATACCATGATGGTTCCACCACTATAAGGATGGACTTCCTGGCAGGATTTTAATCGCTGTTGGCGTCCAGGGGTTCTTCAGTGTCGTATACGTCTTGTAACCGGTCTCATACCAAAACGAGACTCATCAGAAAAGCACACGAAACGCCATTGTTCTTCTGCACAATTTCTGTGTTCAAGAGCCCAATGATATCAAATCCTACGATTGTGCATTGCTATAGGTGGTACCCTTAGCGGTCTTCGGGAATGAAGGTTCACTTCATGCAAGCGGTTTCTGACTGTTTGGTCGCTAATTAGGTTCCCTGAAGAGTGATGAAGCCTCACGGCTAACATCATGGCGGTTATTGTTGGAGCTCTTCGAGTTGTGATTTGAATGTATCGGTCTTGTCTCCGTGTGGTGCAGCGATACCGTCCTCCATGGCGCTCAGCCACGGTACCAGTGCTTCGGTAACGTCGACTTTGGCGACTGATAACACTCTGACTTGTATTCAGAGCTAAAGCCACAGTACGTTGCCGGGAACCAGCTTCTATCATTCCCACGGCTCTGAGCATTTCTTCCCTGCTTAAATGACGTCGCCGCTCCATAATAACGTTGGTTTTAATCAGTAGTAGGGAAACAGTAGCACTAATAATGTCTTCAAGGCGTTGTATGTTTTTATAGGGAAAATATTGACAGCTGATTTTCATCTTTTACTCGAATTTGATTGACAGTTCCTGTTTCAAATTATGAAATGCACCAAAAAGGATCCATATAAATTTATAAAATCATAAATTTATTACAAAGCCACATCTCAATCTCAAGAAATCCGCATAAAAATGCTTGATCCCTAGACACTTTTGATGTGTGTATATTGTTAGATAGGTATGTTCTCATAAAGAACGAATAACTATGGCGCTCGTCTTGATTTGTTGTCTAATCGGAGTAAGCGTACTATGAATACTATACAAACTTCCTGCCTCTCAAAAGTCACGTATTTTCGTACTATTGTTTTTGTGTACTATCCGAGATGAATACTTTTTAAGCCGATTATCTCGAATCAGACAACAAATCCAGGTGTGAACCGCTACTTACTTTTGTTTCTCTTGAATAGACCTATCCATCGATCTACGATTCAAGTTTATTGGTAATAAGGACCAAGATGCCCGAACCCCTTTGCTGGCCAATTTAGTTCCATTTCTAATTACTAGAGGCGCTGTACCAAAATCCCATACAGAAACGTCAACGCGGACGCTAGCGATAGCAAAAATAATCAATGTTCTTTCTATCTTTCTATCTATTTCAGTTTATATCTGCGGTGTAAACTACAACGAGCCGCTTGTTTGGAACGCTCGTATCTCACAAGCCTCAATTGGGAATTGAAATTGGAATGGCACGAAAGGATTGCATCGTGTTTATCTTAGGGTATTCAGCTAACGGCACGACAAGTAACGACAAACCGATTGCTACCTCGGTGAAACTAAACGAGAATTACATACACGACACCGCTGAATGGGGTTTCCTTATCAAACTACCGTTTTATGTCCTAGCTTTTGTTATGAGATTCTTGTAGGATATACTGGGTGATTATTTATACTTTTAGTGAAATAACATATTATACTCAGCAGGTGATTAAGAAACTAAGCGAAAATTGGAAACTTTTTTATTTAATTTAAGGTTTTCATCAAAAAAAACTAATTTGACAACGATGGTCGAGAGACTATTTTGGCTTGCTTTTGAAAGAAGACCGCTTACCTCGAACTCAGTGGCGGCTGAGGTGAGAGGTAGGTATCACACACCCTACTGTCCGAGAAAGAAACCAAGTTCTGAACGGACAGATTTTCCTGTTTATATTCTGGATGACAGAATTAAACAGATTAAAAATCTCATTTACGCTGAGATCATATTATTCATCATATCATATTAATAATATTTCTTTTAAGTAGTCATTTTCTACAGCGCTTCCGAACCGTCGAGTACGCCACCTTATTTCCCAACGTTAACATATAATAATAATAACAGCCTGTATTTTCTGTTTGTAACGATAATCTGTTAACCTATGTTACATCTTTAACTGGTTTCAGAATAGCGTTTTACAAGTGCGTATACGCTCGTTTTTGCGCCTACATGGTCGTTAAGCGCCTGTAGGTAAATCTAGCGCGCGTGTAAGCACAAGTAGTATGCCAAAGGGACCTTAACGCGCAAAAAAACGATATTCTGAAACCGCTCTCACTGTGACAGTAGTTTGTGTTTATTCTAGTTCCTGAAAAATACTGCTTAAGTGGTCTGTCGGTAGACTTGCGCCGATGCAACCGGGTTTAACAATAAACCGACATAATTTAATTTACACAGTTTTGTTCTATATTACAATGGTAGTATCAAATATGTTCTGAAAAGGCCTATTCTCGATTCACTGCGTAATCGAATTGAATCTGAATGGTAAATTGGAGAATTTTGCTGCTGTAGCTCTGCAAAATTCCTACGTTTCCCGTTTTTGTTTTAAATTTGTGGTGTTTTAACATGGTGAAATAAATAAAGGATCAATTTTTCATGTAAACAATAAGAATAAATGATATTTTAAGCGCAGAGTGGTATGACACAGTCCTTTATTAGTCACACGTAATTTGTAACTAAATTCTCACACGACACAGTTCCTATTTCTTACTTGAAACATCGATAAAAAAATATCCGTCGAAACGAAGGTAATGTCACGAAAAAGGTTTTCCATTGCACCATTGAAAAGAAAAAAAGACCTGTTTCAACCGTTGACGAGTGTCCAAAGGTTGGGCTTAGACGGTGACGAATGGCGAACGGCGACCCGCCCGGAACCGAAAAGTGCGAGAAAAAAAGTGAATTGAATCTTTATTTATTTGGACGGGTTTTCTTTTCGTCTAGAAGCTTAATAACGTAAAACTACGCCTATGATAATATTTTAAGTGATAAAGAGCAGAATAATCGTTTTGTTTAGTTTTTTGTGCTAATGACCGCTTCAAGATTTTAATGGTTGATAGCAGTTTCCTAACTAGCTGCTTGGAAAATGTAAGAAACCTAAACCTAGCCTACAATTGAGCCTAGCAATTGATATTTATGGTTGATAATGATATAGCATTTGGAAGAAGCTACCCCATCTGCTAAAATGGATACCGTTAACCCAAATACAAAATAGTTCCTCTTTTTCTATTTAATATACGGTGATCTTTCGCAACATACGCTTCAAACTAAAATTGAGTGTCCCAAGCGACTAGTAATCTGCTCATCTCAGCTTGGGCATGCCTGCCCAAGTCCGCTATGGATTAAAATGTCTGCCCAATTTGGCCACAACATCCAGTAGTATTGTCGAGAGATATTATTTCCGGTCTTTCCCCTAGGGGAACATTAATAAACCTTAACAAGCTTCACTTTCTGAAGAGCAGCAGTAATTCAAATACAACAAGACGATAGGCGCCAGGATATGTTGCCTGCCGAGACAAAACATGTGGTTTAGGACATTTATTTTTCTCAAAAGATTACAAATAATCATTTACAGACAAAATACAAATTTTGTTTTATGGTAGGGTCAGCGCAAACGGTCGGGCGTACGGGAATACATTTAAAATCTGTGAGACACAAGTACCTACTGTTATGACTTTAGGTAGTGAAATGCGGTTCAATACTAGCACTATTTATATATCCATATTACTATGGTATTTGTGTCTATTATTAGGTATATTATTATTTTGCTGTAAATTTGACGATTTGAAAGTAGGTACTGATACACAGTCTATTTGAATAAAGTTATTTGAGTTTGAGTTCGAAGGCCGCGGTCATAGAAATTTATTGTTTTACATAAAGATAGAGAAACTATATTATATAATATAACATTATTATTACAATATATAGTATTATTGCTATATATTTTGGGTTGACAAATAAATCAGTTAATCAATGAGCTAACATCGAAGAGAGTTTGACAAAAAAATACAATTTCAGTATATTATTATGTAGATTGATGTGTACTAGCTCATTGTCAAGGTGACATTCTTGGAAATTCACTTTTCTAGTGATACTCATAGACTTTCCACGAACTGTTATATATTAATATTGCTTGTGTCCATATTTTTTTTATAAATAGTTAAGATACTTTTGATGAACATAAAAGTTATGATGTAATTGGATAGCATCGATTGCATAACCACATAGCATTGAATTCAACCATAAATAAAACATGAGAAGTCGTTTAACTACCACTAATATTGTACGTACATAAGACTAAATTAATTTGTCTTCGCTTTGTTAAAATTGCAGTTTCTTCCAATACAAATAAGCAATAAAGAAAGCTAAAAATTATGCATGTAGCCATTTTTTTTTGGTATATTTTTTTTAATATTCAATAACGATACGGACTATTTTTTCGAATCCTTGATGAGGCAATGCGTCTTTATTGCAATTTAATTTTAAAGTCGTTCGAGTGTCCAAATACAATTAATTAATAAGTAGAAGTAGAACAGATGAAACAATACAGTTAGGTATGTGTTTTTTTCAAAAGCTGATTTTAATATTTATAAATCAATAACCTGGATTAGTCCTACGATAAATGAATAAGCCGCCTACAAATAAATATGTTTGTAAAACACAATATTAGGAGAAAGCTGCTTCTTTCCCCGAGGATTACCGGTAGAGGACTAAAATGTTACGATAAAACAGGTTTTTTCAGGCTAAGAGTCAGTGCTTAGGGACTTGATGTTTTTCATAAAAGATTTGCCTATAGCGACACAATATGATCAATGTATTGATAAGATTTTCAAGGAAGGAGATTTTCCCACTAATATTATAAATGTGAGAGTTTTTTTGTATTCTACGTCGCCTCGGTGACAAACAAGCACGCGGACCTCCTGATCACAAAATAAAGAGTCTACAGACAGAACGCTCTCGCCTTTTCCCAGTATAATCACCCCAAACTTGCCTGACAGCCTAGAGTGGCTGCTATATTGGCTCTGAATTTTTTAAGTGAAGTAGGTACGTATAAGCCCGATTTGACAGAACGGGCTAAAAACTCAATAATCATGTGAAAAATTGCACGAAGTTCGACAAAAACAAAAACACACGCGATAGAGCGACTGGCCCCGATTCTCACTGGTATCGCCTTTAAACTCACTGTGTCTGTGTGCGCAATCAAAATGGCGGTTTGTTCTAAGCGGACTATCTGTCCGGGGCGCCGCGTATGTCATTTGTGGCCTGTGGCAGCATAAGGATGCGGGCAAAACCGGGGAAATCACTGGCGCGTTGCCGACGGTTTAAATATTTTTATGTAATAGGGAGCAAACGAGCAGGAAGGTCACCTGATGGAAAGTGATCACCTCCACCCATGGACAACTGCGACACCAGAGGTGTCACCGATGCGTTGCTTGCCTTTTAAATGGAAATACGCTCTCTTCTAGAAGGCTCCGATGTCATATTCCTTTGGAAATACCGACGCAGGAAGATCATTCCATATCTTGGATGTACGCGAAGACACGCACGGTTGTTGAGCGCCAGCCATCCAGGTGATGAGCATGGAATTTCAACTTATGACGTGTCGTGCGATGATGAAATTCAGCGGCAGGTATAAGATCATGCAATTCTTCTGCGCACTCCCCATTGTAAAGACGTCCAATGTTTATTTAAATCCCGAGATTACTTGAATGGCTGAACTGATTTTCACCGCCTTTAAAAGAACTCAAGTTTAAATCGTACCTTAGTCTATATTTAATACGTACTCCTATTTTTTCGAAACATTATTTTTGAGTGCCCCACTATAAATAACAAGTTTTCTAAAAAATCGGATTCCTAACTAGCAAGACTCTATGAAACGTAGTCTTATTTGTGAATTTTGTTGAAGAAACTTATATTGTAATTTAAATGTCAGTATTAATAAGGAATATCAGTTTAAAACCTTTGGCCATTTAAATGACTAATTAGTTACTGCAACATTAAATATAATTATGATACTTTGCAAGAAAATAATTTTAATTCAAAAACCTTTTGTTCTGATTAACAACGCTTAAGTACCAACATAACAACGTTAATTTTAAGGAGGACATCATTATTTGCGAATTGTTAAAATTCCGTCCAGTATTGGATTAATCTGCTTTGTTTGTCAAATTTTAATTGTAATAATTTAAGGGATATTTTCATTAAACAATATTACAATAATATAATGAAAATGTCTCAGATTCAAGTCACTTTGCTCGGTTATCACTGGATACCTCCGTTTCCATCATACTATCCAATATTTTGAACAACTGTTTTTACTTCGTCTGACTTGGTTCGCAGTGGAAAATGTATAACATTGTTTTTTAATTTTTAAAATCCATGCATTATAAAAGAAAGAAAGATGTGAAAAGATGCAAAGAAAAGATGTGAAAGTGGAAAGATGTGGTCTCTGCCTATCCCGTTGGAAAAAAGGCTTAATTGTATGTATGTATGTGTGCATGTAATGTATGTATGTATGTATCATTATAAAAAATACTTTTACACAGATTCGGTTGTTACAATTTAACTGACAGCTGTCATTCCTCATTTCAGCCATTAATTAAATTTTGAAAAGTCTATTGACGACACGATTGGCGCAGTGCGCTGTAGCACGGTTTCCCGCCCCGATTTCCGTAGTGTCCCGGGTTCGATTCCCGGTCGGGTCAATTCAGGAAACGATCTTTCCTGAATTGACTCGGGTCTGGGTGTGCTGGGAGAGGCCCTTGGCTTATTTCCTTGTGTGGTACCTCGTAACACAGGAATATTAATCCCTACTTCGAGACAATTACAAGAGGTGTGTTGTCTGGCGCTTATTTATATTTCTTTATTTATTTATTTAATACTTATCAGCTTCAGTGGTTCCCATTCAACAATATTTCTCCTCGACCCTCAGCGGCTGAATTTCTATACGCAGTTCCTTACCTTTCACATACCTGTTTTGGGCTAGGCGTTGATATTTCAGTCAGTTAATAATGAATGAATAAGCGCCAGACAACACTCCACACGACTTGTCATGGTCTCGAAGTAGGGATAAATTCCTGTGTTACGTTACGAGGTACCAGGCCAGGAAGCTAGCGGCGTCTGCCAGTATATCCGGACCAGAGCTAATTCAGAAAAGATCGCTTCCTGAATTGAACCAAACGGGAATCGGAATCGAAACGGGAACACCACGCAAGACAAGGCAAGAAACCAGGCCACTGCACATTACGCAAATTGTGCCGAAAATCTCCTCCCTCTACGTCTGCTGCCTCTAATAAAATAGTTTTGCGTTGTTTTATCAGGGTTAAATGTATTTGGGTTAAATCTATTTGATGATTCCAATTAATTAGGACATCAATCAACTTTGCCTCCCATATCTAACCACTACCTGAGCGAAACTTCAAGTCCGTATAAGTTGGAGGCAATGTAGATCCGATTGAGACGATCCTATCCCTAATTGATATGAGGCCTCTTGGCCAATTGAGTGGAATCAGTCGCCGCTTATCTCTAACTGTTATGCCTTGTATAATCACACTTAGGGTAACTTTCGACCGACTCACCCCCGATAATATATCAAACGGATACGCCTGAACATCGAGATAGCAAGTTGGAAATGTTTTTGAAATTTATTTAGATGGTATCGACGTGAAAACTTCCAAGTTGTGTTTTATTGGTGTTGTTCAGTTGAAACTTCGCGAAATATTGATATTCGTGTTAGTTTAAAGTCAAAATGAAATGGATTTCCTAGAAAAAGCCTTAAAATCAAATGGAAATATTTTTTTATTTAACATTAGAGTGATAAATACTTTTCTGTAATACCTGCTCATCTTACTTCCTTCTATTTTTCAAACGCAACTTCTAACAATGTTTAAAGACAGAAAACTAGATTTTTTGAAATTTCGGACCTTGAATAGTTCGAGCGGGATTCGAAAACGCATCTTCCACTTCAACTCACAAATGTTCGAATCCGGCTCAATATTTTTAAGGTCCGAAAGAAGAATTTCTTTTATCTTTAGATATGAAAACAAACATTGCTGAATTATTTAAAAATATTATTTTAACAATGTTTGTATAAAATATAAAATTTAAATTTTGTACAAAATATTGTTAGTAAAGTTTTAAAATGATAAACCTCATTGCATCAGCCCAAAAAAAGAAGTTTAAAGTCTACGTGATAGAGAAGTGGAACTGCTCGGTATTGCATTTTTAATTTTGTTTGAGAAATATTCGCTGGTATCAATAAAGGGGATTCAGAAAAATATTTTGAATACTAAAATTTATTGTGAGTTTTGCTTGTATTAGCAGTTTTTAACACCTGTGTTACTAGGGTTTTAAGAACAAAACTAATTGCGATTGAGTCGCAATAGAAACTAGAAAAAGTCGAGGTTTTTGTTAATATCTTTGTGTTTGACATAGAGCACTGTTAAAGGTTAAAAATAAAAATTCAATAGTTTCATCTTGATAGAAAGTCAAATATTTGCAGATTTTTTTTTAATATATTGTGGAATAAGCTGGAATAACTCGTCAGAGCATTCCCCAATGTAGAAGCGATAGAGAACACTTAGTCTGGCAGTGTCTCTACGCAATTGGAGAGGCTCGAGGGTCAAAGGTCCCTCTGGGTTTCCAATAAAACGGATAGCACGCCGCTGCAACCTGTCAAGAGCTTCAAGTAGGTACTTGGCGGAACCGTCCCAGAGATGAGAGCAGTATTCCACACACGAGCGAACTTGTGTCTTATACAGAAGACAGAGCTGCCCAGGCGTGAAGAATCTTCTCACTCTGTTCAGGATTCCGAGTTTAAGGGATGCAGTTCTAATGACGCTCTCAGTGTAGTCCCGCTGGTTTAGGTTGCTACGAACATCCATGCCAAGGTTGTTTAGGCTATCCTTTGTCGGTAGCGGGGTACTCTGAAGAGTGGGATGGGAAAGGATCGGCGACGCCTTTGCTGTGAATGCACACACCTGCGTTTTCTTGGCATTGAACTCGACAAGATTGCATGCACATAGGGTGCATCAGAAATGCGGTCCAACACTCCGTCAAGCTCAACAACAAGACTTCGCCTCTGCTCCTCGATGTCAGTCTGCTTTGCCCCAGAGCGCTCGTAATAACGCGCGTGGACCGTGCTATCCTCCGCATAGCAATGAATATTATGGCTGGAAGGACTCTTCCAGCACATAGCTGGGGTAGTGCAGGTATGACGTATCGGCCGGGCGGCCTATCTGTGTTTCCGTCAAAAAGAATATCGAAGGCCTCGCCGTCTCAAGGTTTTGATGGACGGCGTTGAGGTTTACATGGAGTCCGCGGATGTTAGCGAACTCCACCTCAAACAGCGTGTTGGTGGGGTATGGGGATGCCACTGTTGGCCTTTTTTTCGTGCTTCAGACTGCCATAGAAGCTGGAGAAAGGGAGTGGTGTAAAAGGATGACTGTGATCGAGGCAACAAAAGACAAAGCGTGGTGCCCTGCATTGGTATTAACCGTGTGGAATAGTGTAGGCCACTCCGCCGGACGGAAGTGCCCCCGTACCCCCTCGGGTGTGGTCGCCGGGCTCCACCGGAACCGGGCACCGGCACGACGAGATTATGCGTGACCTGGTGGAGTAGCCTCGAGAGGTGGTTAGCCCTTTTTGGACCCCTGTACTATGCCGCGGGCGGCCAGCGACACCACCGTTTTCACGGGTCTCCCTGGCCGGCGGGCCGATACACACTACACACACAATACCGCCGCTAAGGCTCCCACTGGTCCAACAATTGCCACGATCACAGTCCCCCTGGCATCGGTTAGTGCAGTGCTGATCCCGGAACGCGACCTGACCGAGATAGGTCAGAATCACTTGGCGGGTTATACAGAACTGCATGGTGGTCACAACAACCAGCCGACATAAGTCTCCCACCTGGAGAGCACCCCCTTCCAACTACTGAGATTTATTCTAGTGGCCTCCCCGACCAACTTCTCGGTTATGTAGAAGGGCACACTATTCCTAGCACACCGTGAAGTGTACCAAGGACCATCTGCGTTAGGCACCTGGAGAGCAGATGGTCTGCTGCAAAAAACCCTAAGTCGCCTCTTACGACACCCATGGGAAGATATGGGGCTGTGGAAAGTATTATTTTAAAGTGCCGCCACCAGCACGGCACAAGATCTTTCAGGTGTTAAAAGACGCTTGCCTCGTCACATTGATGAAACAACGTTGGCTTATAACGTAAAATACACTCGACAAATTAGCCAGATCTGTTAATAGTGTCGATAGCTCAATTGGAAAAGCAGCCTACCGGATTCTGAAAGATGCGGGTTGATGGGGAGTGTTCAGACGAACTGCATAATCTTATACCTGCCGCTGAATTTCATCACCGCACGACACGCCATAAGTTGAAATTCCATGCTCATCACCTGGATGGCTGGCGCTCAACAACCGTGCGTTTTTCGCGCCAATTTCTTCCACGTACAGCCAAGATATGGAATGATCTTCCTGCGGCGGTGTTCCCAAAGGGATATGACATCGGGGCCTTCAAGAAGAGAGCGTATTCCCATCTAAAAGGCAAGCAACGCATCGGTGACACCTCTGGTGTTGCAGTTGTCCATGGGCGGAGGTGATCACTCTCCATCAGGTGACCTTCCAGCTCGTTTGCACTCTATTACATAAGAAAAAAAAAAAAAAGAAGTCCAGCCTAAGTTTTAAGATCAGGCTGATTTTTTCTATTTTTGTGTAGACAGTGCATTGCTAAATGCTAAAAATAAATTTCACTAAAAGCGCCTGTTAGCTAGAAAGATAACCGATGATTAAAAAGTGAGTGTCCTGCAAATTGTCCCTTCAACTTATCGCTAGACTATTTTTAAGCAGGTTGGTGAGAGATGAGTGGCCTCTTAATTCATAGGTGCTTTAGAATTATGCAGTTCTTAAAATATGCAAATATTTACCAAAGGCCATATCCCAAGACACTCGTCTTAGAGTTGAGGCTGTTTCATAAACAACTTCAAACTTTTCGACTGAATACAAATTGCTTTAACACAGTTTTATGTATAAATCCTAAACTCTCTAATATAATTTATGCGTAGGTATATTAATTATCACTTTAGGGAGCGTTCATCTCTATTAACTTCGGGCTCAAAGAAGCCTGAATTGCAGCGTTTAGACAAATGAGGATAGACTTAAACCGACAAGTCCGAAATCTCGAACAGAATTCGTAATTGTGTTTTGACAATCACTAATTCTCATTTGCATTCAAAATCCACAGGCCAGGGATCATTCTATTTTGTTAAACGAGAAAAGCTTGATTCGTTTAATGGTGAATTCGAAGAGATCCTTTAGACAGTTCCAACGGAATTAACATAGGGTATAAACAGGCTTGTTGAGTAAACAGTAACATTGACCCGAGTAGTTTAAATTTTGTGTTTTCTGAGGCGCAT
This sequence comes from Udea olivalis, assembly GCA_947369235.1. NCBI lineage: Eukaryota > Metazoa > Arthropoda > Insecta > Lepidoptera > Crambidae > Udea > Udea olivalis. The sequence goes on from OX376360.1 coordinate 17,912,059, forward strand.
GTAGGCGCGCCTTTTGCCACACGCGTAACTCGTACGAGCGTTAACCCGCTTATAAGCTCGTGTAATCCATATAGATACTTACTCACCACTACCGGTTCGAGCGAAGACGCCGCAATCAGTCCGTGTACGCGCGTTTGGTTATTTGAAGCGTAAAATGTACCGCGGCCATACCTATACGCGCGAAAAAAAATCTAGTCTGAAACCACTCTTAAGGTGGGTACTGTCAGTGAGGGTTGTTCGCTTGTTTCCCCTACTGACTTGATGAATGCTCGCTTTGTAACATGTTAGATTACGCCACGTAACGGCGGTCAGTACCCACCTTTTTATCTGACATTCGAACCCAATAAAAATGACGACAATTTGTGTTTTTGTTTATGTAGAGTCAATAAATAACTATCTACGTAACAACACTTTTGGTAGACGCTGCCAAGCTACTCTCAGAATTGGATCTATGGCAGTATTGTAGTTACCGCAGCTTGGCACCCAATCATATTTGTATATCCAATTGGAATATTTAGGGAGTTATTATTTACTGAATAAAATAAACCAGTAAGGGAAAGTTTTGAATCTTGACCTCGATGTTCTGAATCTACACTTAGGCCGAGATCTATAGTCGTTACTTAGCTAAGCTCAGCCTTATCACATTAATTATTATCTAACTTGTTGAGTTTTATTTATAATTATTACTAAAGAATAACTAAGTTGATATAGCTGTTCAAAGTCTGAGATAAGTCTAAGTTTAAGCTAAGTACGCTCCCGCTATAGATCTCGGGTTTGAGAGTTAATGTTAACATTAAGCTCTGTTTAAAAATGCTTTAATAAAGTTAACTGATTTAGGAAATTACTATGTTTATGTCATTTAATGTTTTCATTTTGTATTAAAAAAAATTGCCACAAATTGAAAATGCAAAGGAATATTGAAAGACTTTGAATGCCGAGAACAAAGTTTTAAAAAGATGCATGATCAGAATTCCAATCACTGGATTTTCTCACAATTTGATAGCTAAAAATTTCCTTTCGATGAATAAAATCTTTCCATCAGTTAAATTTTAGTACGCAAACAAGAAGCCTTTTCTCATTGTTCTAAGTACAGCAACAAAACAAAATGGTGGAATCGAAAGTTCATAAATAAATAACGTTCCCTATTACTTCTACCTGTATTATTTTAACACCTTTGATTCAGCTCATCAAAGCGTACGAAATTGCTGTGGCAAGGATCAATTCAATGGGATTTGAGTGTTTTCGGCTGTTAACAAGGCTACGCACGCCTAAAAATAAGGAAAAATATTTTCAAACCCTTTGCAATTGGTAATTCTGTACCTTTAATTATCAAGCTGTTCTACAAATACAAATACAATAGAAATACAAATTCATTTATTCGTCATCATAGGTGGTAAAAATTGACAGGTATAGGCATATGCAGTCTCTCCATGATGTGCCTTGAATGGCATACGAAAATTATTTTATATTAAAACTCATTATTTATGGTCAATAAACGGTAATATAAAAATTAAAAAGCTTACAAAATTACATTAATGAAATTATTATTTTTCAAAAATTAATTATACTTACATTTAATCATTCAAAATTCATTGTCATAGAAATATTCATTAATAATTTTAAATTAAATTCATTATCACAAAAATATTCATATTCATAATTCAAAATTCATTATCATGAAAATATTCATTAACATCATTATAACATTTACTAATAAGGATTTCAGATAAGACAGATTTGAATTTTTTTACATTAAAATTTCTAGTGGACCTAGAAGCCTCTTCTTTTCACCTGTTTCTGTGGTTTACGTGTCCGTAGGCTACGATAACCGTGCACCGCAAAATGCTCCGTATGCTTGCGTGCTATCAAGGTTGTATTTAAAAAAATAGTATTTTTTATTTTAGGTGGGAATCGAACGAAGCTATCCGGCTGGAGGGCCTCTCATGGTTGCGACAACAGACTCATCCAGTGCCAGTCATTTCATCAGGTGAGATTTTCTATGTCAATTACATAAATAAATGAAAAGCTTACACTTTGCACTAAAGCGATACTAATTCAATGTCTGACATAGGTATCTACGGCTATATTAACGTTATATACATCATTTATATAACCACTCCAACACACGGTACAAACAGTCTGAACCTTTCTCGGTAAAATACAGCCTTACTGCAGCTCAAATTTCTAGGTATTTCCCTGTTTGAACAAGCTTTAATTTTACTATATTTATTTAAGGCTCAGCTTGAATACTGAGAATGAAGATATTACTGAAACGACAGGCCGGATATATGAGTGACAACCCTTAATCGTTGATTGATTGCCTTAAGTTTGCAAACGATTCACTCAAGATAAAACTTAAAATTATTAATCAATATAAAAGAAAAAAAAAATACAGAGTTCTAAAAAATATTTTTTAGACTAACCCATGAGAGTATTAGATTACAACAGTAATAAAAGCCTTAATAGTCGGAGAAATGTGTATCACCTGGTTCATATTATTTAGATCTACAGTTCCGTTATGCTTCTATGAATTATTTGATACATCTGTATTTTATGTAGAGTATCTACTTTTTGGACCCCTTCTTGGGTTCACCCTTAAGAGACCTTCGTCAAGCACTGCAGGTGGACACCGGGGACCTTTGGCCCATCGGAATATATTATGTCAACACTTTGGCCTCAATAGGAAGCAGAATCCCTACTCTGTTTACTACCCTGATTTAATGTATTGACACTTTTCATTCTGTAGTGGGATCTTATTTTCGAGTAGGACATAGATTTTGCTGTAAGATTTCTGATAATCTTAGTAAAACTTTGGTCTGTACAAATGTTTTTAGTTATGATTTAAAAAAATATTAGGCAAGGTTTTGTTGACAAAATACATGACGAATCTGTCCCAAACTAAAAAAATCAGGTACTGAGATTTTTATATCATACCAAAATTAAAACAAACACTGCTACACACGGGAAAAACATATGTTTTTTAACGCAGGAAAACTACTATCCAAACTAGTAAGTCAACTATACAAATACTACTTATCTATACTAAGATAATGAGGTAAGCGTTTGTGAGTTTGTATGTTTGAGGTAGGTAATCTCAGAAACTACCCAACCGATTTCAAGAATTATTTCATTGTTTAAGAGCTACAGTATCCTAGGTTAATAAAGGCATACATTTGTTTTGAAATAATTAGTTTTCATGTCATAAAAATAAAGTTCACGCGTGCGAAACCGCGGGCGGAAAGCTAGGAGATGGATAAAATTTAAGAGAAATATGATTTAATTGAAAGTGATAGAGACGATACTTTATTGTACGAGTATATTGAAAAACTCTTACAGTTGCGTTTCACTATCAAAACATTGCAAAATTTAGGATGTTTGTACCTAAAACTCATTTCTTCATTCAAGATCAAAATCAACGTGAGTTACATAATGGGCGGAAAAAAGCGCGTAAAACAAGAAGGCATAAGCTTGCCAAAGTAAGAAAAAACGTAGTTCCAAAGTGCTCCGGACTTGTGAAAGTTAGCCATAACAACTTGGAAAAGATTCATCCGGATCTGTAACTTGCGGAGGTGTCGGCGACGGATGTTGTTGGACATCCGCCAGGTTTTGGACGCAATTTTGAAGTTAAAGTTCACTGTTTGTTATTAATATCTAAGACAAAGTTTGCGTTGTAAGCACTTATGTTGGATCTGTACTTAAAAGTTAGTTAACGCCAAGTGTTATACTTGCACATGAACGGGTAGTGAGACTGCATTATAGGGTTAACGCATCATTTATTTGTTATTACTTTCCTGAAATAAAAATCTAATCTATTTTAAAATATTTTTGAACTCAACAGGAACATTCTGGGCAAGTAGACATTACGCTCAATTTTATTTTGAGTTTTACATTTTCATCAATTCTAAAATATGTAGTAATACATACATACAACCCATTAGCTACACACTTTATTTTTGTAGAAAGATTTCTCAGTTGGTAGAACCATCGTATTTATTAAATAAATATCCGAGACAAATTCTGGCCGACTGGCCTGTTGGCGCAATGGCAGCGATCCTGCCTTTAACGCCGGAGTGGAGATCGAACCCACGACGGGTTCGATCTCCACCCATGACAAATATTTGTGTAACGAACATTTTTTGTTGTGTGTCTGGGTGTTATTATCTATTTAAGTATGTATTTAGAAATATTTAGGAAGGATGTTTATCAGTCTCTGACGCCCATATTACAAGCTCTGCTTAGTTTGGGGTCAGATGATCTTGGTGTGAATTGTCCCAGGTATTTATTTATTTATTTAATTCCACCAAGATCATTTGACCCCAAACGAAGCAGAGCTTGAACTACGGGTGTCAGAGACTGATAAACATATTACATTGATTATTTTAGCATTTTACATTGCTTGTTTTTTGTTCCCGCTCGAGATCATTAAAGTCCGAAATCGTATTTTCGTAGTTTTTCTATATTTAGATACGAAAAACAAGCATTGTAAAATGCTAAAATAATCAAAGTAATAATCAAATAGCATATTTCATCTTATCCGAAAGTTTAAATAAATTATTTGTAAAAATATTTCTTTTAGATGTTTATCCTACCTACTTGCCTTGAAAACATTGATGGAATAACGTTGGCTTGCAACGTAAGCATATACTGGAAAGATTCGTTCGTCCCTCTGAGGTTTCGGTAGCTCCGTGGTTTAGAGCAGTCACCCGGATTGTGAAAGACGCGGGTTCGAATCCCGCTCGAGATCAACAAGGTCCGAAATCGTAATTTTCCAGTTTTTCTATCTTCAGATACTGATAAACATACTTAAATATTTCTGAATACATACTAATGTAGTTTTGCCTCTACCATAAATAAATAAATAAAGGAGGATCCTAATACAACAGCTTAAAACACAACAACAACTCATTTTAAATTAGGACTCAACACAATAGTATGAAGAAGAAGCGCTGGCTTGACGTCGTTAGGCGTGACATGCGTGCCAACAAACTCACCACTGAGGATGCACAAGACCGCGTGAAGTAGGCCAAGAAAATAAGAAAGACGGACCCTGGGACCCCACACGCCAGTGTGGGTTCACAACCGGGATAGACCGCACTGATGATGATGATGACAATAGTATAGTGCATTGGCATTAATAATGCATGCCGCATCATCCTTTACGCTCAGGTGGAATTATGGTTGAATTCTGCGTTCCTATAAAAAAATAATACCGCCACTGCAGGGTTTTTCTGGGCCATTCCGGACAACCGTAACTCCAATCAGGGTGTAGGAAGGCTTCCGTACCTCATTTCTTTTCTTAACTTTGTTCCGTAGCAAGTTTGTCTACCATGAGTTTATACCTGCAATGGCAGCCACTAGGGTCCGAGTTGACGTTTTTGTATGGGACTTCGGCACAGCGCGCCTAGATAATAAATGGAACCAGAAATGTCATACTAATTTACAAATTTCAGTACGGCTACCACGAGTTGACACTTTAAATTTTAGGTTAGAGCATTTTCCTGTAATTCAACGTTACAGAGTCGACCATTACATCGGTGAGGGAGGAGAACCGCGCATTACAGTGCGCAATTTGTTTTTACAATGTGTAATAATTTGATACAATTTCCCTGAAGTTTTGTAAGGCAGAATTGTAATGTAATCGAATCTGAAATGTTACATAACTGGAAAATGCTCCAGGTGAGGGACCACCTTAAGTTATCATTCGCGTAAAAAAAATATATTGGGATTTGACATTGTCATGTCATGTCATGTCAAATCGCAATACAATTTTTTACGCGAACGGTAACGTAAATTTGAAGTGGCAACTCGTGGTAGACGTACTGGACTATACTAGAGACTAGACTACTTAGATCTATAGACGTTTACTTTTCACGCACTGGTTTTAATTCATAACCTTCCGGTCTGTTTTGCCACAGGATCGATCTCGAAGTTGGCAGGCGGGGTAAAGATTTATTATTAAAAAGGTTTAGATATGACCCCGGAATACCCAAAAAGTTTATTTTTTAACTAAATCTAGGTAGGTTTTATGCTAAGCCGTCATTATAGTTTAATGTCTCTACCCACACATGAATTTAAATAATATATTTCAAGATTATGCTACATATTGATAAATATTTTTTAGGAAATTTGTTTTTGGAATCATAAACTAAGCTTGATAGTAATATTTTTATAGCGACAAGGATGCGATTCACCTTACCGTCCTTTACCGGAGCACCATGTCGTCCCATATACACACATCACATGTGATGCAATTTCCACCACGACTCACGTGAAAGGAAATAAGTTCTTCACATTTCCATTTTGCATTCGCGTCTGTGAATTACATTGGCCCGAATGTCTGGGGTAATTGGTTTAGTGACACCCTTGGGATGCTCAACGCAGAATTGACGGTGTGGTGAGTTTATCACATTCGTGTAAACTCGTTAAGTGGTTGTTCATATCAGATAATGAACTGGTGGTACTCATAAGCTTTCCACCAGAGCGGAAAGGATGTTTGGAGATGAGTGGCGTAGCGGCCACTGTGTTTTTTTTTTACCAGAACCCAGGACCTCCTTGGGCCCAGCTTTGTTACGGCTCGGCCACGGAACAATAATGAAGCGCGAAATAAACAAAGAGCAATGCTCTTCCTTTCAACACTCATTGCCTTTGCGTGCTCTATTCCGATCTAAGTACGTGAAGTGCAGATGTCAACTGCGTAGAGCATAGTATGTTTTTTATAGCTTGATGTAGCTTGGTAAGGTAAGCACGGCAAGGGCAGATGAAGTTTATGTCAGAAACCATCAGTACAATTCAAACATTAGTCCTAGGTGGCCGATACTTGCTTCTATCTCACCATGACTTTCCAGCATTCACCAAACAAAAATGTATGAAATGACAGAAGGTTTTTCATGTACATTTAATCCAAAACAACGATTTTTAGGCTCAGGTGATTGGTGTGACTGCCTCACGCCATTATTTATTATACTCCCCCATTAATTATACAAAATCCCTCGATAAGCGAAAAGGTAACGTCCCGAATGGCGGGAAAAACCGCTTGTCAATCTTTTTACGCTTGAAAACGCGGTAATTTAACATATTTTCCAGTTGTTTTTAAAATAATTGTAGGACGCAAGTGTATTTCATGATCAGTTAAAAAAAAACTTTGTACTTCATGATATATTAACACACGCGTCGTGTAGCAAAACATGCATGGAAAATGAACCGTCTTTTAAAATATCTTTTAAGGTCATGAAGCCCTTTACATGCAACGTCGAAACGTCAGACGCACGTAAGTGCACCGGGTCAACTAGTATCATGTCAATTAATTTTGTTTAAATTTTTTTAACAAGGGTTTTTTCAATTGTTTTTTGTGCCACTGTAATTGTAAACCCTTGTAACCCTTGTAATGGGTCACGTAAGTTATAATATCTACGACATGCCAATGATCAACAACGAGTCATTTCTGTTCACTAACCGGATCGGTGCGTTTTCGTTTTAGTACCGCCTCTGCACTGATGTTTACCGAGCGCATATGTGTAATATAATGAGAGTTTTCAGACCGACTCGTTTCGGTAAAGATTTTTTACATACGCGCGCCTCTGCATAGAATCTGTACAGAGCGGCTGGTCTCCCCCGCCTCACACCCCGCCAGCTCCGCCACGCGCCTCACTCACACTAATCACAACACCAGGGGGGTCAAGCTGTCACTGGCGCTTATATCATCCCCATACATTTGAACGATTACTAATAATACTGCACCGAACATATCCAGAGCCTGTCAGGAAATGTTTTTCAGTAGAAACGAAAGATGAGGCCTTACTGCTCAATTTCTGAAAGTGATCTTCTACATTAACTACAAAGCAAAGTTCACTCTGTCATTCATAGTGGTAGCTCATCTCATTCTTTACAACAACACCAACAACATACCATCACGACGTTATCCCAAACGGCGTACCATCACGACGTTATCCCAATCGGCGTAGTCAGAGGTAAGTGACTGTGACGTCATGGTGAACGAAACACTCAGAAGCCCACTTTTCACCAATGGTATTAGAACCCAATGTGGTAGGTGGGGAGCCTTTCGCCGTTATCTCGGTTGATTTGGTTTTTTATCGATGTTTTCCGTCACCGGAGAGTAAGTCGGATATTTAACAATGAACACAAAGCTTTTGGTTCTGGCCGGATTTGAACTCTGGACCACACGATCCACGATCTGAGTTCGGGTGCTGAACCACAAGGCTTCGTCGCTCTTCTTCTTTCTTATTCTTTAGTTAAGTCTAATGAGGTTTTGTTTACACAGTCAATTTAAACCGTCTCACCAGTAAACTTAACGAATGCTAGCTTCTTGATCAGGCTGGGTTCCAAAAGGGATATCCACTCAACATCTTGGCAAACGTAGTATAGGAAGCAGATGAAGTAACGATGGTTTAACAGTTTGTCCAGAGTAGTAATGAAATGACACTGTCAGATTGGAGATCCTTTTTTTGTTTTGCAGCAGCACGCTGGATCTTTTCCATCCTCCTTTTACTTTAACTTGAAGCGCCTACGCAGAAAAGGCGAGAGTTCTGGACTGCAATAAACAGATTGAAAAGTTTTCTATAGAGATCCGAGCGCGACTCGGAACGGTAACCCTGTACAATTTTATTGACAGTTAATTGAACTTATTGAATCGGTTAACGAGTGAATTCATACGTTCAATGAGTGAACGGATCAAATTTTTACCTTTGGTTTTATACAATAATATATTGCATGTAAATTGGAATGAAATCAAATTATTTAAACGAAAGAGCACTAAGCAACGTGGACTAGCTGTTAAGCTCGTCGTATGCATTTATCTGGCGGGGTTAGGCAAAAGATGTACTATAAAATAAGATAAACTTTGTTGCACAAACAAAATGTTACAGATGGGTTCTTTCACTTTTCCGAATTTATGGCAAACTCTGAAAGAAAGTTGTTTCAAAACCCTAAGAGAGCTTGTCCATATGACGTATTTAACGCGCGAATTGATGCACGATTTGCTTACATCGCTGCTAATATTGAAATATATCGCTTAGTTCTCAGCAATTGCTGTACAACAAAACGCGCGTCATACGGGCGTAGTTCTGGACATGATTTAAAGACCGATAGTGGGACTGAGATACAGAATACCCCTCCCTGGCAGCCCCCAAGATGTCCCTTCACGCCTCGTTTGAGAGAACCCATGATTAACGAATTAGGGAATAAGTGAGCCGGAAGATAATTCCATTGTTTAGTGACACGACCATTGACGTACTCGTATATACTAGAGCGTAAAGACAGAGAACAGTGCAATAAAATGGCGGAACTAACGGTACCCAAATATTAGAATATAAAGCCTTAATTGACGATAGCTACAATTATGAGTCTTGAAATTGAACGTGTCTTCCAGGAGAACATGCTTAGTCAACTACATCTTTGAGATCTATGTCAAGTATTTCATTTAAAAAAACAGTAAAGGTTTTACTCGAATTTCCGACCACTATTGTCACACCATCGAGTGACAATGAAATAGAAATATAAATTTATTTGCAAAACCAAATCGGACGCTGCACGTGCTTGTCGGCAGTTGCAGTCGGAAGCTCGGTTTCAAATAGTACCTTTAAACAATTTAAAAATATCTAGCAGTTGTAAATGTTGGAAGGGGAAGGTCAAGACAGACGTACTCAGGACAAGTCTAAGACGTGCTCAGAAAAGGTCAGGTCAGGAGTACCCATAATCGGCGAGCATGTATGAAAGGATTAATGAGAGTGGAAGAAGCGCAAGAGGTATGTCAGGACCGTAGCAAGTTGAAAGATGTAGTCTCTGCCTACTCAGCTGGGAAAAAGGCGTGATGGTATGTATGTATGGCATTTGTATGCATAATTAGGGACTTCTTTGGAAGAAATCGAAGACTTAATAACATCCAAAAAAAGTGTTTTTGAAGAAATTAATTAACCATCCACATTGGAAAACTACAGGTGAGGCTTCAGCTGTGTATTCGTATTTCTTGTTATTGCGAATGTTGATGATGAGACTATAATTACCTATAGATAAATACATTCAGATCTGTGTCTACATGTATTTATCTATTACCGGTATGTATACCATGAGCTTCTGTCACGTGAACGGCGATCGTTGCGTTCAGAAATTTATTTGCCCATCTTTGTTCTTTCCATTTTAAATCGATAATGGCGCTGTACCACAATTCCATACAAAAACGTCATCGCGGTTTACGTGGACGCTAGCGGCTGTCATTGGTGTGAACTCATGGTACACATAGACGAGCTCTGGCAGGGATCGAATCCACGATCCGCAGTTTAGGAATTGCTACAAATGGAGCCAGAGGGTTGGTTGAAAAGAAACTTTTTTAAGGCATTAGAACCGGAAAATTCACAAATTCGGAAATTATCAGAGGATGCAGTTATTTTGCTGCTTCGTTTATTTTTTTGTATTTGTAAAGATTGCGTTTATCGAAGCAGTTACATATTTATTTAAACAACAGGCGTGAATGTCGTTATTGAAACAACGAACCTGTGTCTCAATCGGCCTATTGGCAATTACGCTCAAGGGATTAGAAAACTTCAAAATTAAAAGGTCCGTTAAATACTACTGATATTTATTCAAGGTTAGCATTACACTTTTTATCTGCGACTTAATGTTATAACAATAAATTGAATTTCATATTTTTAAAAGAGTGATTCTACAATCTATTAGGCCAAACTTCACTAATAGCAACACAACCTTTATTCTGTGACTTATTGAATGGCATTGCTTCTTACTGATCCAGACATATGTCACTTATAGCGACATCACAGGCAAGATTTATTTGTTGACGTTCCTTTTACATATGTTTCTCTCATAATTTAGTTCGTTACACAAGGAAACTGGTGCTAGGTAATCTAAAACAATATATGTGTGTATACATAGATGTATTTATTTATTTATTTTTATATTAGCATAATATTCAAATGTAATTACTATTTTTTTTTTATAGCTTTTGCGCAGCCAAACACGTCCTCTGTTTTAAATCTCTCTGCCGAAGGTTGTCTGGAAGAGATCGCTCTGTAGCGATAAGACCGCCTAAATTGTACTTTAAAATTTACTTTTTTTGTTTTTACGTGCTGTAAGTATTTGTTTGTGCAATAAAGATTATTTATTATTATTATTAGCACTTGCTTAATTGAAATGTCATTTAATGTCATCTCCATATATTTTAAATTTTGATAACGTAGAAACGATGGTCGGGTGTGGCTCTTCACCACGGCCTCAGTATGTTTACAGTCTTGATTATATATTATGTTAAATAACATTTACAATATAACATAATGTACTTTGGATTTATGTCCGATGATTAAAAATTGTTGTTTGCTTGCACACTGCTTAGAACATACGAGTATTATATGGGTTGGCTCCTCATAGACAGGTAGCCTTAAAAGGTCTGGAAAACGTTAGTTGCGTAACCTTGTATAGTACTATAGAGATAGCCATGTCTGAAAGTAGAATCTCAAACAAAATTATAAGGTCCTACCGTGTTTCGTGGAATGGATTTGGACAAATTCTCTGTGTGGGTACGTAGGTATAAGTAAAAGGTACTTTTGCTTTTTAATTTGCTGGCACATAGCAGCCTGATTTTGTTATGGTGTTTTTTATTTATTTTTATATTGCCCGTCAAGATAACCTCACTCCACCTGATGGAAAGCGGTCGTGAGGTCCAGATATGAGGTTGACAAGCCCAGTCATTCAACGAATCACTCGGCTGGCCATCCTCACCTTGAAGGCCTGCAGAAATGCCTTTTCACGCCCCGCTTGAAGAACCCAGGACTATACGAGGAAGGAAACACATGTGCTGGAAGAGCGTTCCACGTGTCGATGGTACGACAAAGAAACGAGTCACCGAGCCTTTTGGTTCGGGCCAACAAATGTTGAATTGTGAGTGGGTGACGCCGTAGTCCAGCACGCGTGGTACGGGAGTGGAAAGGTGAGGGTGGAATGAGCTGGAATAAGTCTTGTAAGATTAAACTGCGAGTAAAATCACCCAGTATTTCTGTGAGAATGTCGGTCGATCTCCAAAAACCCTACTCACTTTGAGATTTTGTACAATCTTGAGCACAACTTCATAACTAATCGATGTTTCTCAAGTGTACAAGTAAACCTCAGTGGTTTTTTAAAAACTATCACTATGCGAATGTATGCAACTACTTTTATTTGGTAAATAAACTAGCAGCCCGCTCACCCCGAATACTGAAACTGTCAATCAAATTCGAGCACACATTAAATTTGTGCTGTCCTGACACATTTCAAATAAAATGAAAGAGACACTCTAAAAAGCATTTAAGTTAGTGATGTACAAGGCTCGAGGCTTCCGAGTCCTTTTGTCTAGAGTTCGGTGTCGCTTACAGGGCTCGCCTCGTTTATATGAAGCTCGACGACTCGGGAGTCTTTTCAGAACTCGAGTCTTCTTGAGAGCTCGATCGAGCTCGAGGCTTTTTCAGGGATCGAGTCTTTTTTAGCGCTAGAGACGTTTTTACGTGGCGAGTCGCGTTCGAGTTTGTTTTCCGTTTGGAGTCTCCCTTTTCAAAGCAGGCAATGAAATATGTTTGTGGGATATAATATTTGTGACCAGAAGGAGAAAGGTACTTCGAAAAATAGAGGTTTAATTAACAGAAAAAGACATTGAAAAATTTATAGTGAAAAGGTTTAAGAAGACTCGAGCTCTCTCAAGACTCGAGTTTTTTTGAAGGCTCGAGCTCTTATGATAGGTTCTAGCTCTTTTGAAGGCTCGAACTATTTTGAAGCTTCGAAGCGTGGCTCAGGGAGCCTAGGCTCGTAGTCGGCCGTGCTCGCTGAGTCCGGCCAATCCGCCTCGAAGCTTCAAAAGTAGAACTCGACGCCTCGACGTTTGTACATGACTTATTTAAGTGCTGATAAACTTTGATTTTCGTATCAGAATTTCAGGTGTCAGGCGCCAGAGTAGGTTAATGTAAGAAAACTCACTTTTCTCAGCAGTGGGATAGTTTTGACTACTTTTATCAACTAAAGTGTACAATTTAATTAACATCATTATAAACAGGCTCAGGGCTCTAAATCACGTAAATTACCTCAACAAGTCTACATACTCGAAGTAAAATTATAGTTACCATTAACAGGCCAGTCGATAGTAACTCTATAGTATAGTAGGTACCACATATTTTACAGTAGCTGATTGTAGGCGCCATAAGTCCTCCGTAACCGTGTGAGTAACTTTACGAGATCACTGGACTGCCCTGTTGCCGCAATGGCGTGATCCTGCCTTTAGCGCCGGAGGTCGTGGGTTTTATCATCACCCATGACAAACATTTATGCGACGATCATTATAAATGTTGTGTGTCTGGGTGTTATAATCTATTTAGGTATCTATTTATTTAGAAATATTTAAGTACGTTTATCAGTCTCTGACACCTATAGTACAAGCTCTACTTAGTCTAGGGTTGCTGTTAATTGTCCCAGATTTATATTACTTTATTTTTTCCACCTACTAACTGAAAGTTAATACTTTTAGTTAGGAATGTAGGTTGAATATAGTTCAGAAAAGCAATGATCAAACAATGTACCGAAAAATAAATTAATGTAATAAAAAAAATCCTTTATTAATTTAAGCTTGTACAAAGCTCTTTGTAATTTAAGCTTGCAATTGAGCAAACGAGCAATTATTTAGTTTCATAAGGGCCGACATAATTGTACACAATTTTTACATGTTCCTCATATCGTGTGTAGCTATTAAACTATCAGATATATCATTAAACATAATATGAGTAGGTAGCTACATTATATTTTTTCAAGTACTTGTAGCGTTGAGCAAGTCTATGAAAAATTGTGTACCCAAAGACATAATTATAATCTGAAATGAATAAGTGACCGCATTCTGAAACAAATGATTTGATTTAACTAGCACTTACCAGGTTTGTCCAGTTCACTTATGAACTCCTCAGTTTCCACATATCCCGGCACTTCAGTCACAATCAAGAGCACAAAAACTAACGCCAACCCTGTCATCCCAGGTGGGGAGCATTTCAGGAACCGCTCCATAAATCTCACTTCACTTCAAACTACATTATATTTAAAACTACCAAATTAATTACTGTCCATCATTGAAGTTACGTTAAACTTTTGAATCATCGGAGCGTAAATTTACGGCGGCTAACGCACACGTGCTGCCAGTAAACAATGCGAATTGACAAGCCCCTCGAAGCGGCTGGGAGCGTGCGTGCGAACGTCACAACGCCGCGGGGCGCACTGATCGAAAGCCGATAGCAATGGAACAATCGCAAAAGCGGGGCTCGACAAATTCGAATTTTGAAAATGGAACATCACTGCCAGACATTTGACAGGCAACTAGAGGAGTTCGAATTTAGAATGAACTGAAAAAAGAGATGTGCATTTTTGGAAATTCACGAGAATTTACTTGTGTGCACATTATCGAAAAAAAAGTGATCCTTCACAATATTAACAAGAATACGCAACAAAAATTTTAGTTTCTCAATTAAAATGGTTATAACTTATAACACTGCACTTTTTTTTCATTTAAAGTAATTCTTTTACTTCTCTTTCAAATCTCTTATTTTCAGAACTTTTTAAAACTTCACCATTTCTTTTATATTCTGTGGGATCGATTAAAAGTTTTTTCTTTTTGTAAGACATCCTATCTGCGATGCAAGGTTTTCCTTTAATACCTAGATTGGCATTCTCAGGGCGGCGAATAGTCTGGGCTTGCGGCACGGAAACTCAATATGTAGGCAATTTAGGCTATACCTCAAAAGCTTTCTTTTTCAGATTTTACCTTAGATTTTGTGTTTTCTCACGTGGCTAAAATAATATGATAAGACAAAAGTGAAGGATCTGGTGTATGATATAATTTGCGTATAACAAATTCTGGTCAAGTCCGGTCTCGGGTACCTACAGGTCTTTAGGATCCTAACAATCCCTATAGGTTTGATTTTTGGCAAGAGTGGTTACTAAGACAGTACAGATCGTAGGACTTGATTTTAATAATGCCTTACTAAAAACCTTCAGTTGAATTTATTTAAAACTAGCTGTCCGTCACCGACTTCGCCCGCATAGACTGTCTGTCCCGTCAAAAGCCGTCAGCCTGAATAAAAAAAATATAGCCTATGTCATTCCCTGTTCATGTAGCTTTAAATTGGTGAAATAATTTTTAAAATCGGTTTAGTAGTTTCGGAGCCTATTAATACAAACAAAACAAACCAATCATTCCTCTTTATAATATTAGTTAGATAAATGGACCTACCTCCGAGAAAAATTAAATACTTAAGAGTAAACAGAAGGACTGTTTTTCTATACAAACGTAGGCCCCTGTTTCCTCGCTGGATAGGAGTATATGTTTTCCATAATAATCTATGGCTACTATATTTTCCTTTTTTTAATAAATTAATTATCAAAAGAGATCAGATGATGTCCCTTCGAAAATCCAAAAAATGGTCAGTTTCTCTGCTGTGTTCTAACATCCAGAAAAATACTAGATTAGGTATATAAAGAAAGGAAAACATAGGAAGACGGCCATAGCTTTATTCTATTTTTTACTAAAAAAAAGTAATTCAATCGGTGAAGGCTTCGATAAGGGATCAGGGCTACGAAGCGTCGATTTTGTGTACTTATCGTCGGAGTTGCAATTGCCTCTATCGCGCTTTGCTTGAGATTAGGAACAGATTTTAGGAATACCTATTTCACAATTCTCTGGCCCGTGTTTCCTCTTAAAGCTGACGATGCTTTTATATCGGCAGGTAAGAATTAATCATGTACGTCTATATCGGAAACTGCGGAAGTTACTTAAAAATAGATTCAGACGAGTCTAAGGGGATTTTCGTGTTTTTTTTATATTAGGTGGTATTTTATTTCTAATGTTGTACTTTCAGTCATTACTGTCTAATTGAATCAAGCGAAAAAAAACTTTATTTCATCATAACAAAAGGTGAAACTATGGAAAATACAAAAAAAAAATCCTTGTTATACATTCATAACCCTCGTTTCTTCCTAGCAATTAAACGATATTCTCAGTATTAGGATACTAAGTAAATAGTTAAAAATGGAATGTGACAATAAAAGGGAGGAAATCTTTTCTTACCTAAAGGCTAAACACTCTGACTTTGAACCTGAGTAGTCCGGTGCTAAGTAAGGGTAAGTACCTACGTTATAACAATACAATTTAATATGTACTTTGAGATCAGGGATGTAGGGTTGTGAATGAAATGGTTGCGTTAGAGCATATATATACTTTCGTATATCAAAGAGTACGTATACTTAGTGAATATTAATGTAGGTGGCCTAGAAACTGTCTAGACGTAAAAAGCTTTTCATACAGCAAATAGGAACGTACGTTTGATTTTGTTTTAGAGCTTGAAAATGAAAATATACAAACACCATCACGCCTATATCCAAAACGGGATAATCAGAGGCAAGTGACTGTTTCTGTCATGGTGAATGGAACAGTCAGAAGCCGATTTTTCACTAATGGTATTAGAACCCAGCGTGGTAGGTAGGTGGCGACCTTTTGCCGTTATCCAGGTTGATTTAGTCTTTTATAAGTGTTTTCCTTATTTAGACAACTGTCTTAATATGGAAAATACCTATAAAAGACTCCGAACTCCGAATCCGACTAACTAGTCGGATTAATTAATATCACTTTAAATAACTCGGAAATGTGACAATTTAAGGTACCATAATATGGTAATTTTTTATGTGTCCTCTTTCCATTTAAACCACTTCCATGTTGCGCAGAAAGATCGAGAAAAATACAAAATGGCGGCCACCAAGTTAGGCTATGCCACAAAGGTTTGTTCAAACCCCTTTAAGAATGAACACAAAGATTTTGGGTTCGGCCAAATTTGAACACGGGACCACATGATCCACAATCTGAGTTGGGGTGCTTGACCCCTAGGCCAGGGACGCGAAAAATAAATATTGATTTAAAAAAAAACATTTTTCATCACATCCTGAGCATACTCGTATCATATGTTTTCCTTACGGTATAAGATGGTGTGGTAATACTCGTACGGATTGTTGTAAAGTATAAATCTTTAATGGTTCAGAAGCAAAATTGGGAGATAGTGTATGTACCTAACCTACGACCAGGGACAAAACAGATTCCAACCAACCAACGAGCCAGAAAGTCCTACTACAGAAATCGTAAAACTAAGGGCAAAAAGGAAGAACGATTTCTTTTCTCCAATATAGGTTTCCTTAGATTTACCTTATTTAAAATAACCGAGCATGAAAATCTCGTGGAATTTTCCACAGAAGAAAGAAAATAGAGGTGTGCGGTCCTAAGTTTCGCTTTTTACGGTATTTTGTTTTCCGGCTATTTTATGAGCGTCATTTACATATTTACGGCTTTGGGCTTTTTAAGGGAGATTACAGAGCCGTGTTATCGGCTATCGTTCGGCACCAGTTTACGAAGTTTAGATGGGTTTCGTCAATTTTAGTAGAAATCCTTTCAAATTACAATCATAATTAATCATTAAAAGACAAGGCGACTAAGCAGTAAGAGCGTTCGGGCTGAAACTCAGAGTTGACTTCCCAGGGACCAAAGTCTTTTGAATTTTATAGCCCAGGTGGTTTGACTTTTTTAATGATGTTCTTTTAACATCGAAGTGGTAGCAGCAATTAATAACAAACAGGACCGCTTTTGCGCTGACCCACTGGCCATCCATGAATTTGCCTTACCTTAACTACGACATTTACAACCTGTACGTCTACCACGAGTTGCCACTTTAAATTTACGTTATCGTTCGCGTAAAAAAATGTATTGGTATTTGACATTGTCATGTCACGTCATGTGTCATCCCAATACATTTTTATTACGCGAGCGATAACGTAAATTTAAAGTGGTAGACGTACTGAATAGCATTTCTAGTTTCTTTAATATAAACTAGAAGCGTTGTACCTAATTCATATACAAAAGCGTCACTTTAAACTTAATAGGGCCGGCTCCGGTGCAATATTGACGCTGACAGTGACAGGACATCACATACGAAAATCGGTGTAATTTGAACAATTGTATTTTGTAGAATAAAATACTTTGGCATTCAAAAGATCAACATGTATGATCATAAAGCCTAGATTCCTACTTGTTCGCACGAACGGGAGGAAGCCCTGTTTAAAAATTTGGACCACAAGGCCTTCCTGCTTGTTTAAACCTTTATCCACGCAGCTCTCTTCAAACCTTTTACTGTTAAACCTTTTTGAACGCTAATGCATAATTGATAAATGCTCTCTAATTCCCCCCGAGATTTTATTGTACGTCGCACTTACTTAGCCCATCAAAATTAATTTAACGCATTAAATGGATTACTTTGAACATAATATCTCGGGTTCCGCAGCAGAATGGCTGGAAAACGTATAAATTCATCCCGTCGGTTCGTTTATCAGTTTTATGGTTACTTGCCAAAAAAGATAAAAGTGAACATTCTTAAATGAAACCACTGGACCGCTAGAATCTCCGCCAGAGTACGAATATGGAATGAGAGATACCCGTGTGATTTTTTTTTACAAAAACATTTTTCTCTGGGTCCCAGCACAGTCAGAACTTATTAATGTATATGCTGGAAAGATTTCAAAAAAGTTGTTTGGCCCTAACAACAATTTAGGTAGATTGTTCTAATATTATGTTTGTTTATATCATTCTAAAGGTACAATATTATATTAAATTTCAAATGAAATGTAACTATAAATGGTCTACTTGGTCTTATTAATTTTTTTTTTGCTTTTGATTTCACAAATTTCAGTGTTGTTTTTGAAACAGGTTTTTTTTTTAAAGTAAATAATTGTGAGATGTTTTCTTATGCACACAACTCTGTACAGTTATCCCCATAAAAACACCTATGTAACTTGCAATCATTCCGATAAAGGTAAGTTTAGGAGTTCCCTCGATTTCTACAGAACCTGGCAACCATTGGACTACTTGTTAAGTATGACGAAATTTTCTTATAAACAAAATAAGAATTTCCCAAATCAGTCCAGGCATTTTTGAATAATCGGGAAAAACACATGATAAAAAGATTACGACGAACTGAGAACTTCCTCTCTTTTCAAAGTCGTTTTTTCGGATAAAAAGTCGAATGTAAGCACACTTGAAATTGATACTGTCTAGTAACATGTCCGTAGAAATGAAAGGGACAGGTACACATGCAAGGGGTGTAAATCAATAAATTAGGTGATCGTTCGTTTTATTTTACGATTTTTTTCTGTTTTTTTTACATTCATCACGAACGTTTGTGTTTTATGTGTGTCTGGGTGTAATTATCTATTTAAATATGTATTTAGAAATATTTAAGAATGTTATTAGTCTCTGACACCCATAGTACAAGCTGTGCTTAGTTTGAGCCCAGATGATCTTGGTGCAATTTGTCCCAGATATTTATTTATTTCTACTCATTTTGTCTGGTACATTACCAGTAACCGTAATAGTCGTTTTGTTAGTTGGAATCCGTCTCTTTGCCGCAATTAATTACAACGAATCATAATTACTTAAATTGCGTGACATCGCTAATAAATGTTTACATTCTATCGTTGTTATATCAATATTATGTTTCCCATAATTTAAATTACGCGAATGTTTTATGTCACAAAATTATCTTTCAACTAAACTTACTTTTCTTATTTTTTATTAGCCAGTATATACAAAATCATTTATAGACTACACGTTGCCCGGGGGAGCATCGTGCGAGTCTCGGACTCTCCTGCTCTCACGCAGGCATACCGCAGGGTACCCTCATTTCACATTAAGTGCAGAGAGAACGCGGGTTAGCCGATGCATTCACGAACCCCCTGCGAATGGCCGATTCCAGCTCCACCACTGAAGAAAGGCGTATAATACCCAATACGCCTCCCCGACAGGCAGAGCCTTATTTATTTATCTGCAAGTAGCATTCCACCCTGACCTGCTACCCGCTGGCTGCTTCCCAACCCGCGACGAGGGTGCAGAGCGCCAGCTACACAGACGAATCTGTGCTGGTACGGTTCAGAGCCACGACCAACGCGCGTCAGTGAATCCCCCTCACCGCGTGCCTAGGTGGCTCGCCATCCACCGCTGCCGTTTAACGGCAGCCACCAGACTCGAAGGAGCCTCAATAGGACCACATCCCGGAATTCATCCCGGGGGAGGAATATGGGAGCGGTCCCACTCAAGCCAAGTATTTCGCCAACAAAGAACAAAAACCGCGTTAAAGGAAGCTGTTTCACGTTGCCCAGGGTGCACCGGAACAAAAGCTTGCCGTTCCGTGTCGCCATCACTGTTGCAAGTGCCATGATCACGGAGTAACTGCAGATCTTGCAGGTGACTTGCTATTGGCAGACATATCGATCTGCCCTCTTTTGAAGACTTTTATTACGCTCGCCGCTTGCACCGCTGTTTGCTAGCTCACTATTCACTCGTACTTGTTCTCGACACACGACTTTAACAGTATGTCCAGGAAACGTAACTTCGTTGCATTTTACGGTCTTTGCACATTCGAATAAAAAACATGGTAAAAATTCCGTAACTAATAACAATTCTAATGTTATTAGTTAGGAGTGGAAGTTTAAAACAATATATTACTTATTTTAATGCTAATCTGCTAAACTAAAAAAATACGAGTAGGTATACAGGGTGTACACACACAACTCGGTGGACCGATTGGAAGTTGTCGGAGCGGAAGTCAATTAATTCACTGCTGCATATTAAATTGTCGAGGGATATTGCCTACAGATTGATTAAATTTGCAGGAACTGGTTCTAATTTTTCAGTCATTACACTCCTATTGTTTTAAAATTGATTTAATTTGCTTTGGAATACATGTCAACTCACGCAAGTGCTCTGGGTATTTAATATAATAATGTAATGTAAAAACATAAATAAGGATATGGTGAATGAATTTTATGATTTACAGCATTAAGCTGAGCAAGCAGGGATTTTGATCAAAATATTGAAATAAATCGTCAATCGGCTCAGCGAAAAAGCGCTGAAACGATTATACAATTTACTTTTGCCTTAAATAAATAAATAAATATGCGCCAGACAACACACCTCTTGTAATGGTCTCGAAGTAGGGATTAATATCCCTGTGTTACGAGGTACCACACAAGGAAAATAAGCTA
This sequence comes from Udea olivalis, assembly GCA_947369235.1. NCBI lineage: Eukaryota > Metazoa > Arthropoda > Insecta > Lepidoptera > Crambidae > Udea > Udea olivalis. Next base: position 17,933,161 of record OX376360.1, read on the forward strand.
GGGGCGTCTCCCAGCACACCCAGACCCGAGTCAATTCAGAAAAGATCGTTTCCTAAATTGACCCGACCGGGAATCGAACCCGGGACACTACGGAAATCGAGGCGAGAAACCGTGCTACAGCGCACTACGCCAACCGTGTCGTCGTGTGTGTGTGTGTATGTGTGTGTGCCTTAGTACCTAAGTGCCTCTTTTGCCCGCCTAAGTTAGTATTACTTTTTATGAGAGTTAAATTGAAAAACTAAAAATAATAAAATGCGTCCTATAAATAATATGTCGGCCACAAAACACTGATTTTATAATATTTAGAGACTTAAGTAGTATTTTTGGTGCTTAGGTTAGTATTTCGCTACAATTTAATTTTTATGAAGTTTTCAAACTAACAGAATGGATAAATATGCAGTTACAAATTATTTACAACCTATTGTTACAAGCCGTTATAGCTACTGCTGAACATGGGTATTTACATGTTTTTTTTACAAAGTCGGTTGAAGGCAACCTGCATTCACCGAAATTCTGGGACTTACAAAATCCCTATTAAACCATATAAATTTAACTCGAAAAACTTCAATACTGACATACCAAGTCCTGTCCCGTTACTCTTTACCTCTACAAATCAAAACTAAACTCCGCCGCAGCTTCGGTTAAAAAATAAACTTTTATTAAAAAATCCTACAATATTGACCAGTGGTTTTTCTCTGAAAAGAATGAAACTCAAACTCAAATATCTTTATTTAAATAGACCTAATCTTTTAAAAGGTCAAAAAAACACTAATTAATAAACATAAATACTATAATAATATGAATATGCGACTCTACCAACGCGTCGAAGGAGTTGATTCTTACTGAGAAGACCCGGCGAGAAACTCAGTAGTTACTCTTTTGAACTTGTTGGGGTTTTACAATTGAATCAATTCGTTGTTCGATTAGTTAATCTAGAATCTACAGATCTGCTATAGGTTATTCGTAAATACAATAGCGTTGCACTCAGCTGTTACTCAAGCCGACGGCCAGAGAAATTGAATCAGCCTTCGCTTGCCAAAGCCTACAGTGAAATTAATTATTAATCGGTGATACTCGTATTTGCTTGCAATAGAAACAGATTTGCACTACTGAACCGAACTTAAATGCTCTGAGGACTTTAAAAAGTGCCATGCCGTTGACAACGCAACTGGAAAGGTACTTAACCAGATGTTTTTTCTTTCGCATTTCTTATTTCGGTAACTGATTTACGTGACACTCCTTAAAATGGAAGTACAAAAGGAAACAAGATGAGACTCTACTTGAAGAGGAGATACGAAGAAAGATAGAGAAATACTAGAAAAAGATTATGAAGGTAAAAAAATAACAGGGCGTGAGATCTACAGAGTCCGACCGAATTGCGTTCAGGGTTCCACTATCACAGCTACCTGACCTGTGATAATCCGGCATCGTAGTCAGTGGAAAGGATAACGACCTTGTCAAGTTAAAAAAAATTAACATCACACTTAAGTTATTTTCTTAAATTACAGTGTAAAGTAAAGACAGAAAAGTATTTATCACTACCTAATCAAGGACGGCTTTCGTATCGTGTGAAGTAGCGTCAATGCCTCATCTAGTTACAACTCAAATACTACAAAAATGAGAAACTTAACCCTTTACTCAACAATGAAGCAAATAAAACGTACGAAGGCATCTTCAGAAGTAATGTCCTAAATCAGTCCTAAAAAAGACCAGGGGCCGTATGACAATACGGCCCCTGGTCTTTCGCAGCGTGATTCCACTATCGCAGCGTGACCGTTTACGATTCTAAAATGCTCATTTTGTATTGGTATTACGATGTCACTATTTTAGAGCTACTTCTGCAACTGAAAAGTTTTAGACTGGTACTATTTGACAGATAGACAATGGTATGAAACGTCAAATAAGAGTTTGTTATACCAACGCTGCGCAGAAGTTGAGTTTGCATGACGCAATGGTCACGTGACTGGGAATAAGAATTCATCATACCAAAATGCCAGGACGCTCAATTCACGGACCAATGCGAACAAGCTTTAAGAGATCGCAATGAGGCCCCAGAACACAAGTTGACAAATGTTGAAATGTTAAAAATTTACAGCAGAGTATTTTTTTTTTCTATGGAAATATAGAGTGATCACCAACACCACCAAAATGCGCTTAGTACGGGCATTGATTTTCCCGATATTCATGTACAGAGTCGAAACATGGACCATCAAAGCGAGAGAGAGGCAGAGGATTGATGCATTCGAAATGTGGTGCTGGAGGCGGATGCTGCGAATTCCCTGGACCGCCAAACGCACAAATGTATCAATCCTATCACCGTTTGGAGTAAAACAACGTCTTTCCACCACCTGCTAACATCGCGTACTCAGCTATTTCGGGCATTTAATGAGGCGTGGGGACAAAAGCCTTGAGAAGATGATCATTGTTGGGAACACAGAAGGAAAGAGACTTAGAGGCCGATCAAGAACGAGATGGTCTGATCAACTTTAAGATGCAGAAACACCTACGTTCTTCACAGTCGCCAAAATTACTACCGACAGATGCTGGTGGAGGCAATTAATATGTCCGCGCCAAACTTACATCCCATCTTATTAAATAAATAAATAATACAAAAAATCTTGTTACTCGACTTCATATTCCGTAGGTTGCGAACGAAAATGCGGACCGGCTGATGGTAAGTGCCGCAGCCAAAAGGAGAAAATAGATTTGAACATTCACTTGTTTCAGAACATCGAACGCTCGACATTTTTAAATTTATTTGAACCACATTGCGAACATGACGCACGATGGTTTGGTACAACTTGATTTTAAAAATCAAGAAAAAACGGTAATTTAATAGTTGTTTTTTTCAAAGCGGAGCATTCGATTTGCCTGTATTGTACCATTTGTAAAAACGTTAAACTAAAATGTTATGCTCTAGCAAAATCTCTGGTTTAAACCCACCTTAAGAATAGAGCGAATTTATCTGTTTAATCCGTGTCCAATAATCCAAATTCACTTTCCAAGCCATTGCGGGCCAATAATCTAAATATAATAACTCATTTGTTTCATTGATATCAGTCAGATCGAAACTTTGGGCATTAGCGTTCGATCATTGTTTCGCCCTCGGGAGCCTACCTTCGATGGTTCATTCGAGTTACTAACTATCGATTGCCGCTAAATCAACTAAGTTGGATTTTGAGGATCTTGTTTGGCGAAATAGAAAAAGGTGATATTTACGACTGAGTTAAACTTTTTTTTTATTTGTTGCGTCAGACAACACCCAATTTATCATGGTCTCGATTTAAGGATAAATATGCTTGTGTTACGAGACAGGGAAATAAACCAGGGCGTCTTCCAGCACGTCCCTAGTTTACTTATGGGTCGAGTTAGCGTCAGTCGAGCGTAAGGATCGCGGTTTCTGGATCCATTTATGGGCACAGTTTGTTCATCATCATTGCAGCCACAAGACTTTCCCTGCTGACTGAACTTTCTCTTCCTTGACTATCTATATTATATTAGGCCTCCTGCATATACCTATATCAAATGCCTGAGGTGCCCGTGGCTAAGTGACGGCAGCGGATCGGCAACGATCCGATGTTAAGCAACGCCAGTCAGGTCGGGTTATGGATGGGTGACCATCCCGACCGAAATTAAGTGATGTGGTGTTCGGGCATCTCCGTGCTTTGGAAGGCACGTTAAACAGTTGGTCTCAGCTGACGTCGCAAGATATCAGTCGTAAAGCCTAGTCTAGAGGCCTAAAAAGGCGGCTTGATAACATCTGACGGTAAGGTTTATCACTGGCCTTACATTCACCTCTCCAACAATCCGCACTGAGCCCGCGTGTTGGAGTATGGCTCATACCACCTCATAGTTGAGGTGAGGCCTGTGCCCAGCAGTGGGACGTATAAGGCTGTATTTGCTTGTTTTTGCTTTTGCCTGCTTCAAGCGGACTGCATTCTACGCTGTGCTTGTCTTCAGAAGGCTTCCAAAAGTATTTAAATAAAGTATGCTGATGATGGAGATATGTACGAGCCTATACTGGAGTCAGATGAGCGTGGTGTAATTTGTCCCAAATATTTTATTTATCAACAACATACTCTATCACCCAGGTTCTTATGTCTCACTCAGGTGGTTGTGGTGCTTTCGATACGAGTAGCGCTGCTTTAAAAATACAATGACTTTTAACCACAAACCTCTAGATCACCGACAGTGTCACAAATATTAATAAACGTCTTATTTATTCATATAACTTGTAAGTACACGTATCGTCTACAATTCTAATAAATGCGAGAGCATATTGACGAAATGCTTGTTTACTCTCTTCCTGAATAGACCCAAGTTGTACAGCTTCAAAAAATGCTTTGTACCTTTGAACCAGAATTGTTACTTTGATTTCTTTAATATTTTTCATTTCTAACTACAATGTGAGGCTGACATCATTAAATGGCCGCCTTACTCCGAATTAAGTAAAGTTGAATTTTGTGACGGTCGTGCTCTAGGGATTAAGCACCCCAACTGACTCTCCGGTCATGGAAAACGTTGATAAAAAACCAAATCAACGGATAACGGCGGAAGGCTCACCACTTACCACGTGTGTAATTCCATTGGTGAAAAGTGGGCTCCTGAGTGTTCTGTTCACCATGACGCGGACGGCAACAGTCATTTTCCTCTGACTACCGTGATTGGGATATAGTCGTGATGCTATGTTTTGTTGAAGTTCGTGTTAGTCTCGCCTTCAGACATCCGGTAGGTCAGTTGGCATGAAATCGAGCAAACCTAGATTCAATTTTCGAATTAGTAAAACGGTATTTTGGCTTTTTCAGAACGAAAGTCATAACACCCGTAATAAGCAAACGTGTTCTTTATTAGCCATCGATTGTTGTTCATAACTGCCTTTAGCCAATAGTGATATTAAAGGCTAATTACTTCAACTTTACATACAGTTATACTATACAGCTTTGCCGCAAATGTAAATGTCCTCGGCCATACAACGCTTCCGCACGTAACTTTACAGGCGAAGTTGAACAGTTTATTTATTAGAAATAGTTGTAATACATTTCTGTGTGGTTTGAATATTATGTTTTGCGAGCGGCAAAGCTTTATCTAAAGTACTTGACGAGTTTACTGCGATAGAAATGGTTATGCACACAACGGTTTTTTCCTTGTAAAACACAATACAACTTCACAATGCAAATTAGGGTTAAATTAAGTCTCTTCGAAATTACTATTATTAAACACCTACAATTTGTGGGATTCGTTAGTTTGATAAGCAGTCTGCATAGAATACACTACATTTTCAGACTAGACTTCACCGCACTCAATTGTTTGCTGCGTCTTTCCTAGTCCGCACCGCTAGGGAGTGGAACGCTCTCCCTGCGTCTGTGTTTCTAGATACTTACAACCTTGGTATCTTCAAGGACAGAGTGAATAGGCATTTTCTGGGTAAGCGTGTACCACCATCGACCTCGTTTTTGCTTTCTACCAGGCGAGACTAAGGCCAAACGCAAACCCATTTAAAAATAATCATTTTCTTGACCTGTGTACCTCAGGGGTGAAACGTGAACTCTGACTAATGGGCCTGAGTGAGACATAGAAAATAAAGTTCAAAGTGATATATTGCACCAAGTTGTTACTTGACTACTCTTATAGTTGTTAACAATATAATTAGACACAAACATAACCCTGCACGGGTACTGCAAATACTTAAAATCTATTTATTTATAAATAGGAGAGGGCTATGTTCGGTGTTTTGTTAGTGGTCTAATCAGAAACAGGGAAATCCTCAGAATAACAAAAGAAACCAACTTATCCAGTTGAGGAAGCTTCCCTGTCTCAGTGTATCTAAAGTCATAGGAGTTCAAAGTAAATCTCATGATGAAATTCATTTCTTATCTTATCTTAATGCTTACAGCATAAACGGATCTTAACATGTGCGTCAAAAACACTGGGGGATTGAATTACAAATGTATGCGTCATTTCACGCGGCGTAACGCGGTGATCCGAATAATGCGAGCGAGGCGGGTGCGTCTCGGCTTGCGGGCGCTGTAATGTGTGCTTTATCATTTTTAACATAAGGATGTCGCTGTTACGTCAAAGCTCAAAGTATGTTTATCATCAATGACGGATACAAGGATCTAGAATGCCATCAAAAAGTGTGCTCGATGTCATTCTAATTACACATTTCCCTTAGTTACAATATATTCGTACTCATTTCACTCATGCATGTCTAAAAGACACAGAAGACTGGATAGCCACTAAGAGGTATTTGCTACCATCTGCGGCAGAGAAAAACCAGTGGGTATACGGTAATAATACTGTTCACACCAAAGCGGATTTCGCTATCCTTGTGGGTAGAATACCGCGGTATTCGAGTTTCGCTCAGTAAGGTTGGAAAATACCTGAGCGAAATCCACGCCGTATGTACCTCTACCCACAGCGGCAGCGATTACCGCTCAGGTTTTGCATAGGCCTTAAATAAAATAAAATAAATAAATAAATATGCGCCAAACAACACACCTCTTGTAATGGTCTGCAGAAGGAAGGAAGTCCCTGTGTTACGAGGTACCACACAAGGAAAATAAGCCAGGGGCGTCTCCCAGCACAACTAGACCCGAGTCAATTCAGAAAATATCGTTACCTGAATTGACCTGACCGGGAATCGAACTCGGGACACTACGGAAATCGAGGCGAGAAACCGTGCTCGCCAATCGTGTCATCAAAATTTTCTATTTGTATGACGTGCTATAAGTATCCAAATTTATATCAACTTCCTAAATATATCATGTTATAGGTCGGAAATATGACATCCAGATTAGAATCATGTTCAGGGAACACACGTACCCGATGACAGTCAAGTTACTCTCCTCTCTTCTTCTTCTTCTCAGCCTTTTTCTACCATCTTTCCGGTGTAGGCCTCCTTTCTTTTATGCCAGTCTCTTCTATCTTGAACCACCTGTGTCCACATCGATCCGGCTTGTTGATGTCATCACTCCATCGCAATTGGGGTCTTCCTACCGGGCGTTTCTCTCCCCATGGTCTCTACTCAATAACGTGGCCTGCCCATTCCCACTTAAGATTCGCTACTCGCTGGACAACATCAGTAACTTTACTTCGCTCTCTTAGCCACTTATTTGTCATACGGTCTCGCAGTGTAACTCCTACCAGTTTTCTCTCTATCGCCCTTTGGGCCACTCGCAGTTTATTAATGGAGTCTTTGGTAAAAACCCAAGTTTCAGCACCATATGTGAGAACTGGCAAGATACATGCGTCAAATATGCGAGCTTTTTGTTCCGCGGTGATATTCCCCCTAAGAGCAAATTCTATCTTGGAGTATGCGGCCCATGCTAGACGTGTGCGTCTACTGATTTCGTTGCCCTGGTTTTCTTTGCCCATCTTAATTTCTTGACCAAGATAAATATACTTCTCCACTCTATCGATAGTGGTTTGGTTTACTGTGATGTTTGTAGTCATTTCAGTGCAATTAGACATGATCTTGGTTTTGCCTAAGTTTATTTCCAAACCTACTTTTAATGAAGCATCGCTTAAATCTTGGATTATGGTCTGTAGATCGGTAGGACTATCAGTGAGCAGGACAATATCATCCGTGAACCGCAAATTATTCAGCCTTTTGCCTTCTATCTCTAGACCAAGGTTTTCCCATCGAAGGTTTTTGAAAACATCTTCCAGGACGAGAGTGAATAGTTTTGGTGAAAGGGTATCTCCCTGTCTAACTCCTTTCTCAATAATTATTGCCCTGGTTTCCGGTGGAATATTGACCTTCATCGTAGATGTTTTGGTGATATAGTCAATATCTATGGTCTATACGAGCGTTCTAATAGCCCAAGTTTAGACACTGGCAAATACTTTCTTGTAATCGATGAAAGCCAACCACATAAGCATGTTATATTCTGTGGCTTTTTCGATGACAATTCGCAGCGTCAGAATGTGGTCCATGGTGCTGTATCCGCTTCTGAACCCAGCCTGCTCTTTGAGGTGGTAGAAGTCTAGTTTACTTGTAAGTCGAATAGTAAGGATTTTGGTTAAGAGTTTGTATAGCTGGGATAACAAACTGATTGGACGATAATTGTTAAGGTCAGCCTTATTACCCTTTTTAAACAGCAAGATCACATTTGTGCATTGCCATTCTTTAGGTATTTTTCCTTCTTCGAGGCATTTATTAAAGAGTGAATTAAGGGTCTTTAATCACAGTTTTACCTCTTGCTTTAACCATTTCCACTAGTACATTATCACAACCGGCTGCTTTACTATTTTTCATTCTACTTAAGGCCGTTTCTATTTCGGAGTCTGTAATCTCAGGCACATCTTCGGACCCAACATTTGTAACTTTTTGCTTACCGTGGTATCCGGCTTAGTTACTCGTTTCTGATATATAATTTTTCCTTTATTACTGTGTTTTTGTGAGTTCAAGACAATAGTAAATAGGCATTTACTGGGCATACATGTACCATCATACACCACATCGTCACTTAGGTGCGAATGTGATCAAATTACTGCTAAGTCCAAAAACAAATACCGTGAAAATATACTGTGGGGAAGCATTTGCCATCTTCGTGGAAAAATCACTTAAATTTCATGCCTGGCTTAGCATAAATATATAAAATAACGTTCAGTCTAGTATAATCCAATGCCAAAACAATCAATCTTAATAACACATCCACGTTCTTACCATCGGGAGGCCAGAAAAATAAGAAACAAGCCTCAATAAGTTTTCAATGGCAATTTTTCAAAGTTACCGATCACACATTTACCCTTCATCTTAACTTTAAACGACATTGACAAATTATCCAACAGGCCATGAAGAAGCATACTTGAAGTCTAAAAAATCATTTAAAACCTAGTCCAGCCAAATATTTCTGAGCAGATTATGTAATTGTGAATTCTCAAGTCTGTCTGGCTTTACACATTTTTATTATTCAGAACCCCGTGTGCAGTTTTCAGTAATATTGCCTCTTTCCCAGATTGTTGTTAAGGTACCTACATGTTCTTTTAGATTTAAGGGTAGGATGTTTCTTAAATGATAATGCTATATTTTTGCTTAACCCCTCGCCTGTCAGATGAATATAAAAAACTTGGCACCTGACGCCCACTTTTGCGGTCACGTGACCGCGGGGCACCATGTGATTTTCGCTTTTATTTTGTATTTCGTTACAATTTCCCTAAAGCAGGTACGACTTTAGCCCAAGCGGGGTAGTCAGAGGCAAATGACTGTGCCGTCAATGGTGGACGAAACAGTCAGAAGCCCACTTATCACCAATGGTATTAGAACATTAAAGGTATATATTTTTGGTAATAAGATCATATTTTGATGAATAAATTAAAGTAGGTATTCATCCCATCAGTGTATTGTAAATTTTTGACGTAGGATAGGTTTGATACACGTTACTTTGCGACTAGGTTCGTTATTACAAACACCAGCGAGTTGCACATTCCTCCTCACTCATCTTCTTGCTACCTTTTATTTTTCTGTGACTCCACGTGGTCTTCCAAAATATTCATCTGATTTTTTTTGTTCGTGCCGCAAATCGCGCCGCAGCTTCACAAACGGGTCCTACAGCCGTGAGGACGAAGTTTTTCAACTACACAATCCTCTTATCACTTGACGCAAACTCGAGCCAGGCTACATTACTGTAATCGATGGTGTCACTTAGGGGCTTATGAATATTTCAGACTGACACATGTGCCCCCCTTCCAAGCCCCCTCAGACGGCGTAATGTCCGACCATGTTGTGGCGTCATTTTCGTAACTAATGCTTGTGACACGTTACGTGACGTCACAGTTTATACGGTTGTCGCTTCTGAGTGTTATGAAGATGTTAATCATCATTTTTCCTTGGTTGGCGTGTTTCTTGAATTTGCATATGCATAGACTAGGTTTTTATCAGGATTCCTTGCGAGGGAAGTTCAGATTCGTATTATTCAGTACTAGCTTCTGCCTGCGACTTCGTCCGCGTGGAATAGTTACTTTGGGCTAACGCTAACTTTAACCCGCGACTTCGTTTATGCGCGCGCAGTACTTGATCATTATTTTGCTGCGATGTTATTTTAGAACTGCGATATCTCCCAAAATATTCACTGAAATCGAATGATGTTAAGGGCAATTTTGTTTTAAATTTAATACTTGTGATAAATGACGTATGTATTTAGATAAGGATTAATATAATGGTTATAAAAACACCTTCGCAAATAATGCATTATTTTAGAACGAATTTGGTTAGCATAAAAAAGGTTATAGTGAGCCAACCTTAAAAGATAGACATAATATGCTGTCGCGGACTTTTTTTAGAAATTTTAAAGGGGAACAATTCTGTCATAAATGATTTTTACGAAACTTTAACCGTTTACGCAGCGCACGCTACGGAAGCTCTCAAAAGGAAAAAAAACCCGATTTTGAAACATTCTTCATTGGTGCTCCGCTGTTGATATGTAACCTATAGCCTTCCTCGATATATAGGCTATCAAACAATGAAATAGTTTTTCAAATCGGACTAGTAGTTCCTGAGATTAGCGCGTTCAAGCAAACAAGCAAACAAACAAAACTATTCAGCTTTATAATATTAAAAAGTATAGATATCTAGCGTGCATTTTTCTGTTCTTTTTATGATAAAGTGACTTTGATGAAACGATGGACTTAACTCTTAATAATTGTTATGCACTAGCTATAATATGAAAATTAAATAAAATCAAAAGTCTCATAAAAAAATTGACATATTGAAATTAGGTAAGCTAACAAAATATTTAAGAGATCGTTTACTAAAAGCGTAATTTTAATATTTATGCAATAATCACTTTATTTTTGTCCATAATTAACGTCAAAATGACCCTTGTACCCAATTTTTATTATTTTAAAATAAATATAAACACCTTTACCACACACATAAAAACGCAGACACTAACATATTGCTAAGTAGCATACTGATATATCATTCCCTTCTTAGAAAGCTATCTTTTTCATAAAACATAGGTAAAGCAAAATTTGAGAAATGTTTGCACTTAATGTATACGGCAGCTTACAAAGCCTGATTGTTTGATTCGTCTTATATAGTTGCAAAATATCACAAAGGATGAACGAATTTCCTTACAATTTCCAGCTAAAAGCTGATGATAAATGACGCGTCATCCCGGCGCGTGACGTCACGCTACCTTCGTCACACGAATTAAAAACAGGTCAAGGGTGCTATCAAAAACTCTGCATGCTCAATAATACGCTTGACAGTACGTTCAAGTACTCCATAAAGATTTAAAATAAAATGAACTGATAAACAGATCAAAAACCATTTATGCTACGATTTTGATCGTGGCAAATAATTTTATTACTCTGATCTTGAAATAATGAAAGGCTTAATTGTTAATTGGAAATAGTCTGCTGAATAAGTGAGAATATAAATCTATGCGTTTGAGGCAGGTAATACCCGACACTACCGTTCCGATTTCAAAAATTCTTTATCTGTTATTAATCTACGTAATCCCTGATTGCTATAGGCATATATTTGTTTTGAAATAATTCGTTTTCATGTCCTAAAAATGAAGTTCACGCGGGTGTATGTCCAAATATTTATGATAAAAACAAAACCCTAATTAAATGATTCCTCAGAGCAATAGGAATCCTCCAGCAGAGGCTCTTAAATTTTGACATTGGCCTTTGACATTTTGAAACTATTTGAACATCTAGAAAAAAATCGAAAGGAAAATACCTTTGCTTAGTCTTTTCTTTAGGACCAAGTATTAATATCTTGAGAATCAATGAATTATAATTTTTATTACATATTCAAACTTTCGGAATAAAAGTATTACCGATTTGACTCTTTCCTCTATCATAATAACCTAAAAAACATAGTTTATACTAAACGATCCCCAAAATAATAATGTCATTCGAAGGACGCTTCTGTTTTCTATGACATCTTGAATTTTTACCGGGTCATTATGACCCAGCAATGTACCGTTACTATTCAGGGCGCGAGCGGTGCACGGTTAATTGGCATCTCTATTGTTAAGGCGACTTCATTAAGACCCACTCGTTTGTTTTAAGGAAAAAAAACAATAAGGTGACTTCGCTGAAAAGGAAAGATATTCATATTTCATTACTTAATTGTGTCGTTCAAAGCGATTAGTCGACGTCGTTTTCTTTTATTAAGGCTTCGTTGGATTTTGCATTTTTTTAACTTAATTAAATTAAATCTGTGGTTGAGCATGTAGCTACATTAAACTAAGATGATAATATATACTCACAACTAAAATTTAAAACCTACTTCTTTGATACCATTGGTTCTGAGTGTTCCGAACACCATGACGGCAACAGTCACTTGCACTCTGACTACCCCGTTCGGGATCTTTATCCCTATCGTGATGGTATGTTATGTTACTTATTTATTGATTTATTATTATTTATGATTTTGATTGTGATGATTATGATTTTTCACTACTAGCCAGTATTACAAACTTACCGAGCTTCGAAATATCATAACTCGAAATTGTTAAAACAAACTAATTGCTCCCTTGGCTTACATTTACTTTTCATACTCATTCAGTAATAGCTGGATCCTATAATGAAGTTAGTAAACAAAGTTGAACTATGAAGGTGAATTAATTAATTGCAACCGTTCAGGAGGTAATTAGTATGAGCTTTTATATTTAAACTAACCAAGTCGTATTATGCTACGTTGGGTATTTTGGTTGGTAATCACAAATGAGATAATCCTCAGAGACGATAACAGTGGAAGACTCACCACCACCTACCCCGTTAATATTCTCGATGAAAAGTGAGCTTCTGAGTGTTCCGTTCACCATGACGACAACAATCAACTTGCCCCTGACTACCAGTTTATAATAATAATTCATTTATTTTCAGACCATTGATCCATAGGTTAGTAACAATTCCTTAAAAAATATAATGTTAGTGAAAGTAGTGAAACAAAATGAAATAAAATGGAATAAAATGGTTTAGGATATAGGCGTGAGCTTATGCTAAAATCAAAAATCAATGAAACTTTATTCGAGTTGACCATAATTACAGTTCTTTCGAATCGTCAAAAACCATTCACTTTAGCTAATGATATTACAGACATACATAATATTAACGATCTATATACTAAATATAATACAAACGTATGCTGTGACTCTACCACCGGTGTTGAAATGCTGATTGCACTGAGAAGACCCGGTAAGAAACTCAGTAGTTACTCTTTTTAAAAAGAGATGGTTAACAATTCAGGTTAGTCACTTAGATTTTTTTGCAATTGTGACCAGAGACATACAGCAAGAGCAATCATAACATAGTACCGTACCATGCGTACTGCTGCCATCTTTGGGCTGGAGCACCCCAGTATCTTCTCCATCCTCTTGACCGTATACAGCGGAGAGCCGTTTGAATTGTCAACGACCCTGTGATTTGCGCTTAGATCCTTTGGCCCTACGGAGAGACGTTGCATCTCTCTGTATTTACCTCTGCAATGGAGAGTGCTCAGAAGAATTACATGATCTTATACCTGCCGCTGAATTTCATCATCGCACGACACGTCAAAAGTCGAAATTCCATGCTCATCACCTGGATGGCTGGCGCTCAACAACCTTAAGTTTTTTGCGTAAATTTCTTCCGCGTACATCCAAGAGTCAAGAAATGGAATAATCTTCCTGCGTCGGTCTTCCAAAGGAATATGACATCGGAGCTTTTCTACTCGTTTGCTCTCTATTACATAAAAAAATAATTGAGTTTACATTAAGGAACTTGAGAAGGAACGGTAACTTGAGTTGACGAGACTAGTGTTACTATAATTTCAAGCTTTCTGTCGGTATCCAGGTTGCTTTGATTTTTTATCAGTGTTTTCCACAACTATTAACACAATGATGGTTCTGGTCAAATTTGACCTAAGACCGAACGGGTTCAGAATGGAGCCAGGGCTTTTAAACCCTAGGCCACGACGCTCTCCTTCACAGTATACATCAATATACATACCGGGTGATTATCAAAAGACTAACAAAAACGATTTGGCTTATTCAGTAGTAAATATAAAAACTAACTGATAATTCAATTTATTTAATTAACTTTCATTTCATGGTTCACAAAATCAGTCGAACAGTCAGTATTTTTTGTCTGAATAGCTTGAAAAAAAGACGATTGAGAAAAACAAATTTTCACTTACGCGAACGATAACGTAAATTTAGGTCCGTATTCTGTAACAAAATGAGTACTTGAGCATAAATGTAGATCTGAGTGACGTTTCTGTATGAACTGACGTTTTAAAGTCTCTACTCAAGTACAAATCGGTGCTTGAGTACGATTCTAGAATACGGGCCTAAAAGTGGTAACTCGTGGTAGACGTGCAGAGTTACTACATCACTTACAGAGTACGCCATATCGTTTTTGTAAGTCTTTTGATAATCACCCGGTATGTATATTCATGTATACTGTGAAGGAGATACTCGTACATATAATATCCCAGTATACATATAATATCCCTCGTACCTTCGTGGAGGAAAGTCAAACTAAACTTGTGTCAGAAACCAAGAATACCCTAGCTTGGGTCTCCGATTGGAGTCGAAACAATTTAGTCCAGTTTATCCCCACTAAGACACAAGTTTGCGCGTTTACCGCTAAGAAAACTCAATTCACCGTACTCCTCAGTTCCAGAACACTACCCTTACCTTAACAAATAGTATTGGGATCCTTGGTGTTGACATATCTAGTGACGTACAGTTTCAGAGTCATTTGGAACAAAAGGCGAAGTTGGCATCCAAACAGCTCGGTGTGCTAAACAGGACGAAGCAGTACTTCACTTCTAGGCAAAGACTGCTGCTGTATAAAGCGCAAGTCAGGCCACACGTGGAGTACTGTTGTCACCTTTGGGCAAGAGCGCCTGGATCAACTCAGTCCTTTTGACTCAGTCCAGAGGCGTGCGACCCGGATTGTCGACGATCTCAAACTAACAAGCGGTTTAGAGCCGTTAAGGCTGAGGAGAGACTTCGCATAGGGATGCGTGTTCTACCGCTTGTACAACGGGTTTTGTTCTGAAAAACTGTTTGATATGATGCCCACGGCTATTTTTTACCACCGCACTGCTCACCACCAACAGGGCGTTCATCCTCACACTCTGAATCCGCAATGGTCTCGTACAGTTCGGTTTCAGAGATGTTTCCTTCCGAGGACGCTTAAATTGTGGAATGAACTCCCTGAGTGAGTTATAGTATGGAGTTCTTCGAGAGGGCTTTGTAAAGGTTTTTGCAAGGTTTTTGCGCGAGTTATACCCCTGGTGTTGCACGTGTCCATAGACTGCGGTAACCGCTTACCATCAGGTGGTCCGCATGCTTGATTGTCACCGACGTGGTATAAATAAAATACATATACAGTTATGGTACCTACTAGTTTCTCAGTCAATTCAGAAGCTCATACGTCATGCTAGCGTAACACTGGCAAAGCAATTTGTCTGTTTGAACGTAATTTATATGTATTTCTCTTAGATATCTATCGGAAACGGATAATAGCGTAGCTCCAATTCCGCAACATGATTGTTTTGAAAAATATATTACCCTCGTAGAAAGTAAGTACATTAAGTTGCTGAGAACTGACCTACCTACCCCCCTACCTAAAGAAGGATCAAGTTATCTATTAAATTTTGACTTCATAATTCAATCTACACAGTGGACCATGTATTTTTTATTTATTTTCTGTTATTCGTCACTTAAATGTATTGTTTTTGATATTTTTTTATTTATTAAAAAACAGAAAATTTTAATAAAAATTCGAGAGTCAGTTTGTGTTTGGAAGAATAGTTTTATGATTAAACTTTTTCAAACTAATTTTAAATTATCTAGATATTATTTAGCAACGATTTAGGGTATTGGCTCAATGCCTAACATTTGAAGCGATGACTTGATTGATTTTAATGAGACCTTTGTCCAGCAGTGGGACAGTTAATGAACTTTATTATTTTCTATGATTTAGGACCTTATAAATATCTATTCATGAAATCTCGTTGTCAATTTAAAAAAACAATGTAACCTAAATTAAATTCCTCCGTCCATATACCCAACACGCCTGTACGAATGGAAAACCAAAGTTACCCCATTCATCAGACCGTTTGACAACCCTTTTTTTATGCAAAAGTAGACAGTCATTTGATCGCAATCGCACCTGGTGGTAAGTGACGATGCAATCTATGATAGAACAGGTCTGCCTAGTGAATGGCTATTTAACTACTTTTGTTTTGAAGAGACCCAGATTGTTTTGGTTCGGAAACACATGCGCGGGCAGCGAGTTCCAGTCCTTTGCTCTTTGCATTATCACACACCATCCGACGCCGGTGGTAGAGTCACGTTTATATAAGTACTGTATATGTATTATTATTAATTGATTAATGTCTATTACTATGTATAAATAATGCTTATAACAGGTCTATTTAAATAGAGATATTTTGACTTTGACAAACTATCGTTATGTTAAAAAAACTCCACTTAAAGTTTTAATATAAGTCTAACGCCCGAATCCGTTCAAATCGACGGTGTCCTGTCACATGTCAGAAGATGTGAAAAGGACAGGTATACATTTGAGGTTTGCTCACCCTGAATGTCGTCTCTGGATTCGGGCGTAAAACAATAAGGACTTCTGAAAGTGTTACAAAATTCCATAAAAGCATAATTTTTCCATGACAAAATGCTCATTCTTCTCACCAGCCATGGGCAAGATCTTGCAATTTTCAAAAGGCCAGAAAGTTATTGCTATAGCGAGCGTGTGTTAATAATACATACGCCCGGACGGAATTACATCCGAGCTTCCTACGCAGTAGTTGTCTCATTTGCTTGAGCTTACAGTATTTTTGTGAGAGAGAGTGCCGCGTGGTGGCACCTTGAATTTATCACTTGGGAAACAGTGGCTTTTCTTGAAAGTGGAATTTTTAGTGCTGCCACACACCGGGCTATTGTGGCTAATATACTACATAAATACATATACATTATATATACTTATCATGCCAACAAACATACCTATTTATATACATTTAAAATAAATATACTAATATAATATTAAATAATAATATATAGGATGAAATTAAATTAAATTGCCATTAAGAGACTTAAACGTAGATGCCTGAATCTGAACTCAATGAAATGGTTGACAGAATCAGCGGCTCACTTAAAATGCTCACGCAACGACCTCTTCAGAGCAAGTTTGGAGGTAGATTTCTGAATGTTGCTTGGAAGTGAGTTCCAGAGCCGTATGGCAGACAGTCTGAAGGAGCTTGACATGTAGGAGGAAAAGAAAAGGGGTGTAAATAAAGCTAAAGTTTTACTTGAACGGCGATCTTTTTGATGAGATGAGTGTAGGAATTGGAACTTATTTTTAGGTACATCGGAGAGTTTGGATCGAAGAGAATAGAAGAAAGAACACACAAAATTCTCACTTTTCTGCGTTGACGAATTGGTAACCAGTTGAGCTTAGATCGATAAGAAGAAATGATTTATTCTTTATTGCACAAACAAGTAAAGTACGATTGGCGGACTTAATGCCTAGAGGCATTTTCTACCAGTCAACCGCAAGGTATAACAGAAATATTGGAATTTCGGGCTGTGCAACATTTAAAAATGGCAGCGAGAACTACAAATCTCAGATATTAATACTTAAATGTATTTAAAATAATAATACATATATACATATGATATTATATCAATCATAGAAATATACATACTTAAATAATTCAAAATAAATATACTACATTATTTTATAATACATCATATTGCCCTAAGGAAGTTAAACAAAAAAGTCAGCATCTGAACTCAATGACATAGTTGAATCAGACAGGATACATCATGAGCGTATACGGTCCATTGTGTGACCATTGAGCGTCTACGATCATCCTTGGTACATAACTAATTAATTACAAACATATGACTATGAGTTAGTAGAAGCTTTGTCTCTATTCCCTTGATTTACTTAACTGTCCGTCAGCGGCTTCGCCCGCGTAGAATATGTTTCCTGTTAAAATATCGTCTAAATAATTTAAATAGCAGATGCTCCTCGCTGATAATGTAGATTTATACTGACGAAGAAATTTTTAAAATCGGCTAGTAGTTTCGGAGCCTATTCAATGCAAGCAAACAAATGAACGATCAAATCTTTCCTCTTTGTAATAAATTATTAGTAGATATAGATGACTGTGTTCGTAACAAAGTCAAGATTGGATGTGTCTCTAAATGTGATCCCAAAAAAGCTTGTAGGTAATACACAAAAGAAGCACATTTTCTTACTCTCACTTAAATTATCTCTTCGTCTTCTTGTTTCTTTCTATTTTCCTCTTGTTGTTAGTTTCATCCTGTGTCTACTTTGGTTGTATTTCGTTGTTATTATTACAATGTCCTGTCCTGTATTATATGTATATATTATATGGTTATACAATATTTTGTATTTATTAAATATAAAATTATGTAATAAAATTTATTTATTAGTTAAAATATTTTTCAATCCTTTTTATATCTCTGCACTTGCTGACACTTTCTGTCATCTTTCCTCTACTTGTAGTAGGTTGTCTGGAAGACACTGCTTTTAGCAATAGGACCGCCTAAATTGTTCATTAACTTTCTTTGTAATCCTTGATTTTTCCTCTGTTTTTGTGCAATAAAGAATATCTTATCTTATCTTTCTACGAAGTCTTGTGAAGGACTGATAATAATCCTCAATTATGTATAAATGCATTAATTGTTTAGAACAATATAAAAAATCAAGACTCCAAGACAAAAAGAAATGTACATCACATAAATATTATTCCTAAATGGGTTCCTAAAAATAAATAGGAACTATTCACTGAAAATCAAGAAATAAACAAAAATTTTTACAAAAAAAAAACCTACTTCAAAAAAACTATTCCAAAACAAAGCACTAAAAAGTAAAGAAATAATTGCGTGTTCTTCTAAAATTATACGATATAGTGTAGGTACAATTATTGTTATTGTTGGAGTCAATCAAATCAATGCTTTGAAGTCGTTAAATGATAGAGTTATTTCAAGAAGAGTTTGGCCTAAAATAAAAGGCGTAATAACAATGACAAACTGCCAATATTTTTATCATTAAGTATTCCACTCAAATACGTTATAGTATTTCAGCCCTAAGATTTTGGTAGTAAATCATAATAGTAGGTAGTAAATCATAAAAGGTTGTCAGACTGTGGGCAATTCTTGCGGTGACAAAGCAAATAATGAAAATAGCCACGTAGCGTCGCGGGGTCGCCGCGGGCAATGTCACCTCTGAGGTTAGTTTGGTAGACACTTCGATTTTTTATTAAATACCAATCAAAGCCTCTAGCATCAGTTTACGTCTTGCATAGGTACTATATTCGTATATATGGGTATAAAATACTTTAAAATTTACGATAGTTTTGAGGCCACGATTGGCGTAGTATGTGGCACGGTTTTTGCCTTGACTTGCGTGGTGTCCGGGGTTCAATTCCCGGTCGATTCAATTCAGTAAACGTTTTTTTTTAATTGGCTCGGGTCTGGGTGAGCTGGGAGACGCACCTGGCTTAATCCCTTGTCTGATGCTTCGTAACACAAGGATATTTATCCTTACTTCGAAACCATGACAATTAATGCGTTGTCTGGCAAATATTTATTCTTACTTATTTTTCAACACACTTGCTCATAAGTGGCTCTAATTGCACCGCAATTAGGCACATAATAACACCTGCAATCAAACTGTGACTTTTTCATTGCTACTATTCACAAGTCAGTTAAAGAGTTTTTTCATTTTATTTGTTGAGTTGCTTTGTTCTTAAAAAAGTTTCGATTCAAAAAAAGATCGTGTTCAATAGTAAAAAACATTTTTATCTACTAATAAAATGATATTTAAGTTTTATTTTCTTAACTTATTGTGTTGAAAAACATCGTATGATACTCGTGTGTATTGATGATTACTGTCCTCGGGTCTCTTACGATCCTCGCCTAACGGCTGGGGTCGCAATGGCGCCTCAGCGGTAATTACCAACATTACACACTTGTACCATGATGTACTATTATCTTTTCTTAAACATGCTCGGAAATATTGTCATTACTTTTGAATAAAGAACACGCGAAGTATCATATTTACGTAGACTGAAAACCCAAAATCACTTCCCGGCGCGTTCTTTGAATTTCGAACGAAGAGCGCGCCGGCAATGTTGTATGAAACGGTGTGCTGTTTGAATTTAGAACTCTTTCATCTATCGTACACATTGCGTTCTCGTGGCTGTATAGCCACAGATGCGTTTACCTTTCGGCACAAATTGTAAAATAAAAAAAAACTAATTGGCGGTAAAGCGGAGTTGTTATTTTGTTAATAATATTAATTAAATTTATTATGTAAACGGCCCTTTCTATTTCCTTGCATTTTTTTAAGAAAAGCACTATATATGCCTCGGCCGAAATGGCAATTGCCTGTCTCGTATCATTGAAGTCCTCGCCTGCGGCTCGGCCTTCAAACTCATACTCGACCTGCAATTGCCTATTTCGCTGCCTTTGCAATATTGTATGCTGCTGTCAGTTACACTACTATTTCATTACAAGCGCGCTACCGAATTCTCATACGAATTCTTAAGTACAGACACAAGCGGCTATCGTCGGCGTACACTCTCCGCATGCGTCAATCACAAATTGACGCATGCGACTTAGAAAAACCCGCCATTTTGATCACGCACACAGACACAGTGAATTTACAGGAGACACCAATGTTAATCGGTGTCGCATCTAGTCGCATCTAGTCGCACTGTCGTAAGTGATTTTGTTTGATTTTGATTTTGATCTTAGTGCAAGTTTTCACATGATGTAGGTATTTTGTTTTTGGCGGGTTCTGTCAAGTAGGTATAACCTACCTACTTCATTTTGAAAATTCTGAGCGATAACAGTAGTAACCCTAGGCGGTCAGGCAAGTTTAGGTAATTATACTGGAAAAAAGCGAGAGCGGTCTTTCTGTAAACTGTTTATTTTGTGGTACAGAGGCGTTCACATCAACCTTTACACAAGGGCATATTATATATGCTGCTGACCTTAGACCTATTACAATGCTTAACTGTGCATTACACAGTACTTCGATTGTTAATGAAAGTAATATTATTCGCTGCTTCCACTATTGTAAGATATTAATAATTAATAAGAACTTTATTATGCTGAAAGGAGTACCAGCTTCAAGTGAAAATAGATGGAACCCACGTTTTTCCCATTTGTATAATACTATTAATTTTTTCAAGTTTTTTGGCTGAAGTTTATTTATTTATTTATTTATTCTTTATTGCACAAAGAAAAAGCACAAAGTAAAGTAAAGTAAAGTAAAGTAAAAAAATCATTTATTCACTTAAGCTTTTACAAAGAAGCACTTATGAAAGGTCAAAATTCACAAAAAATATATATAAACGATAATAGACGTAAATAAAATAATACAATAATAGTACATATACTAAATAAACATAATGCGAATCTACAATTGGCGGACTTAATGCCTAATGGCATTCTCTACCAGTCAACCACTGGGCGAAGCAGAAATCGTGTTGGCGGTGTCTCATAAAACCGGAAATAAAATATACTATTAATACAAAAAACATACTTATACCAAAATTATACATATTACACATACAAAATCATAATACATAAATTTAAAGATACATACACTAAATATCGTACCTAAATCTTAAAATATTGCCTTAAAAGGAGAGAGGTTTGGTTAAATGAGTTATGGTTTATCTATGAAGAAGTTATGGATTGCTCTTTTGAAGGAAAACCTACTGGTTGACAATATAATTTTATTAGGCAGCGAGTTCCATAGCCTAATGGCAGCTAATGTGAAAGAATTCGACATATGGGAAGACGTATGAAGAGGAGTATGAAGCAGCAAAAGGCTATGCGAGCGCTGGTTTCGCGTGCTGCACTCGCCCCTATACTTAAAATTACATTTCAGATATCTGGGGGAATTGGGATTACTAAGAATATTATAAAGTAAACAGAGCGTCGAGAATTCCTACGGTGACGAATTTTAAGCCATTTTAATTGAGAACGAAAGGGAGAAATGTGGTCGTATTTTCGTACACCATAGATAAACCTTTTTTTTTTTGCGTCAGGGAATGCATTTAGGCATTCCCAAGGCCCTGGGTTCGGGACACCTGGGATAAGTGTGACTCGGAACTCCTGGGAAAACAGAGACCCCTACCCACTAAAACCTGACGGTGGTCATCTTCGGCGCAGAAAGGAAGGGACCCGGGATCCCCAACGAGGGAGAGACTCCTCGCAGGACCCTTCGGCGCGCAAGGCTACCCAGCTGCCGTGGGGTGCCTACCACAATTGCCTGACACTTAGTTGGATTTACCGATATCCCGAAGCTGATAGACCAGTCAAATAAGCGTTTGAGATCATCATTCAACTGGGAAATAGCCTGATCAAACCCCTTCACGTCAGTCTGTACGTACAGCTGAAGATCATCAGCATACAGATGGTAAGAGCTGCAGAGAACATGGGTTACAAAGTTAATGAATATAGAAAATAAGAGAGGGGATAATATTCCTCCTTGTGGGACTCCAGAATCGAGGTCACACCACTGAGAAAAAGTTTGGTCAATGCGCACTGCCTGTTTCCGGTTACGGAGATATGACGAAAACCAATCCAATGCCTGTGGAGTGATGTGCAGATGGGAGAGCATGGCAAGAAGAATGTCATGGTCAACGACTCTAAAGGCATTAGAGAAATCTATTAAAACGAGAACAGTTATTTCGGAAGCCTCCAGGCCAGCTCTGATATCCTCAGTAACCTTCAAGAGAGCAGTGGTCGTACTGTGGCCTGGCCTAAAGCCTGATTGATATTCACTGACGAGGTTATGGGTGAAGACGAAATGGGAGAGCTGTTTATGAACGACGGCTTCAAGTGCTTTAGAGAGGAATGGGAGCATTGAAATAGGGCGGTAATGACTGAGCAGACTAGGGCTAGAAATTTTCGGGAGAGGTCGGATGATAGCATTGCGCCAGATAGAGGGGAAAGTCCCAGAAAGAAGAGAAAAGTTAATAATATGCGTTATAGTTGGCAGAATACAATCAAGGATGGGCAGCAAAAGGCTTCTGCTGATACCATCACAGCCTACCGCTTTGGACCTAATGGATAGAATGAGCTTACGAACCTCGTCACAAGAAACAGTGGTGAATTCAAAGGAAACGCTAATGGGAAGCACCTTAGAAAAGATAGCTGCTATGGTTTGCATTTTTATGTCAACAGGAAGCTTAGGGGTTGTGGAAAAATGAAAATTCAAGTCATTTAGAGCGTGAGGGAAATTGACGTTTGAAGGATCAGATTTCCCAATACCCAAGGAATTTAGAAACTTCCAAGTATCAGAAAAAGAAGACTGGACAAGGTTTTCATGAAAGTGCCGTCTCTTTGCAGCCCTTACCATCTGATTACAACGATTTCTGGCTACCCTAAAAGATTCCCAACTTATATCACTTCGACTACGCTTGTAGGCCCTGAAAGCACGGTCCCTCTTTGTCATGGCAACTCTGACCATCCTAGTTATCCACGGAGCTGGAGGGCGCCTCAACTTAACTGCCCGGAGCGGAGCGTGCACATCATACAGTGATAATATTATGCTGTTGAACTCTGAAACTTTTTCATTCACTGATGATGCCAACAGAACCGGTTCTCAGTTGAGGGAGGAAGCATCCTGTTGCAGTTTAACAACGTTGAGCTTCGCAAGATTACGTAGGATGGCCACTTGAAGCTGACGTTTGACAGGCTTTATATTAAGAGACAGAAATATAAGATCATGGTGTGAAAATCCAGGAGCGGGAAATTGGCCATGTTTAAGGACACCATCAGGAGAGGATGTGATAATAAAATCGAGCCACGAATCATTGGTGTTGGAGTTGAGATGAGTTGGATCGAGGGGAAGAATAGAGAGATTTGCTGACTCTACCACAGAACGTAACTTTGATGAACGTGACCCGTTCTTCATGAGATCGGCATTGAAATCACCCATAATAATGACATTTTGAAAGTCTGTTGCATGTAGGCCGAGAACGGACTCAAAGTCCGCAAAAAAATCGATTGTGGGAGGAGAGTAAACAACACCCAACAGGGCCTTATTTCCACCCAGCCTTACCTCGAGTATTAGATATTCCATCGAACGTGAATATTGTGGAGAAGAGGCAGCTAGGATATTATAAGAAATAGAGCAATGAAGATAAATGGCAACCCCCCCATATCCCTTTCCTATGCGGTCATTACGCAGAAGAATATAGCCCGGCAAGCCATAGCTCGTAGAGGCTAGGTTAGGTTTCAGAAACGTCTCTGAAACCATTACTGCGTGTGCATTACTGTCCGTGAATGTGTCCAGTAGATCACCATAATGGCTAGGTATACTCTGGGCGTTAATATGGCAAACATTGAAATTTTTACAATCAGGAAAACTAAGCCTGAGTTGGTCGCGAAGAGTATTTACTTGAAATTGTGAGTCATCAAGGGAAAGATAAGATGTGCTACTAGATTCATCTGCTGAAAAAAACAATTCATCATCTAACATTTAAGACAGGTACTTAGGTATCAACAGAATAAATAATTTAATAAATATAAATAATTATAAGGATAAATAATTTAAAATAAAATAATTAACTAAGCAAAGGTTACGGGAAACTGAATTACTATGAAGTTTAAATTTCTGCTCCTCCTGCTGGCCAACCGTTTACAAAAACTTAATGAGACATTATGTTACAATACTACTTACTTACACAATGCTAAAATATAGAAATTAAAAATTTATTAGAAGTCAGCTCCAGCTATTTAGTGCCAAAGCCATAAACAGAGGAAAAAAAAAAAAGGTGACAGTGACAAGTTGTCGATAACGTCACCTTACTTTGTCTATGGTACACATCATCGAAACAGAAAAATATTAATAACTTTAGTGGGTAATGGAGCTTATCAACATGGAAAAGAACGCTGATTGAAATCAGAAGGAGAAAAAAAACAAGTACAGACTTAAGAATGGAATAAACAAAAAGGAATCCAGAAAACTACTTGCGGGTTGATCTCTTCTGTTTCTGAGGCTGCACAACCTTTGGCTGCGATTTTAGCGCAGATGGTGATGGCTGGTTATTGCTGCTCCTTTGGGTGTCCAGGGCATCTACGGCCAGCGTGCCATGAGCGCCTACAAGCACATCGAGCTCAGCTTGAGTGTTAATCCGACTGCGGGTCCCATCAGGCAGTTTAATGGAGATGTTTCCGTCAAGCGTCCAAACGTTCCGCATCCCAAAGTGTTTTCGGGCAGCAATGAACAGGGATTGGCGATTGCGTGTCAGGAACTCGCTCAACACATATGATGTACCTTTCAGTTGAGCCTTATTCTTTCAAGCAGCAGATTTGAGACCAAGATTTCCAAACTTAACCAATATTGGCCGCGGGTGACCATCACTTGCAGTGCCCAGCCTGTAACAAGCTTTTATGCTGGAATGGGAAGCGTCAGGTATTTGAAGCTCACTCTGCAACACGTCCAGAAAGTTGTGTATGAACAAACGCGGTCGGGGCGTATGTATGAACACAACCTACTTCTACCCTTTTACTATGGTAACATGGTAACACTCTTCCAGATTACACGTACCTTCCTTAAATTTTGACGATCTCAATTTCAGTTAAAACTTCAATGTTATATTGAAAAAAATAATTTCTGACCTGATCATTGCATAGCCGGCAGCGCTCGTAGTGCCAGGGTTAATGAGACGTAATATTAATAGAAACTTGAGTTAGCAAAGTTTTTGGTGGAAAGGGAACTAATATTCTGAAGTCTGTTCAAGCAACGAGCTCCAATTGATTGCTGTTTACTTACGAGATAATTTAGCTTTTGTTTGATTAGACTGTGTACCGAATGTTTAAGATTAATATTACGACTAACTCAAATAACTTCCGTTGAACCTTGAAATGTATTTGTAGAAACTGGGCAAATAAAAATCATGAACAGAATATAGTGTCGATAAAAAATACAAAACGGTAAAACAATTGTCACATGAGTAGGTAATTTGTGTCATTGTAAACATTGAAAAAAAATTCAAATAAGAGAATATGAATGATTATTACTTGATAACACGAAATTCATACAGTACATTCTCTGCTTTTTTGTGGTTAAGGTGAGGCTAAGAGTAAAGATGTAAAAAAGTAGAGCTTCAACCTCGATCTCAGTCTTCAAAGATGCTGATCTTTAAATGCAAAGCAGAATTGCTGTAAAAGTAGCCAACTTCATTTTTAAATATGAATATCGGTGACAATCCAGCACGCCAACAGCTTAATGGCAAGTGGTCACTGAAGCCAATGAACGCTTATGCACGCATTGTCAACCCTCCTGAAACCTTTTTAAACTCCTCTTGACCTTTTCAAACCCTTCTTGAAGAACTCCATACTATAGCGCAATGGAAAAAGCATCTCTCTTTGACCACACGATTGGCAGTGCGCTTAAGCACGGTTTCTCGCCTCGATTCCCGTAGTGTCCCGGGTTCGATTCACGGTCGAGTTAATTCAGGAAACGATCTTTTCTGAATTGATTCGGATCTGAGTGGGCTGGGAGACTCCCCTGGCTTATTTCCTTGTGTGGTACCTCGTAACACAGAAATATTAAGCCTACTTCGAGACCATTACAAGAAGTGTGTTGTCTGGCGCATATTTCATATCTCTGAAACCGTAAGAGACCACGAAGGCTCTATAGAGTGAGAATTTCTTTCACTTTCGGTGTCAAGCGGTGTGGTGATACAAAATAGCCTTGTGCATCATATCGAATAGTACATACGTACATATTACATTCCATCACGCTTTTTTCCTAACGGTGTAGGCAGAGACCACATCTTTCCACTTGCTACGAGTATGGTCATGACATGCATCTTCTTCTTCCACTTCATAAAGAAAGGATCCCATATATTCATGCTCGTCAATTATGAGTTCTGTTGACCTGACCTTTTCTGAGTACTTCTTGTATTTTTCGAATAGTTTTTCAGAACAAAACCCGTAAATTTTAAGTTCTCTTCAAAAAGGTCAGTTAAATTGCAAATTTCAGTACCTACCTAGCAGCGTAGGTACTTAAAGCAACCTGCCATATATTCAGCTACTCTTTCAACACAACTTTCCCCATAGATTGTTAGTAGACCAAGCATCCAGTGGTAATGAGATTCTTTACTTTTTCATAAATAATGAAAAAAATTATTAAGAAACAATTTCAGTTTCGCGAAACGTTACGGGTTTGTAACAAAAATCGTAATTACTTTGCCCCACCTGCAAAGCCGTCCTAGGACCTCAAATAACTGTGTATAATAATACACTATCATAGAGAAATGCAGTCGATGTTCTGACAATGATTTTATGAGCACTTACCCGGAGGGCCGTAACGAAGATAAAATGGTTGTTATAATTAAGTCACTTCCTCCGAGATAAGACTACGGAAATAGTTAATGTACATTATAAAAATATTTTATGACCCTTTCTGGTTTTGTGATTTATTCATTCAATTTGAATGTCGTCCTTGCGAGACCTGTACGTCTACCACGGGTTGCCACTTTAAGTTTACATTATCGTTCGCGTAAAAGATGTATTGAGATTTGACATTGTCATGTTAAGTGTCATCCCAATACATTTTTTTTACGCAAGCGATAACGTAAACTTAAAGTGGCAACTCGTTGTAGACATACAGAACTCGTGGAATATGATATACTCGTGAATAAAATCATCCATTCCATTTTTTATGTCACTAAATGAAAGATTAATAATTTGGAGTAAGTTACATACGATAATTCGATAAAGTGGTATCTATTAAATAGAGAAACAAAAATATGAACATATTTTGAAGTGAAATAAATTGAGGAGGACCGCCTGAACTCGGAAACGTCATTTTACTTTTGAAGCCATCTCATAAAATAAAACAAAAAATACGAAAAAAGGACACGTTTGTGTTTCGGGTAAAAGAAATAATAATTAAGTGTGCTCTTTCTGATAAATGATTAGTCAGACAGTCAACGCCCTTACAAAATGACTGCTGTTAAATGGAATCTGACTGTTCCCGTCCTGGTAAACGTAACACCCAACGTGGTTGTTGGTGGGCCTCCTGCTGTTATCTGGTATGAAATATGCTTTTTGAGGTGACATCATCGATATTCCGGCGACTCTAAGCGCCTGATTGCCTCATTGTGCCACAATCATGTCGCAATCATCGTCGTAAACCTGCGGCTGATCGTATTTTGCTGCTCCCTCATTATTAATCAGCTAATCTATGGACAGATTAGTGCGGTCGGTGCGCTTGTACTACGACCCTAATAAGATGTCAATTATTTTGACCGGAGTTATTCCGGATCGTTTGAACATGAATCTATGTACTAGATGTACCTACATTTCATTGATATGATTCATAGATTGTGACCGAAATTTTATGATTTATGAATAAATTCTAAGTATCTATAAACCTATTTAACAGCAAAAGTCTTGAAATGGCGACCTTTTACCTATCCTATCGCTTTTTATCACCACACCGCTCGCCACCGACATTGAGTTCATCCTCACACTCTGAATCCGCCATGGTCTCGTATCCGCCAGTTCGGTTTCAGAGATGCTTCCTTCTGAGGAAGCTTAAATTGTGGAATGAGTTACCTACTGCGGTTTCTCTGATGACCACACATTTGATGACCTATAATAAATATGAATAATCTAATCAATCACTCTGGAAATCTTTGAAAGAAGTATCGGCTGCCAAAAATAACGATGACCTCGTTATCACTTCTTATGACATCTATGGCAGGCAGTCGACGACTCCTGCTCAAATAAAACGAGGAATCTATTCGTATTCAGAACTATGTACGAATTTGTCTGTTAAGGAGATACGAGCCAAATATTCAGATTGGTGTAACGACTGCGTATGCAGTTAGGTGCATCAATACCGGACATAAGGATCGGAATAGCTATGCAGGTGCCATATTTCACAAGTGGGTTGGGCCCTGCAAAGCGAGGATCCACAACGCAATTGGTGATCAAGGAAAAGGGTCCGCGATTTAAGGGGGTCAAGAGTTAATTTCGGTTTGTACCTGTTGTTTGCCTTGGTGGAAAAAATATGCTGACTGGAATATGTTAAGGAGTTACGCGAAAGCTAATTGATATATAATCAAGTGGATAAAAACGAGTATTGTTTTATAGGTAACTGAGAATGTCAGTTTTAATTTGATAATTCTCAAGTCAAAGAATTAAAATCAGAGTTAACCAGCCGGAGGAAGACTCCTCCGGCTGATGACACATTGAGTAATAAGCTAGTCGATCTTTTTTTCCAGAACCGAATCTAAATAGGTATATATAAAATTTAACCAAATCAAAACATCCAAATATGAGAATGTTTATGGCTATTATTATGTAATTATTTTTTTTGAGGCAAGCAATTCTTGGTTTGGTTGGTTCTATTTATATTATGACTTCTATTTATGTATGTTTATTTTTATCGATTTATATTGAATTTATATATTATTTATTTTGTTGTTTTCAAAAGTAATTTATTTAGTATAATCTCGTGCACCGTGTTTAATTTATCTATTTGATCGTGTGGTTGACTGGTAGAGAATGCTCCGCCAATTGTATCATTAATTTTGTGCAATGAAGAATAAATAAATAAATAAACTTTTGCTTTTATAGTATTAGTAGGGTAAACTTGGAAACGTTGCCAAATATTTTGTCTGACCTTGATTAAATCACACACTCTGTGGCCCGAGTCTTGGCATCAGAACTTAGGTATTCGTAGTTGCTATAGTATATTCTAATAAAAGTTATATCTAACTATTATGACCAAAAACATATCGATGAATAGTTGTTTGATATTAATATCAGATATGGGAGAACGCTAGAAATTTTGTTACTTGATTCTATTTGAAACTAGCTGCCTCGACAGACTTCGGTTTGTTTAATGTTTTTTAGCTAGGAACAGAGTGGTTCGTATGGGAAAAGAAAAATGTTGTTTTTATTATTTTCCTTGTAATTTTCACGTTTTTCCTCTCCATGAACCTTCCTTGTGCCTTGACGAAAATTTGAAAAAAAAATATCCCAATTGCGCGAGTCGTTCTTTTGAGTTTTGCGCTTTATAACACGTTTGGCAATTTATATTTATTTATATAGGTAAGCAAATTTGTCAAAGAACAGATACCACTGATGTAGCCCAGCAGGTATGAAAGCAGCAGTTGGCATATAACGCCAAAAGCGATTGGCCATAATGTATAAAAGTTTATGTTGGCAAACGCAGCTCGGGACAACCCGTCGGAGCGTAGACAGATGACCTGGTTGGTCGAGAAGGACGTTGAACTTCAGTGGATTCTGGCTATCTACATCTGGTGAGTCTGCAAATCTATGGAACATGCATAAAGCCGATGCTATTCAGTAATTGCATTTGAGACTATAACTTTTGAAATCAGGGTAGCCTATTTTAAAGACATTTAATACAAAGGACTTGCCAAAAAAAAATCCTTGGCACCAATAGCTCGTTTTTAACACGGTTAACATTAAATTTTGAACAATTTCCTTTTGGTTGCGCATTCGGTGTTCGGTGCAATATTTTTATTTCATTTTGCTGATAAGTCACCGTGTTCTATTTTGTTTTCGCAAATTATGGTGGCATAGGTTGACTCGCAACTGAAAACCATTACAAAACAGAGTGTAGGTCGTGTCACTAAAATTAAAAAGAAACAGTTAATGTTTTAAACGCAATGGAAATTCAAGAAAAGCAGTCGAACAATTAAATAATTGATAACGTGAATAATAAAAGAGAGCTATCTTTTTCTATTGGTTTTTATATTGCTTAGGCATTTGTACCGCCTTAGGCCCGTCGCTCTCACGATCATCATTCGAGGCAAAGATGAGGCGCGGGCGCAGAAGCGACACGCGTCGCAACTAGGTTTTCCTTAGAAATATATGGTAGTGCGCTCATATCAGTGAGCGACGCGACTTACTTATTTTCCTACTACGTCGGTGACAAACAAGCCTTCAACCATCCGATGGTCAGCGGTTACCACTGCATAAGGACACGCGCAACACCAGGGGCACATGCTATGCCGGCCCTGCACTGCGGCATGTGAACCCACTACTACTACTACTACTGACTATAGAAAGGAAGGAACTTGGGTAGGCCCTTGCTCAGCAGAGAAACATAAAATGGCATACCATCACTACTATAAGATCTCAAACGGCGTAGTCAGAGGCAAGTAAGTGCATGGGTGAACGGAACACTCAGAAGCACACTTTTCACCTGTGGTGTTAGAACCCAACGTGGTAAGAGAGCGTCGTGGGGTGACCGTGGATCGCGTGGTCCTGAGTTCAATTCTGGCCAGAACCAATATATTTGTTATCATTGTTTAATTTCCGACTAACTCTCCGGTGGTGAAAAATAAAAAAACAAATCAAACCGGATAACAGCGGTTAAAATATGTGAAACTCAATTAGGTGATATAAACTGGTTCAAACTGGCTCCAGCTAGTTTCCAAATCCAGTTCATTCCCAACCTTTGAGTTTTATTGCGCCTGCGAGATTGTTCGCGTCCCCGGGACTATTCGTTACGTGTTTATGACGTTCGGTTTACGAGGGGGCAATTCGCGCGTTTGAATTTAAATGTCTTAATGGCAAAATGTGCTACGAGTTGATGTATGCACCATTACTGTTGCGAGCAATGTTGAGATATCACTGGAGATATGAGAGTACATTGTTGTTGTATTTTCTAATCCGTGTTGTTCTTTCAATCGTGTCGGAATATAGCATATGGTCCAATCAGTGACCGTTAACCCCTGATTTGATGGGCCGAATCTGGCCGATGAAATGCGAGCATAGCTCGACCGATAACGGATAAGATGTCCGCGAGCCCTTAGGGTATTGGCGCTTATATAATTGTCCCACTTGTAGTGCTGTTAATATAATATTATTTAGTCGTAATAGTAGTTGTACCTAACCGAAGCAGCGTAATCCAAGTTGGCGTTTCAGGTTCTATTTTCTTCATTTTTTTAAAACCTGCCACATTAAATTCTCCGCAAGTCAACCGTCTCAAAGTAACAGCGGCTGAGTAATTGTCTACCCACACAAAGACAATAAATTAAAACAGACCTGTAGTGTGATTCTGTAAAATTCGAAACCGATCTCACTCAGGTGACCGAACACACTTTTCCTCACATACACACAATTTATATAAACTTGATGTCAAAATCGAATTTAATGTGACATTTAACTATGTTTATCACATATTAGATATTTATTCAGAACTATTAAACAATTAATATATATAGTATAGTAAAAATTAAAAAGATACCTTAAAATAAATATAACTAAAAACTACTAAGACAATTTTGCACCTGTGGTAAGGTACCCGAGATGCTGGCAGCATTCCCCCGTTGTATAGAAAGACTCACACGTTGTGCGAGAAATGTACCAGCTCTTGGGTCACCTGTAGTTGAAATGAATTTAACGTTGTTTATTTTATTTATACAATCATCAGAAAGGCGACATTGTTAATCAGTTTTACACGATGTAAAATTTTAATATCACAGCGGGTGAGGTTCGAAATAAGTTTTTTAGAATAGCCCTACTGAAACTAAGTTATGATTTCCACTAAACGAAACAGACTAATCCCTAAGGGAGAAAACTGATATACAGGGTGACTTAGGATTCATTGGCATCCTTTTAAAATAAGAACCTCCTCATAATGTACAGTACTTTACCCAAGTATGAGGCTTTTTAATAGGTACAAAACTGCACATTTTTAACCTTTTATACATCATGTTTAATAGTTGGCCATTGTTTATATGGTTTTAAAATATGCAAGTTTGTACCTATTAAATAACCTCATGTAAAAGATACAAAATTGCATATTTTTAAACCTTATTAACATCATGTTTAATACTTGGCAATAATTTATATGGTTAAGAAAATGCAATTGTGTTCCTATAAAATAGCCTCATACTTGGGAAAAGTACGGTATTATCACGAGTGGGTTCTTATTTTAAAAGGATGCCAATGAATTCCCAGTCACCCTGAATAGAGATACAGGTGGCAATAGAAGTGGCTAAATACTTTAGTTCTTTGTCACTTTAACTTTATAATAATTAGGTACTAAACACCATCATCGGATACTAATGAATAATTCAATATAATGAAAAAATACATTAAAAAAGGGCAATTTCGTATTATTTATTTACATACAAATATCGCTACAACTTACTCAGCAAATTTGTTAGTTGATTCTTTGAAAACCAAATTCGTTAAGTAGTAAAAAAAATGCACGAGACCGGTCTCTGACTCGACCTAATTAGGAAATCGACGCAG
This sequence comes from Udea olivalis, assembly GCA_947369235.1. Classification (NCBI taxonomy): domain Eukaryota; kingdom Metazoa; phylum Arthropoda; class Insecta; order Lepidoptera; family Crambidae; genus Udea; species Udea olivalis. The sequence continues at coordinate 17,966,442 of OX376360.1, forward strand.
TCGACCGCAGTACAGTCTACTCGCAACGCACAAAGTCGACAAAAGTGGAGAGACATCGCGCGACGTGCGGCTGCCATAGAAGCCAGCGGCGACGGCGAGCCGCAACCCTGTCCATCAGCAGCCACGACCACTCTCCAAGAGTGCCCGACTAAGAAAAAGAGAGTAAAAAATTGGGTTGGGATCAGCGGTTACAAGCAGTTAATATACCGAGTGATTATCAAAAGGCTTACAAAAACGATATCGCATACTCAATAAGTTATATAGCAACTCTGTTAAAGGGCAAATTTGTTTGTTTATCGATTGACTTTAATTTGAAGGTAAATGTTAATTGAAAAAAAACAAATTTTCGCTTACATAGTTACTTAAGTTACTGCCTACAATTACCAATGCTTACAATAGTGTACATATATAAATAATAAATAAATAAATATGCGCCAGTCAACACACCTCTTGTAATGGTCACGAAGTAGGGATTAATATCCCTGTGTTACGAGGCGCCATACAAGGAAATAAGCCAGGGGCGTCTCGCAGCACACCCAGACCCGAGTCAATTTTGAAAATATCGTTCCCTGAATTGACCCGACCGGAGATCGATTCGGGACACTACGGGAATCGAGGCGAGAAACCGTGCTACAACGCACTACGCCAATCGTGTCGTCATAACATTATACATCACTAGATAGTGAACAGTGCCCATGACAATAGGAAAAATGCTCTTTGTTACATTTTTGGCTTTCAAGTTTTGCCTGCGCGAGAAGAAAGTATATTATTTTGTCCAATTTAGGATGATAATTTTGACAGCTCACAATAGGGATGGGGTAGTTTATAATCGTTAATGAATCGATTCGATTATCGAATCATTATTTCATAGAACATGGAATCGTCAGTTTATTTAAATGTGCAATAAAGAGATAATGAAATAAATATATTACGACTTTATTTTTTGACACTATAAGTGAATTCAATTGAGGGCTTTTATAATAAATTAGGTAGGTATTAGGATTTAAAGTTATTTATTTCTAATTTAATGGTGCACACCCTAAATCACTTTCAAAATCATCATCGTCAACATCAATAAATGAACTGCACCTTGAGTATATTAACAATTTGTTATTTACAAACGATGTTCACAAAGTTTATATGTTTGAATAATTTTGTTTCACAACCGATTTTCTATAGATTTCAGACTTACTTGTTATTCGTTTGCAAGGCACTTCAATAAGTGGGCGGTACCCGTCAATAAAGTACGATATTATCTGTAGTCCACTTTACCGAAAAAGAATGCAATACTTCATAGGCATGAACTGTCAATATTATCATCCTAAATTGGACAAGGTGAATCTTATTGTATTGCTAGCTTTAGTTCTTGCAATTGATTCAAAGGTGTCGTTTGGTGAAGAAAGAAAAGAGCGTCACCCGCCACACTCCATTGTAAAATGATAGTACTGACTTTGAGATTGCACTTTATTCGCTATCCAATAACGCAGAGCACGAGTCATTCTTTTACTTTTTCTGGGATTATATAACAAATTTTGATAAATAATTGAGAGAAATTAAGTTATTATGGATGGTGTTGAAAGGAGGAAATCCGTAAACCAACTGTAGTGACCGACGTAGCCCAACGGTTAAGTCAGTTGAAGCGGCACTGACCAGGGAACATAACGCGAAGAGCTGATGGCCTTTGAGGCAGCAATGTTCTAAACTGGAGACCTTTTATATATATTTTTTCGCAATCCTCTTTTCTGGTACGCATCGCCAAGGAGTGGATCGCGCTCTCTGCGTCTGTGTTTCCGGATATTCACAACCTTTGGTATCTTCAAGGCCATAGTGTATAGGCATTTTCTGGGTAAGCGTGTACCACCATCGGCCTCGTCATCGCTTACCCCTAAACCCTATAATTAAAAAAATTAAAACGCAGCGAAGGACACCGATCCACAAGACGGACGGACGACCGAATAAAAGTGGCAAAATTCGGGTGTGGATCTACACCAAAAGTTGATTCTTGCGAATACAACGTTTAACCTTTTTGGGGCTTTTTTTAAACGTATAAATAATACGTTAAAACAAGAACGAGTTTTACCGAAAAAAGAGAAAAAATCTTTTCCCTATAACAAAGCCAGACATTTTCATTCCACGAGTCGAATTTGATTTAGCGGCCAACTTTACTCGGTTATATTAAAGTTGCCCGCCGCGGTGTGCGCAACTATTCTTTCAATTATGTTACACTTTTCCGTGGAAAGGCTAAAAGGTGTTAATTACACTAGACAGAAAGCTGCTAGCATTACGGTCTGAAGATAAAATGGACAGAGCATGACGTGTCAGGTTTTAGTGGGTAGATAGATATATAGATAGATCATTAATAAATAATAAATAAATAAATAAATAAATATCCCTGGACATTATTCCACACAGCGCCATCTAGCCCCAAAGTAAGCTAATTAAAGCTTGTGTTATGGGATACTAGACAACGGATAAAACATACTTAAATACATTTTTTTTGTAAATACATACTTATTATGCATAGGAGACACCCAGACCAGTACAAACAGACATGTTCATGCACACAAATGTTTGTACTGTGCGGGGATCGAACCCGCGACCTCTGGTGTAGTAGCCAACTTCTTAACCATTACACCAAGTCGGTCGTCGAAAATCATTTATAAATCATTTATTTCTCATTATAAAAATACACTTTAAATTACATTTGTTCATGGTCACTTTAAGGATTTTCACAATGAGATCGTCAAAGAAAATAAATAAGAATGAAATATAACAAAATATGGAACAATAACACAATAATTCAAATAAATAGATTTAGACGACACGAATGGCGTAGTGCGCTGTGGCACGGTTTCTCGCCTTTGATTCCGTAGTGTCCCGGGTTCGATCCCCGGTCAGGTCAATTCAGGAAATGATATTTTCTAAATTGGCCTGGGTACTTCGAGATCATGACAAGAAGTGTGTTGTCTGGCGTATTAAAAAAAAATACAAAAAGTCCCAAAAAAAAATGGCAAGGCAATCACAAAATAGAATATAAAGTAGGATGTCGTCAATATTAAGTCAAAAGGGAAAATAAACAATGTCAAATAATGTTACACAAACTATAAATTAAGTAAACAATTTTCAATCAATTAAAAATGTCGTATTAGGCTGCAGTGAAATCCTTTTTCAAGAATTCCACTGCAGAATAAAATGAATTTTTCAATAGAGGGCTCTTTAGCTGGCGTCCAAATAATAAATAATAATAATAAATCGTTTATTTAAAGATAACATTGATCCATGGGTTAGTATCACGCTTAAAAAAAAAAAAAAACGAATGTTAATTATAATATTTAAAAATTATAAAATTATAAAATAAAAATTCATTTCTGATTATAACATTTGGCTCGCCTAGCCGTCAAAATAAGTATATGACTTATTTGATAACCAAGCGAACCATATGCTTCAGCAAAGGAGATTCATAGCTCTCGGCAATGGTTTTCAAGATGCTGTTGGAGCTCCCTCGTATTCTTTCTAACAACGAGGCAGTCTTTTTTCGTATGACGGCAAAAAAGCCGTCAGTCCGGCACTGAGCGAACATCTCTGACGCACTACAGAATCGAGGTAGGCCCAACAGCACCCTGAAGCCGTTGTTGTACTGGACACGTAGGACGTTTATCGATTTCTTAGTGTAGCTGGTACACAGGTTGCTCGTGTATAAGTTTTGGCAATACGCTTGAAACAAGGTGATTTTTACTTGATCAGTACAACGAGCAAACCTGCGAGCCAGCATGTTACACCTTACCGCCAACGCCCTACGTTCCCTCTCGATGTCAGCATGGTCTTTAAGATCATCACTAACATAGTGTCCCAGATATTTAAACTGGTAGACTCTTTTTAGCTTTTCCCCATACAACAAGAGCTCAGGTACTTCGCTTGGACATTTACCGGCTGCCTTAAAAACCATGTATTCGCTTTTCTTAATATTATAAATCAGTCTGTGACTTTTGGCATAATCTTCGCAAACCCGTACCATCTTTCTGAGCGCACCCATCGTTGGACTCAGCAGCACCATGTCGTCTGCATAACTTATGTTATTAATACAGACATTATCTACCCAGCAGCCGACACGCATGCTGCTGAGTGCAACGATGAGCCCATTGATGTATAGGTTGAAGAGCCTCGGGGATGTTAGCCCTACCTGTCTTACCCCGCACTGCAGACCATACTCCACAGAGAAAGTGTTAGCCCATCTGACTGTGTTGATTTGGTTAGCATACCAATATTGCATCAAATGCGATATTTCGGAGGGGACACACTGCTCCCTCAACTTTCCCCAGAGGATATCGTAGGACACCAAATCGAAGGCCCTGAAGAGGTCAAGGAAGCAAGCATAGATGGGAGTTTGCCTATCCGTATAGTACCTGACAGCATGCTTGAGACTAAGAATTGCAGTTTCGGTAGACAAACCTGGCTTGAAACCAAATTGAGCGTCATGTGATTTTAAATAAGTCGCGAGGTGGGAGTCAAGCATGCTGTCAAGCACCTTTGCCGCAATAGTGGCCAGCGAGATTGGTCTGTAGTTGTTCTCGTCCGAAACATCGCCAGTCCTATTTTTTAATATTGGGGCAACAATGCCTTGTCCGATGGTTCGCTTTTTAGTTTTGTGGGTGGTAGTGATCTCTGATTTCCTACTAATTCTGAGTCCCACATATCCCAGGCCTCCCGAAACTAGGGCCGTGGGAATGCCTAAATTAATTTTTCTGACTCCAAAAATGGTTAGAACTGCGACCAGAACCAAATTGTTGGCGAATGAACATAAGTGGCAAAAAATGTTTGAATATTATGTATACAATGTACCTAAAAATGAATTGTCTATAGATATAATATTTTTCTTGGTAGTAGGTAAGTTTTATTTAAACTAAACATTACCTGTAAGGAGTGATATTATTTGATTTGATTATTTGATTTAAAGTATGAATATTCAATAATATAAATGTATTTGCATCAAGAATCTATGATTAAATAATCTTTGAATATGAGAAACAATTTATAAGTAACGAAATTCTGTGTCACTATTTTCTTTAAAACAACGTACAACCATTTCTTTCGGTATCTCATTAGCACTGCATAGTTTAGGGTTAGAATTCATTGATTTAAATGTATGTTTTCCAGTTCTTTATAGCTTCTTAATGTAGGTAGAGCCTCCTTACGACCCGTCACTAGGAAACGGGCACATTTCGGACAAACAAATTAAATGTGTAATTCTGTCTTTCGGCTCCGAGGTATTTTAGACAGCAAAATAAATTATATGTAACGGGCCTAAGTTCCTTCACGTAATCCAATTCAGCTTCTCTGCTACCAAAGAAGTGTCGGTGTCGAATGCGTGCCATTCTTGTCACGACCCTGCCTCTCGCTAAAAGCATGACATACGACCCGCGGAGTGTCTGCATTAAAAACTTAAGATGCCTTTTCCACCAAAGATGTGATGTGCTAGGCTACGTTGCTATAGATGCGTATGATATCTACCAATCATATTCTTCGATCCACATAAAGCGCTGGTGAAAACAGGTTCTAACGAACTCTTCTTTTAGGAATGGAGTGCTTTGGATGCGCGCCGTGCGAGCCTTCCCTACTATCGATACAGCTCGATCTGCGCATCTTCCTCGCACAGCTGCCTTGCGGCAGCGCATCTTCGTAGCACATCTTAGTCGCTCCGCTGAACTCGTAGCATCAGTGGAAACGGTCAATTTGTTTCGTAGCTAAGCTTTCTTACCCTTGAAGCATAGCTGCATCGTACATCTCTGGTAGAAAAACACCCTTACTTTGGCGTCATCTCCAAGAGCGATTGACGCGCCCGCACTGTCTTCTCCTTCTGTCGTCGGTTAATCTCAGAGAGACGACGATTTTTCTGTCAGCGTATCGCTTTGAAATTGTCAGTGACGACTTGTTAAGGTAAAGCTTTTTGTATAATTGTTTAATTGAAAGAGTTAGGCGGCAACTACTCCCCGCGCAGCAAGAGCGCCACGTTCCGTCAAGCACGCTACGTGGTCGCCGCGTGTAGTGACGGGCGCGCGGCGATACGTTAACGTTTTGCTCGCATTCTACCACTTGTCGTATTCCGGCAAAAACATAGCCGTGTCTGCATAACTAGGCACGTTCTGTACGTGTATAAATTATGGGGCACGATGATAATATCGCAGCAATAAACTTCGTAGAGGTTATTTATTCAATTTTACATGCAGGCTGACAGTTGTTCCCAAGACACCAGCAAGTTAACAATTGAAAATACACACAATAAAAAAAACAAGGTAGTACAAAATAACAAACAATAAAACAAAATTGAACGAACAAAACTTGACGACCGACTTGGTGTAATGGTTAAGAAGTTGGCTACTACACCAGAGGTCGCGGGTTCGATCCCCGCACAGTACAAACATTTGTGTGCATGAACATGTCTGTTTGTACTGGTCTGGGTGTCTCCTATGTATAATAAGTATGTATTTACAAAAGAAAATGTATTTAAGTATGTTTATCCGTTGTCTAGTATCCCATAACACAAGCTTTAATTAGCTTACTTTGGGGCTAGATGGCGCTGTGTGGAATAATGTCCAGGGATATTTATTTATTTATTATTTAAAATAATAACGTTAACACAATCAAAACATGTCAAATGAAAAGAAAATCAAATATTAAAATAGATAAAATCAAATTCATCATCATCATCCGTGCGGTCTATCCCGGTTGTGAACCCACACTGGTGTGTGGGGTCCCAGGGTCCGCCTTTGTTATTTTCTTGGCCCACTTCGCGCGGTCTTGTGCATCCTCAGTGGTGAGTTTGTTAGCACGCATGTCGCCCTTGACGACGTAAAGCCACCGCTTCTTGGGTGGACCTCTTCTACCGGTACCTGGCGGGGGCGGCATGGCATGTTAAATAATAATTTTAAAAAACAATGGTATGTCCTACAAATAATGATGATAAAAAAGGAAAGAAAATATAAATTCTAAATACATGCTTCATAGGAAACATTACTATCGAATCGTGGACCATTCGAATCCAAAACGTGCTCACCTATGGTACGGGCGTACCATACTGACATAAGCCCATTTCCTGTTGTAAGCTGAAGCGGAAACCTTGTTATAGGTACTTATCGTTAATCGTACTTTTATTTTTAATACCTTTTAGTTAAATCAAAACTATCTGAGACATTTTGCACCTAGATCATCGCACCCCCCAGTAAACAACGTTCGTATTATGAGTGCCAAAGCTTGATAAACATTCTTTAATCGTTCTGAATACAAACATTAAGTCTTTGACTGCCACCAAACCAGTCATCAAGTTAACTACCTCGAATGGTGAAACTATCACATCAGCCCCGGGGATACTCGCTGAAATTGAGGACTTCTACGGACATCTGTATGCCTCGCATGCACCGAAGCCTCCACCTGACGCGAGCGACCCTAGAGCCCCAGTTGCCCGTCACTTTACGGAAGATCTCCCAGACATAGAGATGAAGTCGAGGCGGCTCTCAGGCAGCTTAGTAATGGGAAGGCTCCTGGTGAGGACGGAGTGACCTCTGAACTACTCAAAGCGGGAGGAAAACCTGTTGTTGAGGAACTGAAGAGGCTATTCAACTCTGTTATTACCAATGGGACTACCCCAAAGGCGTGGCGCAGAGGTGTAGTGGCATTGTTTTTCAAGAAAGGTAACAAAACTCTTCTTAAAAACTATAGGCCGATCACGCTTCTGAGCCACGTCTATAAGTTGTTCTCGAGAGTCGTCACGAATCGTCTGGCATCAAGATTTGATGCCTTTCAGCCACCGGAACATGCTGGGTTTCGTAAAGGCTATAGCACGGTGGACTACATCCATTCTGTTCGGCAGGTTATACAGAAGTCTGAAGAGTATAACCGACCGCTGTGTATGGCTTTTGTGGACTACGAGAAGGCCTTCGACTCCATTGAAACCTGGGCTGTTCTGGAATCGTTGAAGCGATGCCAAGTCGACTGGCGATATGTGGAAGCACTGAGAAATCTCTACCGAGCGGCGACAATGTCCGTCCAAGTGCAGAACCACCAGACAAGACCCATCCAGTTGCTCAGAGATGTAAGGCAGGGTGACGTTATATCCCCGAAACTCTTCACCAACGCACTGGAGGATGTCTTCAAGACACTGCAATGGGATGGACTCGGCCTTAACATCAATGGTGAATATCTCACACACCTCCGCTTTGCTGACGAAGTAGTGATAATGGCAGAATCACTGCAAGACCTGCAGAAAATGCTGACCTGTCTCAATGCTGCCTCGAGACGCGTTGGGCTTGGGATGAATTTGGACAAGACTAAGGTCATGTTCAACGAACACATCGTTCCTGAACCCGCTTCCGTCGAAGGTGTAGCCCTTGAAGTTGTCCAGGTGTACATATACCTGGGTCAAAAATTACAGCTGGGTAGAGACAACTTTGAGGGGGAAATCACCAGAAGAGTTCAGCTTGGATGGGCAGCATTTGGAAAGTTGCGTCACATCTTTGAGTCACCTTTGCCACAATACCTGAAGACCAAGGTGTTTGATCACTGCGTCCTACCGGTCATGACATACGGAGCCGAGACGTGGAACCTGACAGTGAAACTAGCCCGCTGATTACACGTCACTCAGAGAGCTATGGAAAGGTGCATGCTAGGAATCTCGTTAAGGGACAAGGTCCGGAACGAGATAATCCGGCTATGAACCAGAGTGACTGACGTAGTCCAGAAGTGTAGCAAACTGAAGTGGCAGTGGGCTGGTCACATCTGTCGCAGAACCGATGGTCTGTGGAGTAGACGGGTTCTCGAGTGGAGACCACGACTCGGCAAGCGTAGTGTTGGACGTCCACCGGCACGTTGGACCGACGACCTAACGAAAGTGGCTGGTAGGGACTGGATGCCAAAAACGGGAGACCGGGCTTTGTGGCGCGCCCTGGAGGAGGCTTATGTCCAGCAGTGGACTGCTATAGGCTGAAAAGAAGAAGAAGAAAGCAGTCATAATAGAAAATCGATTGTTTTCCGGTCACCGGTGACCCCCATGGCAGTTAATGTGATAGAAAATAAACCCAGACACACAACATACACAAATTTTCATCACAAAAATATTTCTACTGGTAGAAAATCGAACTCAAGAACTTTAGGTTAGGATAAGCAGGATCACTTCCATTATGTCAACAGGTTATTCTCATTTAAAAAAAATAACTTACTTCCGGTTTTATTCACTTTCAATTCACTTTTTCTAAACTCACAGTGTCTCAAGTTTCAAGTAACAAATGTGTTACAGTCAAAGATAAAAGTGTTTAGCAATAAATAAAGTGTGCCGGCGCGAGCAGACAAATGGAGGGTTGAGGGTAGAGGGCGACCTTTGCCGCATGCTAATAACTAATTCCACCCGAAATACTCACATGGAGGAGTTACGAATTCTGCTTATGAAAATATAATCTACAGACTTTTCTCTTGACCTCTTTTGCGAAAAGATAGGTAACGCTTGTTTTTGTCTTAACATGTTTCGCGAATGTCTAGTGCAAATTAAATATTTTGATACCTTGAGTAAGTATCATTTTTTTAATATACTCATTTTGGCAATACTCAATACTCAATACTCAATGTTTTATTTGCAAGCCATATATATATATGTACAGACTCACCACTGAGGATGCACAAGACCGCGCGAAGTGGGCCAAGAAAATAAGAAAGGCGGACCCTGGGACCCCACACACCAGTGTGGGTTCACAACCGGGATAGACCGCACGGATGATGATGATGATGATGATATATATATGTACAGAAGATGGTAAATTATTATAGTATAGTACATGACCAATATGGACCCTGTCGGGCACGCAAAAATGGTAGCGATCCGACGCTAGAGGTCGAAGGTTCGATCCCCACTCATGACAGACATTCAAATAACGAACATTTGTGTTTGTTTTGTGCCTGGGTGTTATTACGAGTATATATATTATTTAAAAAATATTTTTAATAATATTTAAGTATGAGTCTCTGACATAGATAGATAGGAAGATATACTTTAATAAACTATAAAACAGTAACAGTAATATTCAACAATTTAAACAATTTGTACAATTTAGGCGGCCTTATCGCTAGAGAGCGATTTCTTCCAGGCAACCTTAGACATCAGTTTGGGGTGAAACGATTTTGATGTTAATCTGTCTCAGATATTTATTTATCCTCATAGAGTTATAGACTTTTACCTTAACTTGCCAAGAACTAGTTCATACTAGTTAATCAAATAAATAAATGATCAGGATATCTTCATCAGTATCACTTGTTCAGTCATGGTATACCTTTTGTTTGCGACTTACCCCCGTATCCACAAACGCTAATCAAAAGTTGAGGACACCTCAAATTGATGCCGCCCTGTCACATGTCAATAAAAATGAAAGAGACAGCTTTGTATACATGTAAGGACTGCTCAGCCTTGTTTGGCGTTTGTTACGCTCAGATACCTAAGAAAATACGCTGACTGTGCAGCGTCCCCGTTCTTACCTAGAAACAAGCACTTGCGTCAACCGACGACACGAGGCGCTGAATCGGCACAATGTGAGGCATCGCGCCACCGGCGACCATCGTGGGACCCAATTCACTTTAGTTCCAACATCGTCAAACCCCTCTTAATCATGAGTAGTTTTAATTAAATTCTTTTCAAATACTTTTTGGTTTTTTTTGCATCCTCCGGCTGTAGTCTTCGTAATTCGTTATAGGATTCGGGGTTCTGTTTTGTTATTGATGAGTAAGAGAGACAAGAGAGCAATACAATCTATCCGGCAGCGTAGGTCCATTAGAATTTTAAATGTTCTCTTTTCCATTCTTTTTGATCCTAATTCTCCATCTTATTTAAAAAGTAAATTTAAGTTTCTTCATTCTTCACATTGTCGTCAGTTGCGTTCTGAAGATACTCTTTCCCTTCTTACGCCCTCTCATTCTTCCGGTTTCATGTCTAGTTCTTTCGCTGTATCTGCGAATCGTCTTTGGAACAAACTTCCTGTTCCAATAAGAAAATCTATTAGTAAATACAGGTTTAAAGTGGCTGTTCGAAAGCATTACGGATCGGTGGTCACGCATTAGGGATGGGTCCTTGAGTCACTGTTAGGTGAATGTGGTTCAAAGTTAATACGAGGTTATTCTGAGGGGTTTATATGGATATTATTATGTAATTTTGTTTTTTGTAGCTAGCAATTCTTGGTTTGGTTGGTTCTATTTATATTATGACTTCTATTTATGTATGTTTATTTTTATCGATTTATATTGAATTTATATATTATTTATTTTGTTGTTTTGTTATTTTATAATAATTAGCATCTGTTGTTGTTTTCAAAAGTAATTTATTTAGTTTAATCTCGTGCACCGTGTTTAATTTATCTGTTTAATCGTGTGGTTGACTGGTAGAGAATGCCTTTTGGCATTAAGTCCGCCAATTGTATCATTAATTTTGTGCAATGAAGAATAAATAAATAAATAAATAAATACAAAACATTGTTTTCACCTTCCGTTAGTTTAGCAAGGCAGCATCGTGATTGGCTAGCTTCTTATTACGTCACGTTGTTTCAATTTACACCTTTTTCAAGTTTAGCTGACTTCTGTCGTGTCAAAGATTTTTGTTAAATTTATAAGATCGTTATGTTCGTAATTATGCCACTGAAACATTATCTAAACTCGATTATCCTCGCCAGGATAAGCGAGGAATTACCGCGATAATTACCGTAATATCAACGTAAGAAAATAATCTAGATAATAACAGCGTAATTAATTATTCTTCGGAGAGATACTTCGGGTACGTAGCGTATTAAAGTTCTTTGACCCATCTTCCTTTGTTTTACGTTAATGATATTAGAAGGTATCCTATTTCTTTTTCTTTGAAGGTTATGGGAATTAACACCCTGTAAATAGTTTTCCAGAATGATTCTTATTCTCTCCAGTGGCGCTTGGATACATGATTTTCAAATTGAAAATTGACACTAATTATCTCACTATCTCACACTACCTTACCTATTTTCTCTTTTTAATCTTGTCATTTCCTCTACCTGCAGGTTGTCTGGAAGCGATCGCTTCCTAGCGATGAGACCGCCTACATTGTACAATCTAAGATTATGTAATGCTTATGTTAAGTATGATTTGTTGTACAATAAAGTATATTTATCTTATCTTATCTTATTTTAATGTTACTATTAAAGAAATAACGCTTTCGTTCCGGTGTTACATAATAATCTTTTGTAGTACTAGCCTACCGCCCGCGGCTTCATTTATGTGGCCAAATTACATAAAATCTTTATAAATTGTAGCCTATGTGTTATTCTAATGTATAGGCTGTATTAATAAAGTTTCATCTAAATCCGTTCAGTAGTTTTTGCGTGAAGTAGTAATCAATATACATACATCCTCACAAACTTTCGCAGTTTTAAAAATTATATTAAGTAAGATTTTTTGTGGTATTTTAAGGATATTAGTTAGAGACTAAGAAATCAAAATTGCGGCCAATATGTAAAGCAAAACGCCCAAAGTGTGATGCTGACTTCTCTATACTAAATGAAAATTATACAGTATTTGTAAGAATAAATGAGAGATCAGCTTATACTGGTAGTGGTACTGTCCAGCTGTAGCAGACTAAACGTTAATCGTGTCGTCGAAAACAGAGCTATTACTAGTATGAGTGCCGCACACTGGGCCACTAGACTTGCTGTGACTAGCTGCGGTCAAGCTAGAAAGCCGGTAAGCCGCGAGAAGTCCGCGACAGTAGCCAAGTGTACGCGGGAGGCAAGCGGCGGCAGAAAACGCAACTAGTATGTTGTGGTTACGTTTGCGTCGACGCAACCAACTTATTTTGTTCTTTCGATAGAAAGACATACTTTTTACAAATGTTATCATCAGATCCTTAGATTAGGCCAATTTCTATTAGAATCAGTTCATTATTATGATGTTGAAAATAAGTTACAAAAAAAAATCTTTTGGGATGTTGGAAGGCGCTTGCTTGCTTGCTTTTATAACATTGATGGACTAAGTTGGCCCACAACGCAAAATACACTAGACAAACTCTCCAGGTCTGTTAATAATTGACCTCGGAAGGCGCGGGTTCGAATCCCGATTGAGCCCTATGATCGGGCTGATTTTTTCTAATGTCTCTCTTGTTACATTTTAATATTCTCGTCTATAATTTGTGCGACGGCTTTCGGCCACTTGTGGATTACGTTGGGTTAGCCTACAGTCTGGGTTATTACGCGTCTTTATGTATCCAATCGGGTTAACAGCTCCGCAAAAATAAAGACATAACAGACATATTTAGAAATGCATCGACTTGGGTCCAGTTAATTCAGCCGGTCGTGAGTGGGTAGATTGGACCCCTACAGATCTTTATCTTTTTGTCGGCGTTCGGACCCGGCGAGAAATGAGATTGGCAAAAAACATTTCTCTTTGTAACTACTCGTAGAAAAAAGCAATTGCTATTATGGAGGAGCTTAGTTATAACTTAATTAACAAGCAATGTTTGCCACTTTAGTCTGTTACTATAAGTTTCATGAATTGTCAAAGAAGACCAAACCGTGAGCGGGGATATAATCAGATATGCTGTAAAGTCACTTACTACGTAGCTCGGCGAATAGCTCAGCCAAAAAAAGATAATCAAAGATTTTATTCATACTTCTATGGAGATCTACTAGAAAATAAAAAACATTCAACGTGTTATTAGAAAATCAGTAAAAACACGAACTTGGCTGCTTCTTAAAAAATCTGTTAATTTACTAATCAAAAATAAGCACCAGGTATAGGCCTACGCGTAAGGCGTACGCTAACAAAACTTTACGCCGATTAACCCTATAAAAACTGCGTACTCCGACTTAAGATCGTATCTCGAAAAACTAAATCTCAGAAGACTAACGTAAGTGCAAGCGTAACGTAGAAGAAAAATAAACGGCGAAGTAACGAGGCGCGGAAGGCGGCGGCACTTGGATTGTAAACAGCCGACCTGTGAGCCGATGGCTCGCTAACTACTGCACAAACATTTGAACTAACGTCGACCATATAATGGGAAATCTTTAAGTCTATCTATAAAGGATAGTGCTGATTGTCTAATATCTACTCAGTACCGTATCTATGACGAAATATCTATAAAATACTACACAATTACTATGTGATTTCAAAAAATTACTTTACTAACACTTGCCGTATGCTTTCAAAAGATTAATAAAAAAACCACACACTGAGTCCTCACGTGCACGACACATAAATTCACAATTTATTCAGGAAGATCATAATTATTATTCTGAAGTTATTACATAAGTTAGCTAACTAAGGGAGTGGAGCACTGTGACCAGTGATACGAGTTTTTTTTTAAACCTATCTCAGGCGCCGGTCTCTCACACACGAGGTGCGTCAAAATTGCATGTAATTAAATCAAGCTATGTCATGCCTATTGTGAGAGCAATAAATGAATATTTTATGATATTGATTGATTGAAACGCCCTAAATCTAGCAAAACTTTACGACCAAAAGCACGTTACGACCTACAGAATTTTAATGTAAATTACACGATTAGCCACTTTAGCCAAAGAAACTCCCCGTATGCCTTCCTCTCTGAGGAAAGACAATAACGAGACAAATCTTCCGCCAGTTTCCTAACCTTTGTTGAACCAATCTGATATGAACTAATGTGAGTGTACTTTTACTAACGCTTTCTTTTGCACACTACCTCTGTTTTTCGAAAGTTCGTGGTATACAGGATTAACTAACTTATGAAACATCAATCAATTTACTATATTTTTTTTTTCCATTTTATATTTATGTTTCTGTGTAGATATCGCAGCAGGCAGCGGCACTTAGTCACGCAAACATGTCGACCTGCGCGCCGATGGACTCGTCGAGCTAACTACGGCAAACATTTGCAGGGGGCGCTTTCCACTTGGATAGCTTACTCAGTTGTTTAAAACGATAGAAACTGTCTTAATTTTCATAAATCACAGAAGTACCACTGCAAAGTCATTCACTTTTAAAAGCAACTTTTTGAAAGGATTTGGCTAGGTAACCAGCTGTTTTAGAATTGCTCCTATGTTAAAAACTTTGTATTGATATTGTCTTATAGTAAATTTTTCACACTGCTGATGATATAATGTTTTGAATGAAATAAATAAACAGGAATGCTTTAAATAAAATAGAAGACACAGGATCATATGCGTTACTCTGATATGTTTATTTATGACATTACTATTAAGAGTAGTATTATTTAATTTACGTTTTTTTTATTCAGAAAATAATTGCCAGTTATTATTTGACTCAACATGAGTCACAATTAAGTTAAATCACTGACCTTGAAAATACAGTCTTTACTAGTTTCAATGTCAAGGACTCACCCTTTAGCCTTGTAGTAACAACTGTGAACATTATTGGGTTATGAATATCACTGACCTTGAAAATACAGTCTTTACTTGTTTCAATGTCAAGGACTCACCCTTTAGCCTTGTAGTAACAACTGTGAACATTATTGGGTTATGAATATCACTGACCTTGAAAATACAGTCTTTACTTGTTTCAATGTCAAGGACTCACCCTTTAGCCTTGTAGTAACAATTGTGAACATTATTGGGTTATGAATATCACTGACCTTGAAAATACAGTCTTTACTAGTTTCAATGTCAAGGACTCACCCTTTAGCCTTGTAGTAACAACTGTGAACATTATTGGGTTATGAATATCACTGACCTTGAAAATACAGTCTTTACTTGTTTCAATGTCAAGGACTCACCCTTTAGCCTTGTAGTAACAACTGTGAACATTATTGGGTTATGAATAAAGTTATATTATATTATAAGTATTTTTTATAAGTCTTTATAAAATTAAAATAAAAAACTTTTGTTTTTCTTTTCATCATCATTTTCATACATCTAGACCCTATACAAAAAATGATTCATCTACAAACATTTAAGCTTTCAATTTTGAAAAAGCCTTCAAGTAACCTGCACTAAACGAGTTACGTCAGTGTTTATGTCTATTCAGATTCCTAAGAAAGTCCTGTACTTAGCTTAGGAACGGCTTTCCAAGACGGAGTGAACAAAAACATTGCAGACATCTGTAACAACAGCCGTCGGAAGGTTCTACATTTAGCCGCCCCTCGGACTATAGGTATTTACGTTCTATTAAGACTTGTTATCTTGTTCTTAGGTATATTTGTCTGGACGGAATGCTGTTTGCTATTTAATTTGTGTCTGTCACTTCCTGACGGTTTATTCAAGAGCACTTCTCGATTAAACGTTGTTACAACTTTCTCTCTCCTGCTACCCTTTTTACTTCAACTGATTTTGGTAACAGAATAGAACTGTATAGTTTTTAACGTAGAACTGTTTATAAAAGTAAAAACATATGTTTTGTTTTTTCCAATAATTTGTTCGCAAAAACTTGACTAATGAAAAAATCCTATTGATCGTTTTTCAAATTATGGTTTAGTATTAAGTTAACTTTATTCAAATAGACTTTCACAGTAAGTACTTTAAAATCGTCAAATTTAAAGCAAGATATACTTAATAATAGACATAAATACTATAATAATATAGATATATAAATACACAGTATACAGACATAATACGACTCTACCACCGCGTCGGAGTTGTTTCTTGCTGAGAAGACCCAGCGAGAAACTCAGCAGTTACTCTTTTGAACTTGTTTTGGGTTTCAACAGGCGTTAGTAAAGTACAAGTAGTGTGTCATTTTGATATAAATAAACCTAAAAGAATATAAAACAAAAGTTCATTTAAACAATTAAGAAAGAAAAATTGTTAGTCAGTACAAACTAAGTATTAACTAGGTATCACAATAAAATATCTGTTACAATAGAGTTATCTAATCCCGCATCGAGCAGAGAGCTTACACCCAGGCATTTTTATCTATAAGGTAGTCTTTTGTAGTATACTAGCCCTTTTTCAATAAAGCTGCTTTGATGTGATTTTTGAATCTATATAGTGGTAACTCACAAATGGTTTTTGGGATCTTGTTGTAATAATGTATACCTTGCACCATAAAGGATCCTAAATCTTTTTGTAACTTATAGTCACTGAATCGCACTGAAAACTAGCGTCGCAGTATCTTTATAAAGATGTCACGGCGTAATGCTGAGAGTCTTCCTGGTAATATTCAAAAAGTAGGTTGTAAATATTTCATTTTGTTTGTGTTTATAGTGTCAATAAAATATATTCTTATTGTTTAAGTAGTATATTTTAAAAACAGGTTTTATTTACACGAATAATAATACGTACATATTTGAACCTTTCGCCTTTGACTAAGGTGCACAAACGGGTACATATTGCGACGGTCCCTACGTAGATAAAAACATGTTTAGAATGTAATTTTTTTTATTGTTTTCAGATTGCCCATACGCTCAAACTTATATAAGATTTTTTTAATGAATATTATCTGTTTTATTTAATATACAAATCCAATAAGATAACAAGTAATCCCTAGTAAAAAAGTCGCGCGGTCTTGTTAAAGGTACTCGTAACATCATTTACGCAGGATTCTTTAATATTACAGTTTGGATGTCTGTTCGCGCGCTAAAATTAAAAGCGTTCTGGTGGTTATGTGGTGTATTTTTTTAGTTTTCATTTAATTTAATTTTAAAACACAGAAGTGTTCTTTCCGGCGTTTAAACAAATATCGTAGACTTGTCTGAATTCAATAACAGCGTAGAAACAGTTATCTATCAGTGTTATTAGGAAAATGTGAAGAAAGTAAATACTACTGAAAGCTTATTAAGGGAAGTAAAATATAACTGAAAAGAAATTTTAATATTTTCAATTAGATATTTTTTTAAACGAAGATGAACCTTTATTCTGCTCTCCTGTAAACCTTCGCTTTTGACATGTCTTTATATACGTGGGGACCGCTGATTTATTCTCGTGACTATACTTGCGTCGCGTATTCAGTCGGTCTTGTATCAAAGAGCTTCCCACGAGACAAGCTAAAATATTTAGTGCAACTCTCGCTTCATTAAGTCGACTTATTTCAAGCTTATTTCCGCTACGGAGGTAACTATTAAAATATAATGAAATAATTTGATGAGTAACTTATGTTATTATTTTATTATTTATAAATGGAATGGTGTACTTCAATAAAGATTCGTAAACTACAGATTGAAGTGTACCCTTAATTTTACATTTCAGAATTCTTAAGTCAATCCAAAAACCAAACCATAAAAACAAAAAGTCTATTGCATTTTCGTGGACCTGGAAAAAGCCTATGATTGGGTGAAAAGGAATGAGTTGTGGTTGTCTTTATCCGCGCATGGGGTGAGCAGCTGTCTGATACGAGCGCTGAAATCTCTCTATGAGTATTCCAGTGCTTGCGTCAGAATAAACGGGGTTTACAATGAGTGGTTTGACATCCATAAAGGGGTAGACAGGGTTGTGTAGCGTCCCCATGGCTGTTTAACCTATTCATGGATGACTGTTTGACAGTTCTGAAAGACAGTGATATACTGAGAATGGATGGGTTGCTTGTTAAATGCCTTCTCTACGCTGATGACAAAGTCATACCGCCGACGAGATGCAGGAAATGGTAACATTAATGAACGCGTCGTTAGAAGCGAGAGCCTACAAAAATGAACGTAAGTAAGAAAAAAAACCATGGTTTTTGAAAGATAAGAAGATTATGACAGAATGTGATATTTTAATTGGAGGTGAAAAGGTAGAAGAAGTGAAAGAATTTGTGTATCTAGGGACTAGGTTCACGAGGTATGGAATGCATAAGGGTAATATTGATAAAAGAGTGGATGCAGGGAATATGGTAAATGGAGCGCTGCATGCCTTTATGAACAATCAGACGGTGGTGAAGGTGAAGGTGTCCAACTGGCTGTGCATGCGGGGGTGTTGGTGCCAACGCTTATGTACGGAAGTAAGAGTTGGCTATGGCAAAAAAAGGATGAAAATAGGATAAATGCAGTGCAAATGAGAGCATTGCAAAGTATGGCAGGTGACATTGAGTGATATAATGAGGAATAGCATAATTAGAGGCCGCTGTGGTGTGAAAGAGGATGTTGTCACTAAAATTGAGATGGGAATGCTAACAAGGTTTGGGCATATGGCAAGGATGGATGAAAGGAGATTAACGAAACAAATTTACAAGGCGAGGGTAGATGGAGCTGTTGGAAGGGGAAGGCCTAGACGGACGTAGGTACTTAGGACAAGTCCAAGACGTGCTTAGAAAAGGTCAGATCAGGTGTACCCATAATCGACGAGCATGTATAAAAGGCTTAATGGGAGTGGAAGAAGCGCAAGAGGTGTGTAAGGACTGTAGCAAGTGGAAAGATGGTATCTGCCTACCCCGTTGGGAAAAAAGCGTGATGGTATGTATGTACGAGTATGCATCTATGAAGTCAATCTCCTAATAATATAATGTCTCAAAATGTCGGCACAATGTCTTTAACTGAATTCGGAATAGTGTCATGACATTTTTGTTTTGAGGGATACAAAGGTATGGGATGTGTTGAATCTCTGTATACGGTATTACGTGGTGCCGCAAGTAACAAGTAGAGTCACAAGTCCATTGACATCTAGTGTCTCCTGTAAACCAAAAACGCTACCCTAAGTTCTAATTCTTTCATACACCAAAAGCGGATCCTGTAAGCAGTTTCTGTGTGAACAAGAAGCCTACTCCGGTGCAAAATTTACGAAGTATCGTGAATATTGCATGGGGTAAAAAACATACAAAACGAAGTTTAAGTCTGTTCGATTATCAGACTTAAACTATTCTATAGAATAAAATAAGACTATTGGAATACCAAAAAATCATCATCAATTTTGAACTGTAACCCCCGTCGTATCCACAAACGCTAATCAAAAGTTGAGGACACCTCTAATTGATGCTGCCCTGTCACATGTCAATAGAAATGAAAGGGACAGATATACATGTAAGGACTGCTCAGCTTGGACTAACGTTTGTGGATTCGGGCGTAAGTGTTAATGCGTAAATCTTTATGCGTTTAAAACTACGAGTACCACTACTTCGTTTTCAGAGCGCCAGGAGTAGGCCCCAGACTTCAAGACGTAACTTCTAACCTCCACGTTTACAAACGTTAACGTACCTACATTTCAATGTTGTAATTCAGCAACATCTAATGGAAATACCACGAATTAAGTATTCATTACGGAACGGAATGTAATTATTGTATTCTGTATTGCAATCTCATCCGTTTTAATTACCCTACTCCGTTGTTTTGGTATGTGTTGTTCATTCATACAATTAATGGAGGTAATCATTCTGAGGTTCTTGTTTTGTGTCTTGCTTGTGTTGTCCAATATTACAAAGCATGAATAATTAAGAGCGTGCCCTAGGGCGGATTGGCAACGTCGCATTTTTTAATTGTGCAAATATTTTGTTAAATTAAATAAACCGTTTTTCTGCTACGTTCTTCAGATACACCTAGTTAATTTATAATTTTATAAATGCAAATAAATATTCTTGCACGCTGCCTGTAAACAGTTTTTGACCCTGGACCTAGGAACAATAATACTTCTTCTACGGTCTTGTCTTTGATAAATATGAATAGTCCTCTAACAAATAATGAAGAGTATTTATATATTTTTGCTGTAGTTTTGTTTTAAATTAAGTAAATACATTGAGAAACTATTATCCAAGAAAATCATAGAGAAACCTCCGCTGCGGATACAAATCGAAATACTAAGTTCCGTTTCAATTACATCGGTAAGTCAGATGCAACTTCGTATTTTCAAGTCAGCTACCTAAATAAAATGCGCATTTTCCCGGAAGCACTTTTCTTTCAGTAGCAAAGGGAAGGAATATTATCTAGTCACTTGTGGGATTTCCTTACTTTTTGGTTTGGTCTTGCATTTTTGAGAAAAAGTTAGTGTAAGCATGCCAAGCTAAGGCTAAATGTTCCTTGCTAGTTTAAGAGTGTAAGTATTTTAATGAGGAAAGAACCTCCTGTTTCACTAAGGTTTAAAAAAAAACTGCGTAGCTACGATTACCTACTATCTTTGGGTTGTGGATACGAACCTGGACCCAAACGTCCGCAACTTTAATTATATCTACCTGAACAGACGTAGGTCAGAACGTCTGCCTTCCGACATTAGCATTCAAGTCGGGTGCTACTCTGAATCGAATTCGATGCATCGGACGATGGTAATCTGGAACTAGTTACGATATTCAAGTTTGAATCACTCTGCATAACTCGCTTCATAACTCTATCCGTGTCCGCCAAACTAGGTACGAGTAAATTGGCTAGTAGCAGGTAGTTGTAAGTTCGATCTACGTCGAGGACAAACATTCGTGTTTGCTTATTTGTTATGTAGGTATAGCTGCAAGAACTAAGAGATAAGCTATTAGTTATGTAGGTATAGCTGCAAGAACTAAGAGATAAGCTATTAGTTATGTAGGTATAGCTGCAAGAACGAAGAGATAAGCTATTAGTTATGTAGGTATAGCTGCAAGAACTAAGAGATAAGCTATTAGTTTTCCTTCGATTCAGTATTATTTACCTTAACGTGACCTAGTTTCATCTCACGTGATCTTTGTTATTGTTCCCAGTACGTCTACCACGAAGCCCACGTGTTGCCACTTAAAAATTTCATTATCGTTCTCGTAAAAAAATGTATTGGGATTTGACATGACATTGTCATGTCAAGTCAAATTATAATGTAAATTTAAATTGGCAACTCGTGGTCAAGTATTATCATTGATTACTTTAAGACTTCTATTCTATTTGAATACTTTTTTACTAGTTCCCGTATATTATGGCACTGTTGCAAGTGCCATGATCACGGAGTAACTGGAGATCTTGCGTAACTAATAACTTTTTTAATGTAAGTGACCATACATACATACATACATACATACATACATACATACATACCATCACGCCTTTTTCCCAACGGGGTAGGCAGAGAGCACATCTTTCATCTTTCTTCTTTATACTAAGTGACCATGAAAGTGTGAAACAATATACTTCTATTCTAATTTATTACTATATAAATGTAAACTATATGTATTACGGTCGATGCCAATTTTAAACAATAAAACGAGGAGTTTTAAGTTTAAGTAGGAGAATTGTTATGAGTAAGAGAATTCCACAAACCTTTGACGCCCGTCTCCTACTCTCAGCACCGATGGTAAGCGATATCTGCAATTCGTTGAGCTGCACCACTGATGTAGGTCGATGACGTCAAAATTGTTAGTAGTAGGCACAAAACAAAACAAAAACCAAAAGTTGCACATATGATAATAATCTCACAAAACACGGGCCAAAATCACGATAAATAAATTACTATGCTATCCTGGTCAGAAGGCGGGGAATACAGAAACGAAAACGAATGCAGAACAAACATCAATGCATTATGAAAATATCCTCAACAGCCCTTATCAAATTTCGTGATTGTTGCGTTCCGATACACGCTAATGATTACATTTCGAACAATCACCTTGATTTGGAACTATAAAAAGCGCGTATGATCGGCTAATATAGCCCAAAATGCATGCTGTATGTTCAGCCAAACAGCTGTAAAAATGTAAGATGAGTAAGATTCGCACCAATTTTCATTTCATGTTGCTATGATATGCTCAAATCGGAGGCCTGAAATAAATTCTGAGCTATAACCAACATAACTTAAACCTTACTTTTAGTTTTGGATTTCTTGGCGTTTTTATATTGTTACATAAACTGGCCAGTGAACCAAAAATGAAGAATAAAAAACAAGTAAATAGGTATCGAATTTAATAAATTGACCACAGTATCAATTGTGGTAAAAAAAAGTGTAAATAACGTTATGAGTAATGGTATAATGTCGACATTTCCCTGTGATATAACGTAGCACCCGCTGTGTCAGCACCAACAGCCCTATTCAAACAAGAGGACAGAGGACACTCGGACCCTCCATTATAACTCAGACCACGTCTGAATAACGAGGAATGCGTTAAAATCAAAAGTTCCAGGGTCCTACTACGAGTACATCATTTAACGTCATATTGGTGGCGTATTTTGTTTTTATGTAAATCAAGATGAATTCACATAGGTACATTGCCCTGTACGTACGTCTTTGCATGGGATTCCGCCTTGTATGCCTCTGTTAGTCGAAATGGAACTAAAAATGGTAGCGACCATAACGTAACAATAGCATCTTTATGGTACCGACAGAGGCGCTGTACGAAATCTCATGCAAATATTTTACGCGAACGATAACGCAAGTTTGAAGTGGCAACTCATGGTTGACGTACTGGTCTCAGATAAATGTTTTACCAATGTATATGTCAAACACCAGAAAAAAGGTATTACTCGTACATTCAACAAGCCTTTTTGAGTCTTCCTTTATTTTAGATACGAGTATTTAAAATTTACTTATTCGTTTCTCTATAAATTACAGTATACTCTAGTCGTCACGTATGTTTAATGTTCCAAAAAACACTGCTGCACGCATGTAAGCTGTGTTCCCAGGAGTGGCTGGTTATAGGCGGTCCTGTACACTTAAATCTTCCCACCCTCATCAGCTAATCCGTCTTGTTTACAAAAAAATCACTTCACTCTATGTTTGGCATGAAAATAGTATGTTAAAAATACCCTGGACAGCGTTTCGCACCAATGTTTAAATACTCAAAGAACTTTACACACGAGCATGTTATCGTCGATTGTGCAGTTACGAATACTGAAGTTCTTTGGGCATATCTCCAGAAACGAGGAGTCGATGGAGAGTCTTGTAGTACAAGGCCACACTGAGCACGAGTGGAGAGCCATCACGCGACGTGCAACTGCCATGGAAGCCAGCGGTGCCGAGACAAGAGTCTTACACAGAACCTCATCATCACACCCATTGTTCGTGCCATTATACCCAAAATCACCTCAAGTTATTTTAATAACATCTGTGATTTCAGTTATTCTAATAAGGAAATGTTCTTATTTTATGCAATAAACCAATTACCAACTTAAATTAATTTTCAAATTGAGAGAATTAACATCATCAACTAAAGCAATGATAAATGATAAATTATCGTGCGATCTGCAAATAACAGCTAAGATGGACCGGCTGGTCGATTTCTTGTGTAAATTAAGTTAACAGCGACCATTTTAATATTATTTTTCTTCAACATTGCCCTGAATGGAAATGAGATAATTGAATTACCTAATCACAACACGGAAATGGGACGTCTGAACGTTTTTAAACGAAAGGAAATTTATTAATAAAGGCCCACATTAGAAGGTTGCCTGGGACACCAAACAACGGAAATTAAGTATAGTGAGCTTTTGAAGTGAATTATGCGGAAGATGTTGGAATTATTGGAGATGTAAAACTTCTTCGGCAGTAATTAAGAAAAGGTATTGCTAGGATAAACACTCATTAATATCTAGTAGAATAAATATACTTTAAAGTTAATTTCTAGACAATTTCGAAGAAGGGTTAACTATTGTTGTAATCACAGAAAAACAAATCATAGCTGATATATTAAAATAACACTTTTTATTGAAAAATTCAACCGACTGAAAAAAAACAATCACTCAAAATTATAAAATTATATATATATTATGACATACATATACATAACACACAGAGTGCGTCGTTGCCTAGTGGTTAAACAACCGAACTCAGATCGTGGATCTGAATTGAATGAAGCATTTTTGAGTTTTGACATGACGGGAAACATGCACCTGATTCACCTCATGCAAAAACATATTTTTAGTTATTTCTCCCAAAATAGTGAATGAAAAAGTATTTTTATTAAGTATCTTTAGATAATATTCAGCATTTCCCTTAATTAACAGTAAAGGGCTGGGTAACACTTAAGAATTAGGTATTAAGTAAATTTAGGTATAATATTTACGATTGCAGACGTTAATTTTATTGTAATCGAAAGTGCACCTAAAATCAACCATTTTGTATGCGATGCGATATCTATTTATCCGATTTTCTACGAAATTCTCGCTTCGTATCGCAACAAATTAAGACCTGTTGGACTTCAATTTCCAATCAACGAAAATAATACACAAAGCGCATTTCAAATCATCAGATGTTAGGGACTGCCGTGAAGAAAATATACCGATATCGATTATCAATATCTCCCCTAAGTTGAGAACGGCTCTCAATGTGAAGGAGGAGATAATAACGAGGGTCGTGGCCAAGAGGCTAAGCACCCCAACTTGGATCGTGGATCGTGTGGTCCTGAGTTCAAATCTGGATAGAACAGTCTTGGTGTTCATTGTTAGGTTTCCGACTAACTCTCTAAATACATAAAAATGGAATCGATAAAAAACCAAATCAACCCGGACAGCGGCGGAAGGCTCCATCGCTTACCACGTTGGGTTTTAATACTATTGGTGAATAGAGGGCTCCTGGGTGTTCCGTTCATCATGACGGCAACAGTCACTTTCCTATGGCTAAACCCATTGGGAAGACCCATATGGGAAGTGACAAACACGTCATACTAAGCGGATGTCATACGAAGCATTTTTGCGAAAAAAACAACCTTCTTTTCAATCGTAAATGCTTTACGACGTTGATGTGACATTTTTTTACACAGGTTGTCACTAATAACAATGCGTGACGTTCAACTGTCAATTATTCACAGCTGAGATTCAAAGCAAAAACAAGCTACGTGCCGAACGTCGTCGGGAATAAACGAACATTGCCGAAGGTGTAAAGAATCATGTCGGTCGCTATAAACGGACAAAATTTATTGAAAATAGGTCATAATAAGCGAAGGCATTCTAACCGTCTTTGGTACATATAATTTTATATGAAAACCAAACTTCGTTGTGTAATTACGTCTTAATTTGGTCAATATAGGCGGAATCATCATAAACGGATTCTACTGTACTTGTGATGGTATGTTAAGATATGCAATTTTGAATAGCTCGTAGGCGCAAACGAGGATAAAAATCCCTTCACTAACATCTGTGTTTATTGTGTGTCTGGTTGTTATTATCTGCATAACTATGTGTAGCAACCAAGGGAATCAAACTGGTGTGATAAGGTTACATACAGTACAGGGCCAGCATCGTATCTGATGTTGCCGAATACTGTCGCTGAATACTGGTACCATATACACGAAGCATTAGCGTTCAGACGGGTAGCTCAAATAAGGGCAATAAATCTGTTGTACTCTACTTCTCTTGAAACCAGATTCTTAGCGAATAACCATTAGTTCTGTAAATGTTTGTAAAGGAAATATTAAAGATAATATGTAATCTCAGAGATGGTTTACCGCTGAAGGCAGACCAGCTCATGTCCAAAAGCAGCCTTATTTTATGCCGGGCACCTACGATAAACACGATATTCACGATATATCAACCACGATCCAATCTAAGAAAAACTATCTGAACAAACATTTTTTTTTATGCGCCAGACTACACACCTTTTGTAATGGTCTCGAAGTAGGGATTAATATCCTTGTGTTACGAGGTACCACACAAGGAAATAAGCCAGGGGCATCTTGCTGGGAGATGCCCCTGGCTATGTCCCAGACCCGAGTCAATTCAGAAAAGATAGTTTTAAAAATCGTTAATTATTTGTTTTAAGCATTTACACTTACTTTAAAATAGTGGTGTGTGTAAGCTAAGAACGTAGAGCATATATCGACATCGATATTCAGTTACATCCCTAGTATTTCATCACACAGCAAGAGATATTGTTCGCAAAGCTGAAGGCAGTTGCTCGTGAAATTGCATTTTAACTGCGAAACGTGTGGGTTAAACCCACCCAGTGTTTTGTAGCTTGGAGTTTTGTTTAATATTCTTACCTATCCTCAAAAAGTTTAAGGTTAATCTGATAAAAAATACCTTAATCGTAAGCATATATGTTACACGGTATTGAATTATGTTAAAACAAAAGATAGAATAATAAAACACACCATTTGTCATGGACTCGAAGTAAGTTTAAATATCCTTGTGTTGCGAGGTACCAGACAAGAAACTAAGCCAGGGGCGCATCCCAATACCCCCGACCCGAGTCAATTGACGACACGATTGGCGTAGTGCGCTGGAGTACGGTTTTTCGCCTCGATTTCCGTAGTGTCCCGGGTTCGATTCCAGGCGGGTCAATTCTGGAAACGATCTTTTCTGAATTGCCTCGGGTCTGGGTGTGCTGGGAGACGCCCCTGGCTTGATTACTTATCGAGTACCTCGTAACACAGGGATATTTATCCCTACTTCGAGACCATGACAAGTGGTGTGTTGTCTGGCGCTAAAAAAAGCCGAAAAAAATAGTTTCTTGAATTGGCCGGTTCGGGAATCAAAACCGGGACACCACGCAAGTCAAGGCGAGAAACCGTGCCATAGCGCACTGCGCCAATCATGTAAAAATATTAGACCTTACACTCGTTCGTTACCCTACGACTGATTGTGGGCCATTATCGCAGCCTGGGTGCATTTGCAACTGCAAAAGTATCACTTGCGCACTGCCAACCTTATCAGAACTTTTTCCAACCCCCTTCAAAACTTCATGTTTAATGGCTTACCGCCAATACCTCTCCAGGCCTTATTCCACAATTTGAGCGTTCTGGTACGGAAACATTTCCTTATAATGGTTTCCTACCCAAAAACTAAGGGTCCATCTCCGCATATTATCCGAAATTTACATTTGTAATTTGATATCTTTAACCATTAAATAACATACATACATTAATCTGTAATTCGATATAAAGATATCGAATTACAGATTAATGTACGCCCCCCTGCAAGGTGAACGGACGACCTGATGAAAGTGGCAGGATTCCGGTGGATGCAAACCACCGGAATCCTGCCACTTTCATCGGGTCGCTTTTGAAATCGCTGGGGGAGGCCTATGTTCAGCAGTTGACGTCTTGAGGCTGCGAATGATAAATGATGAACCATTATAAAATACTGCAAATGAGGATCATGATGTTGCCAATCACATGAAGTATAAAGCATTTGCAAAAAAACATACTTTCTTAAATCAGTTGACGTAATGTATTGATTGGGAAAATACCAAAAAAAAACCCCTTACCTCAGTAATAATCTTAAAATTGGTGTGTTTTATTTACAAAAAACTGGTTTCTCACGACAATACCTTTTTAAACCTTACAATGGTTGAAACAGTGATTAATTTCTCAGAAATTGATAATACAACGAACTGTCGATGATTGGAAAGATGCAAATTAAACGAGTTGGAGCTTACGCTTTAATACTCGTATAAATAGGAAAATGAAATGGATAACCATTATTGTTTTTTTATGTGAGTTATCCTTTATTTTCATACTAGGCCGAAGGGAAGTACTTACCTGTATTTGCCTAACGTTATGCTATACCTTCCAAAATCGTATTAATAATGAAGGCTTTTGTCCAGCTGATTGACAGCATATAGATTATTGACTATTACTACCCTGTATGTGGTTAATTCAAGGTGTATTTCGGAGAGTATGCAACAACACAACTTGACACCACCCTCTATTCTCTATTTTCTACCGCCGGACCACTAGATACCGGAAGAGCATCCACCCCCATGTGGTTGACTTCCCAGCAATCCACACGAACGGCTTGCTGCGTATTATCTGGTCCGCATCGCTAGGAAGTGGAACGCTCTCCCTGCGTCTGTGTTCCCGGATACTTATAACCTTGGTACAGTCTTCAATGCCAAAGCTTACAGGCATTTTTTGGGTAACCGTGTACCACCATCGGTCTCGGCTTCGCTTACCACTAGGCGAGACTGAGGCCAAAGCTAACCCATTTGAAATTTTCTTTTCAGCAGAAAATGTTGTATTTTTGACAACAATAAAACGTGGCATGCTATTTGAGAAGTGTCCCGCCGGTAACAGGTGTTATCGCAAAAACTGGGGCATGTCCAACAATATAGCAAGGTGATTATGATCCAGCGATGCTGTTTATACTTTGCGCCACATTTTGCAACAAAATGACATGCTTTGTCTCCCGTATCCTTCTGTAGTTAGGCAACAAACTATTTGCACAGTGCCCTGAGGCAGTGTTCCACATAATTGACACCCACGGCTAAGATGCGCATTGTGATAAAATCCTGTCACGCTTTTTCTCGCATCCAGGCCATATGGATTTGACTATAATAAGTAAGACCAGGTTTTCTTGTTGCCCCATTTTGTGGCCTATCTTAGCCCTACTGGACGATGTCATCGTTTTGGTCACCGTACATCGCTTTGAATATCTTGATATCCCTCAAAACTCAATGAAACTGAGATTACTTTTTCCAATTTCCGTGCTTTTGGAAGCTTATTGCAAAAAAAATATGTTTGATAACTTTTACAATTAATTATACACCATATCAAACAGTAGGTACACGCTTGGGAATTGTTTAGTCACAAATAGGTTTTTTTATAGAACACCACCAAGAATACAAGGACCAGCTTACCTTTTCAAGCCCACAAAACAGCGCCTTGAACCGAACCGAGACCAATATTACAACCCCAGCTATGGCTACGAGCCATACTGGGCCAATGGAGACTGGGTGTTTCGGACAACCACTTCGCAACCAAATGCTTCCACCTCAGGTCTGTGCGGAAAGACGTGCAGTCCTGTATATGAACGGTATGTCCTGTTCATCTCTTTTTTTATATTTTACATACATACCATCACGACTTTATCCCAAACGGGGTAGTCAGATGCAAGTGACTGTTGACGTCAAGGTGAACGGAACACTCAGGAGCCCACTTTTCAGCAATGGTATTAGAACCGAACGTGGTAGGTGGTGAGCCTTCCGCCCTTATCCGGGTTGATTTGATTTTTTAACGATGTTTTCCATCACCGAAGAGTTAGTCGGAAATATAACAATGAACACAAAGATTATGGTTCTGGCCAGATTTGAACTCGGGACCACACGATCCGCGATCCGATTAGGGGTGTTCAACCACTAGGCCACGACGCTTTGTTTTATATATTATACACACATCAAAAGTGTCTAGGGATCAAGCATTTTTATGCGGATTTCTTGAGATTGAGATGTAGCTTTGTAATAAATTTATGATTTTATAAATTTATATGGATCCTTTTTGGTGCATTTCATAATTTGAAACAGGAACTGTCAATCAAATTCGAGTAAAAGATGAAAATCAGCTGTCAATATTTTCCCTATAAAAACATACAACGCATTGAAGACATTATTAGTGCTACTGTTTCCCTACTACTGATTAAAACCAACGTTATTATGGAGCGGCGACGTCATTTAAGCAGGGAAGAAATGCTCAGAGCCGTGGGAATGATAGAAGCTAGTTCCCGGCAACGTACTGTGGCTTTAGCTCTGAATACAAGTCAGAGTGTTATCAGTCGACTTTGGACACGTTACCGAAGCACTGGTACCGTGGCTGAGCGCCATGGAGGACGGTATCGCTGCACCACACGAAGACAAGACCGATACATTCAAATCACAACTCGAAGAGCTCCAACAATAACCGCCATGATGTTAGCCGTGAGGCTTCATCACTCTTCAGGGAACTTAATTAGCGACCAAACAGTCAGAAACCGCTTGCATGAAGTGAACCTTCATTCCCGAAGACCGCTAAGGGTACCACCTATAGCAATGCACAATCGTAGGATTCGATATCAATGGGCTCTTGAACACAGAAATTGGGCAGAAGAACAATGGCGTTTCGTGTGCTTTTCTGATGAGTCTCGTTTTGGTATGAGACCGGATACAAGACGTATACGACATTGGAGAACCCCTGGACGCCAACAGCGATTAAAATCCTGCCAGGAAGTCCATCCTTATAGTGCTGAAACCATCATGGTATGGGCGGGTATTTGGATCGGCGGAAGAACTGAGTTGATTTGGATCAGAGGCAACCTCAACGCTCAAATTTATGCTGAGACGATTGTATCAGACGTCATCGTTCCTTTACAAGTGCAAATCGGTCCCTTATTTCAGTTAATGCATGATAATGCACGACCGCACACCGCAAGAGTTGTAAGACAGACTCTCGCCGCAGCTAACATCAATGTCCTGCCCTGGCCTGCTCAGTCGCCAGACTTGAACCCGATTGAGCATGCATGGGATATGCTACAGAGAAGAGCTCTGCCGAATATGGAGGGTATCCAGTCGCAAGAAGACCTTTTTTTGTTGTTGCAACGAACATGGGCGGCCATTCCACAGCGTGATTTGGATGAACTCATTTTGAGTATGCCAAACCGATGTTCTTGTGTTGTTAGTGTTCGCGGTAGAAACACGGACTAATTAATTGTTTAAGTTACCCATTAAATTTTAAAGAAAACTGTTATTTCAGTCTTTTTTTCGAACTTTAATGTTAGTGGTTCAAATGTCAAAAACCCCTTTATTAGGAAAATGGCAAATTTCTTTATTAATGCAAAGGTGACTTGGTTTATCGTTACTGTAGACAAACGAAAACACTTTATTTGATGAATCCTTAAAGAAAATTTTAATTAATATCAATCAGGAGAAAAGTTATTGCAAAAATATATGTTGATCCCTAGACACTTTTGATGTGTGTAGTTAAGATATCTTCATAGTTGGTACTGAGTACTTATACTCGTACATACTCAGCTCAGATGTAGCAGAAGACCGTGTGTGGTGGCGCTCTCCTAAGGTGATTGTAGCCACCAACTAGCGCCACCAATTAATTTATTTTCGAAACTTCCAAATTAAAATTGTTTTTAAAAACTGAATAATGAATACTTCGTTCATTCATAGTTTTTTATCGCACTTTAGCTAAAAGTGGACACTTTGCGCAAAAACGCGATCTAAAACTAAAAAACAGAATGAAAAGTCGTGGACACTCAATATTTAAAAGAAGCATTTTTTGAGATATTCATTGTTCAGTTTTTAAAAACAATGTCTAATTTGGAAGTTCCAAAAATAAATCAATTGGTGGCGCTAGTTGGCGACTACAATCGCCTTAAGAAGGCCTATGTTCAACAGTGGAAGCTTGTGGGCTGAAGAAGATGATGAACTCATCAGGTTTACCTGTATCAAAATGATACACTAATATACCTTACTGAGGCATGTTCTAAACCCAAAACTAGTTTAAAAGAGTAACTGTTACGTTACTCGCCGAGTCTCCTCAGCAAGAAACAACTCCGACGCGGTGGTTGAGTCGCATTATGTCTGAAAACTGTGTATTTATATATCCATATTATCATAGTATGTTATATTCTTATATTAACTTTACATTTGACGATTTGAAAGTACTGTAAAAGTCTATTTGAATAAAGTTATTTGAGTTTGAGTAGGTATATTACAGTATAGTTATATAGTTCTTCGATTACATTTACTCTAAATTGGAGTATTTAAACGTGAAGCTTTGTTTAATAGTTTAGTTAGCAATAAGTGTTAGAACACTATTACACTATGGGCGTGATAAAAAAGCCATCTCCATAGTGCTACTGCACTATGGAGATGACTAAGCTACAATCAGAAATGAGGAAATCCGCCGAATAGTGCTAGCGGTGGGTTCGCCAAAGTTCACCTAAATTTTCAAGTCCGATAATTGGAACTCCGAAAATGTTCTTTCTAACATTTTTCATCCTAACAATCACTTTTAATAACTACTCTTCATAATCCGAATGATCACTATCCTAAAATTTTCATTCAAACTGTTTGTAGTAGGTACTACCGACGATGTTCATAAGGCACTCATGTTTCCGAAAATTGGAATTAATAATATCACTAATGTATCTTCATAACGGGTCCATATTGGCTCACCCAAATTTCTGTACCCGAGATTGTTCTTCCTACCTGCCTACACCCCGAAATTCAGTCAAAACCTGCAAATGGTGTAAATCGGAACGATTGATATTTAGGCCATACGAATCAATTCGACTTGTAGCACGCAAACAAAGACAATAAGGGAGGAGTTTTGGCGTCAACTTTTTTTTTGTATGGGGAATAAACAATTTTGCTCTAAAACCTGGTGGTGTATCTAATGAAAGGGCTTACTGAGCCAATTCTAAAAATATATCACACCGTTACTTTTTAGTCAGTTGTATTAAATTAAAATTAAAATAATTGAAAAAATATTTGGTACATTTTTAAAATGATTTTTATTTGGGCTCCTCCTGATATGATATGTAAAATATGCTTCAAATGGTATGTAATATCCTCATATCTGACTCTCAAAATTTTTTCTTTTTCTCATACACAAAAATGACGCCATAACTCGTCCCCTTGTTTCCTTTTTTTTGTGCTACGGATCAAATTGATCCGTATGACCTTAAGATCAATCGCTCCGATTTTCATGCCTTTAACACCGTTTGCAGGTTAAATTAGTGTAGCGCTAGCACTAGAAGAAGTAAAAGATAATTGCGGCGTAAATAAGTCAAAGTGGCAATGGAAACCCTTCGTAGAAATTGCTAATGACCGTTGGTTTGGTAAATTCCTCAACCTTTTGATGACAAACGCTTTTGATTGAAATTGAAATTAAAACGCAGCGTGGGACTTTCACCCTCAACTCAAGGTTCTAGTGGATGGAAGGCACTTGCAACCGGCCACTACGAACATTGGCCTGTGTTCATTAGTCAAGGTCTTGTGGCAGTATATGATGCTGACGTAACTTGTTTGGATATGCCATTGAAATTCGTTCCAGAACTTCTTGAATTTTATTTCAGTTCCATCCTCGCAATATTATTAACTGTTTCAGGTATGGCATGATTTGCGGTCGAAGTAGAACCTTTTTGACGAGAACCTTTGAAAACTACTGCGCAATGAGAAATTATGACTGCTTAGATAGACATGGTAAAGTCCTATTTCTTTTTTTTTCTTTTTTTTTATATTTCCCGTCAAGATGACCTCACTCCACCTGATGGAAAGCGGTCGTGAGGTCCAGATATGAGGTTGACAAGCCCAGTCATTCAAACGAATCACTGGGCTGGCCATCCTCACCTTGAAGGCCTGCAGAAATGCCTTTTCACGCCCCGCTTGAAGAACCCGGGACTATAAGAGGAAGGAAACACATGTGCTGGAAGAGTGTTCCACGTCTGGATGGTACGACAAAGGAACGAGTCACCGAACCTTTTAGTTCGGGCCAACAAATGTTGAATTGTGTGTGGGTGACGCCGTAGTACAGCACGCGTGGTACGGGAGTAGAAAGGTGAGGGTGGGATAAGCTGGAATAACTCGTCCGAGCATTCCCTATTGTAGAAGCGATAGAGAACACTTAGCCTGGCAATGTCTCTACGCAATTGGAGAGGCTCAAGGGTCAATGTTGCCTCTGGGTTTCCAATAATACGGATAGCACGCCGCTGCAACCTGTCAAGAGCTTCGAGTTGGTACTTAGCGGAACCGTCCCAGAGATGAGAGCAGTATTCCACACTATTCTAATACTAATTGGGTTTTTGCAACGAACAATTACGGTAAAATTGCTTTCCTTATTTATCTCGACGTTTCGGCAATATCATGTCCCGTGGTCACGTGAGTACCCGTTAATATTAGTAGTAGTAGTTTTTTTTATAGTGGCCGTCAAGATGACCTTACTCCACCTTGTGGAACCAGGTAGACGAGGTAGTTCAAATGCAACACGAAAGTTTAAAATGGTAAAGACCTCTATTTAACTTTCACCTCTTCCGTCTTGAGCGGCATTCCAATAAAGTATCAAAATACAAATATGATAAAAAGGATGAATGAGATGACACAATTCTTAAACTATAACTCCACCTCTTTTTTAAACTTAAGGAAATGACAAAAAAAAATAAAGATTTTTTTTATATTTAGTGCATAGGATTAATGTTATAAATGTGGAATTATAGTGCCCTCTATTTTAATGTCATGTCCAATCCGGACCCATAAATGTGCTATGTATCTAATTTTAAGACCTTTATTATACTTATGGAGTGCATTATACTGATTGAATTGAATTGAATTGTATACGCTATATTTAAACTAATCGCAAGTCGCAACTATTCATAGTAAGAATTTTGACAACATTAGGATGTCACTGAAACATCATCATACACGTATGTTTCAGTCCATTTCATCTTATCTTATCTTTTTTTCAGGCTGGTACATAGCACATCGAGGAAAATGTCGTCGGGAACTTCCCATATACGTGACTGTCTCATCAACAATGGTTACACCGTTCCAAAAAAATGCCTTCAGTATCCTCGAAAGCTTTTATAAAAGAAACACACCAAAATGATGCATCTTGAATAATTACAATCAAGAAAAAGTTAACTTTAGAGTTTTACATATTTTTCTTTTATTTTTTACTAGCTGTACATCGGCTTCGCCTGCGTAGACTGTCTTTCCCGTCAAAATATAGCCCGAATTTAAAAAATTATAGCCTTTGTCACTCCCTGATAAAGTAGCCTTATATTGGTGAAAGAATTTTTGAAATCAGTTTATTAGTTTCATAGTCTATTCGAAACGAACAAACAAATCTTTCCTCTTTATAATATTAGATAGTATAGATTATAGACGAACTAAAAGTGCAGATATATCTTCAGATAAAGTTAAATTAGATCACAAAATTAAGTTTAAAAAATTCAACAAGACTACTGAAAAGTTACTCAAACTCAAATATCTTTATTTAAATAGACTTTATCAGTACTTTTAAACAGTCAAAAAATATACTAAATAATATACATAAATATTGCAATATTATGAATATATGATACAAACATATACGACTCTACCACCGCGTCGGAGGAGTTGATTCTTACTGAGAAGACCTGGTGAGAAACTCAGTAGTTACTCTTTTAACATTGTTGTGGTTTTACAATACTGAAAAGTTACGGTCTAACTCTAAAGCATTAATTCCCAAAGTGGTCCAGGGGGGTCCACAGGAGATTCGAAGGGGGTCTGTGTTGGCTTTATTTTGTGTCAAGTTTTGGGAATACGGTAGAGATGTGTAGCTGCAGGGGGTCCACCGGAACCAGCTAAATCTGAAAAGTGGTCTATGCGAAGAAAAGTTTGGGAACCTC
Source organism: Udea olivalis (assembly GCA_947369235.1). Classification (NCBI taxonomy): domain Eukaryota; kingdom Metazoa; phylum Arthropoda; class Insecta; order Lepidoptera; family Crambidae; genus Udea; species Udea olivalis. The sequence continues at coordinate 18,002,287 of OX376360.1, forward strand.
TGGTCTAAAGGGAGAGAAACAAGAAAATATTTCTAACCCAATAATATGTATATTAATGTATTCAATACTCGTATGGCATGGTCTTGGGAACGTTTGTATACAGTTCTCGTCAAATTTCTAGTCCACTCTGAAGATGTTTCGCTTATGCACAGTACCTAATTTACGATGAAAAAACTAGGAATGCAGGACTCGTCTCATGTTCAGAGGGGACTAGCAGTTTGAAGCAAACTATACCAAACTTGTCGCCTCACACATGTTGCGACGACAAAGTGGGATAAGCAAAAGTCTCTAAAGTTACGCACGTTTGTACGCAATCAATTTCCAATATTCCGCTCAATTGATCGCGAGCGCATTTAGTTTTTATCTCGATAGCAAAATTAATAAGATTCGTGTCGTCATGGCTGACTTTATATTTCTTGTTTTACGTGCGTATTTTATTTTGTTTTTGCTGCAATTTTTATTACAGCCTAGCGACCAGGTCAACGACGTTATTAACTAGTTACGAACTCTTTATCACTTTCTTTTGTTTAAAAAATAGAAATGTAATATTATTTCAATTCATTTGAGTAAAAAAAGACGAGCACTTATAGGTGCTGATAGTTTTGAGCATTCACTTGTATCACATCGAGCATTCGTCGTTTTTAAATTTACTTGAACCACATTGCGAACATGACACTCGGTGGTTTGCTAAAACTTGATCTTAAAAACCAAGCAGAAGCGTTACATTACAATGGAACATTTTTAGAGAACAGAGCATTTCCTGTATTGTACCATTCGTAAAAACGTTATATTGTAATGTGATGCTCTAGAAAACCTCTAATTTATTTTACAGCAAATAAAATTCACAATTTCCGAAAATGATAACAATGTTAATCCGTGTTGCTATATTAAACATTTACGTATATCCGTCTAAGGATTATATTCTCGACCTTTTGAACTTTCTTTGATATAATTCCGAGTAATTTTGATAAAATAATAATCCGTCCTATTTATGTTACTATAGTGATAACATTGAAATTCACGGGAAAACGTATATTTAGTGCAATAATAGGCAATAGTAGTAATTCTTAATACACCTATTATTAAGGCTGCAATTCCACTAGTCGGACTTGCAGCCTCGCAGCCTTTCAACACAGTTTCATGTTTTGATTAGCTCTATGGATTACTACAGTCAACTCAGCCATGAACACAGCACCTCCCAGCACAGCAAGGTATATTTGAAAATCGTTATTTTTATAATTATCCTATTATGTCCTTCTGCTTGGCAAGGTCTTCTTTTTTCATGTCCTGGAACACTTCTTGAAATAATTCCATGAGCTTCACACTATCGTTTCTGAGGACCTCAATCTTTCAGTCCAAATCTACACCAGAAATCCTCTCCTTCTGTCTGGCTGTTCCTTAAATAATATATGCATGTATACGTTATAATAGACGACACGATTGGCGTAGTGCGCTAGAGCACGGTTTCTCGCCTTTAATTCCGGGGTTCGATCCCCGGTCAGGTCAATTCAGAAAATGATCTTTTCTAAATTGGCCTGGGTCTGGGTGTGCTGGGAGACGCCCCTGGCTTAATTCCTTGTCTGGTACCTCGTAACACAGGGATATTTATCCCTACTTCGAGACCATGACAAGAGGTGTGTCGTCTGGCGCATATATATTTATATTTATTTATTTATAAAAAATAATAATAATAATAACCATTTATTTTTGTATCAGAACCCATTATCTGGCAACCAGCCGGATACGAACTACTAGAGACCCCCTGATAGACCCTCGGGACAAGCACCATTACAACCCGCACTACGGGTACGAACCCTATTGGTCCAACGGAGCATGGATCATTCGTGACCCCGCGAAGGACCTCGGACCTAACCAGACCACCACCAAGATTCCGATGGTCTGCGGGGAGGAATGCAACTATATTTATATAAGGTATTTAGAATCAACAATGTTTTTATAACATTTAAAACTTTCTTGTTGCATTTTAACTAATTCTAATAAAAACGGGTTTTTGCAACGAAACAAAACTACGGTAAATTGTTTTACCTATTTTCTCGACGTTTCGGCGACAATTGCATGTCACCGTAGTCACGAACGGACTCTCAAAAACAATTACCGTAGTTTTGTTTCGTTGCAAAAACCCCTTTCTATTAGAATGTTTTTATAGCCGGATTTTATCGAAAATCCTAGGACTTCCGCGATACGCCGGATAATAGGAATCTGGTATTTAATATGGCTATTATCCTGGTTTTTTTAGGATGATTGCGAAAATCTGGCTCTTCCTTTACCCCAGGTTACATTATATTATTCCCTAAATAATTCCGTGACAATGTCGACCGTAAAGATTTATGTGTGATGATGTTGACGCGGGCAACGGCAAGACGAGTGAGTAGTGGCCCGTTCACATACTCGCGCTGCCCAATTCCTTGCACTTACTTGCTCCATGCGGTGTACTCACTGACAGACAACGCACAGCCAGAATTACTGAGCGCAGAAAGTTGCAATTTGGCTTAAGGTTCCTTGGGGCTTTCCTGAAATTACTACGGGAAATGTAAAAAACAAGACCGGGCTGGGGGCGCGAAAGAAAACTAGGTAGTATTTAATAGGTGTAGGTATTTCTTTGAAAGGCAATATGCCCTTGAAAAAAATACCTACAGTGGGCCTAGGCCTGTCTGAGCTGCATGACTACCATGAGTTATCACTTCAAATTTACGTTATCGTTCGCGTAAAATATTCGAATTGGGATTTCGTACAGCGCTAATAAACGGTACGGAACTAAAAAACGGTACCATAACGTAACAATAGCGTCATAATAGCGTTTTTTTGTTTTATTTCGGCTCAACAGAGGCGCTGTACCAAACCCCAATTCAAATATTTTACGCGAACGATAACGTAAATTTAAAGTGGCAAGTCATGGTAGACGTACTATCATTATTTAAAATTACTTCTTGTACACCTATTTACCTTCATCTAAATACGTTGTTCCTACAGAGAATCTACCCGCTTTGTGTTAATTATAACGTTAACCTTTACGCAAGAATTTCGTTGAATAATGCCAACATCATAATTCGACAAGCTTCATGAATTGCATTTGTTCCTAATTCAAATACTGCAAAACACATATTCACCACAAACCTTGTATTTGATTCAGGTACTCTATCTATATTACCTTTGTAATTTCTCATTTCTGACTATATATAACATTGTAAGAATAACTAGAATTAACTGTGTCAGTATTTGGATTGCAATCCAAACAAATACTTTATTTCAGGGTGTATTCACGCAGAAGCTGGGTGGCAGATGCCGTTATGACATCGTTTATCAGTACTGATAATCGCTGGTATTTGGTACAGGTAGCCTCCATACTTTTTTGACAAAGCAGCGCCGATAAGCTTTGCACATTACCGATTACGTTCCGCAGAAATGAATTGCCGAGAAGCGCTGGCAGACCAGCGCAGGCAGGCAGCTTACTACGTGAATACTCTAACACTTGAAACTGAACTTGAACTTGGGCTACTAGTCGCAGCTTAAAATTGTCGCCATTTGCTGCAGACAGGGTATTTAACAATTTCTTTGTTGAAATGTTATCGAAAGACTACTCATAAATAGAAACATTGGAAACACAAATATTTCGAAAGTACCAAAACTCTCCGAGATGAAGCAATTTTAAAAATCATAATTTAGAACTTGCCCAAAACGCTCACCTGCAAATGACGTCATTTGCGATATATTTCTTTGCGTTCTGCAAAACATTTATTCGTCAGCTACCTATATTGAATTTTGCGTTTATGAATATGGTTTCTTAACAAAATTGCTATAAATTGTGTACCTAGTTCGGCCATAAGTTCTGTTAAAAATGAAAATGCAATTTTTTTTTGAAGTAATGTGATATATAATACTTATGATTTATGGCCAGACTAGTTAGATTATCGAATGGTATAGTTTTTATTTTTCAAAAATGGATTTTGCCACATAAGTTTGAAAAGCCATGAAATTAATTTTACATAAGTAAATCAACTAAAAGTTTTTAAAGGGCCCATTTGAATGTATTTTTGGATGATGTTTCAAATACCCTATTTTGGTTTGGCTTTGACGCTGAGACTAAGCGTTTAGTCATAGTAAAAGGAGAGAGGAGTAAGTCAACTCGGGCCCCGAACGAGAGATAATAGCCTAAACACGCAGGGCTGTTGCATGTAGTTTATTCGATAGTCAAAAATGCAGCGTCAATCTCTGAACAATCAATCTGAACTACAAACCTGTATCCAATTATACACTTTGTATACTATGTATTATGAATCTTAGTTAAGTTAGGTACTTAGGTACTCACTGTTCTTATACGGTAGGTAATGTGAAGAAAGACAATTCTGGATTTGATGAGTTGTTATTAAGACATACATAAACACTGCAATACCTATTTACGCATACTATTTTGTAGCAATTTTTGAGCTCGAATATAGGACGTACGTCGTACACGAAACTAAAATTTCAAGCGGTAGAGCAGCGTTGCGACAAAGTGCGCTGCATTACCTACGCACAGCGCAGCCACGACTGACTCACCACGACCACTAATATTTAGTCAATGTGTGCGTGCGACGCGCGTAGGTACGGGCATAGTACGGGCGCGCTCACATACAAACCGCGGTCGGAGCGTATATATGAAGACAACCTACTTCTATCCTTTCACTATGGTTTAGTTAGTGGTTTGCCTCCCACACACACTTGGCCACAATCACCAGCTTCTCGCGGCATCTCGCATTTAGAGGTTGCGCCTTTAAGAGAATACAGCACGTTCGAGAGAATTTGTAAAATGTATTGCTGTCTTTTGCAAACCTCGAGCGCCCCGCAGAGTACGATAGCGACAGATGCAAATCGGACCGAAATTACCTATTAAAAGTACACAAAATCGATGGGGATCCCTTTTCGAAAAATTGACCGATTTAGTTACTTTTTCCATGGAAAATTAAAGAAGGACTGTGGCAGTGTTCCTATGTTTTCTTTTTTATTAAATTGTTTATTTAAGTAATTTTTAGTCAAATTGGTTATCTGGGTGTTTGAACACAGTGGAAATTCTGATATTTTTTTTCAATTTTTGAAGGTTCATATCTCTTTTAGTAATTAATTTATAAAAAAAAAGAAAACATAGGGACATGCCAATAGTAGCAATAAACTTTTAGGGTAAAAATTATTTCTCTACTGAGAAAATCCAGGGAGGAAATAGGGTACTAAGTTTGTATGTAAAAACGGCGCTTCTGTATCCTCTTAAGTAAAAAATTCGAATTAAAATCTAAAGATAAAAAACTAGAAAAATTTAATTTCGAAACTTGATGATCTCAGGCTGGAATCGAACCCGCATCTTTCATAATCCTGGTGACTACTCTAACCACTGAGCTACCGGAACCTCAACGGACTGAACGAATTTTCCTAGTATATGCTTACAAAAATTTACTTATCCTATAGCTAGTTTCATCTTAATTGAAAGTCAAATATTTGTAAAACTATTTCCTTCGGATGTTGAAAGGCGCTTGCCTCATACAATTGATAAAACAACGTAGGCTTACAACACTATCTCGCCATGTCTTGTAACGGCATCAGTGAGCTACTGATAGCTCAGTTATATAGTAGCCGCCCGGATTGCAGCACTGGGTTCTGACCCTGCTCGAGCCCTAGGACGAAGGTTGAATTACTCTAGTATCTTAGCATTTTCGATGGAAAAAAGAGCATTGCAATAATGCTTAAAAGAAAAAAATACTTCCCCAGTACTTTCATCCCAGTACTTACTTCATCTTAATCGAAAGCCAAATACAAATACCATATTATTGTACGCTGAGTAGGTATAATTGGTGCATATGCTAGAATAAAATCTTTACAATGCTACCATAACTAAAATCTCTATAATGTTACCATAACTGTGTTGTGTATAATTATGTACTGTTGGTGTACCTGTACTTGATAAATAAATCAATCAATCAATAAATGAAATATTTCTTTCGGGTGTTGAAAAGCATTTTAATATCAAAATACGAAACCAGGCGTTTAAGGCGAGGTGGTTCTGCACAACATTTCCCGAAGGAAACTGGTGAGCGCCACGCGGACCGAAAATCACTAAAATAATCGATTAAAAAATTAATAGATGTAATAAAAAAAATCATCGGATGAAATCCCTCGGTTAAAGTTATCTTTAAACTCTGTTCTGATAAAGGACCCATATTATCAGATCAATTATTTTAGGAATAAAACCTAAAATAGAAGACAAAATGTCACGAAAAGAGGTAACTTTGTCTATCAAGCCGACTTTATGAAATAATGTTTCCACTGGATGAATTCCCTGTATTATCCCCTCAACAATATCAGTAAATTTTATTCAATTTTAATTTCACTGTTTACTACTTCAAAAATGAATTCTATCAACGTGTTTTGTGAACCACCTCCCCTTAATTTGAATAACTTTAATTCTTCAGGGTTAAAGAAGTTTGTGGCCACCGGTCCGACCACCACTACTTCTGGAGCTGCAGGTGGGACGAGTGCTACGGCAAGGACATCAAGGATATTTCCATTCGATACAAAACCTTCGACACCTACTGCGAATTCCTCGCTGCACAATGCAAAAACAAATTCAAAGAAAGTAATTAGTTAATTAGTAATTATAACGAGCCTGATTAGTAAAATTTAATACCCGCTGCACTCCAGACGAACAGTGCGAGTGTGCCCGTTACATTGGACAGATTCTTTAATTCTGTTACGCCACTTAAAATCATGCAGACCCGGAAAAGTGGTAGATAGGTTTATCGAGTAGTTTTGGAGTTGCTTCGCAGGGTCTTCTCAGTTTAAGAACAACTTCCGATGCGGGTGGTAGAGTGACATTATGTTTGTATACAGTGTATTTATGTATCGCTATTATTATAGTAATGAAGTCTATTATTATGTATTTTTTTCTTGTAATGATTTGATTTGACGATTTTTTGTTTGTTCGTTTGAAACGTAAAAGAGTAGGTATACGACATTGCATAGAAATAATAACACTGTGTAACCGGTATAAATATGAACATTATTTCGTTTTGGAACAATCAATCTCGTCGTTTCGACAAAATAACATGACCTATTTAAAAATTGTTGCGTCTTAGGTTCAAAAACCAATCAATCGCAATCCTTCTGTAAATGCTACCAACCTACAAAAATAATGGATCATTCCAAGCACTTGTCTACTCGGCACTACTCCATATTTGTTTTTACCAACGAACGAATTTGTTTTACCTTGTACACTTTTAATGATTTTGATAAGTTTTTCTTAAGATCTTTCTATTTCATTGATGTCATCAATTGCTTGTATATATTATAGTTTGTCGTGGGGATATATAATTTTATAATCTGTTTCCCATTTTTTTTGGAATATAAAAAAAAAATCGCAGTTATGAACAAAATGACATACCATCAACACACAAAACGACATAGGTAAGTCACCATGCATCTATACCAAATATGGGAGACATGAAGTCAAGAGTGGAAGAAAAAAACCCTCACACGCTAGAAAACGTCATGTGTTCAAGGTTCTGTTTGTTTGTTAATAATTCAGAAGAAGAGAATGTAGAAGAGGATGAAGACGATTGTGCCTACGTTTATTGCAACAATTTGTACTCCAGATATGCTGAGAGTAATGATTGTAGATCGTGCCGGCAACAACCAACCTGACGTCCGAAATATAGCGGGATGTGAGATAGTCATGAGTTACATATACCTCGGGTCCACTATTACTAACATGAAGGGTTGCGAAGAGGAAATTCGAAGACGTTGCGCCGTGACCAGGTTCACAGCGGAGAGGCTTGCAAAGATTTGGAAAGACCGCAGAATAACCAGGAACACAAAGGTTCAACTAATGAGATGCCTGGTCTTTTCAATCTTCTTTTATGGAGCTGAGACGTGGACGCTGAGGGTACAAAACCGTCGCATGATTAACGCGCTGAAAATGTGGTGTTGGAGACGCTTGCTCAGAATCCCGTGGACCACTCACCGTACTAACGTCTCAATCCTAAAAGAACTTAAGAACGAAGAGAGATTAACGCCATCTGTGCAAATACGAATCCTGAAGTTCTTCGGGCACATCACCCGTTAATAAGGACTGCATGGAACGGCTTGTGGTGCAAGGGAAAGTCGAAGGAATAAGATCTCGTGGGCGCTCTCCGACACGCAGGAGAGACCTTATCAAGTCGGTGACACACTCCAGCATTAACGATTGCTCTCACTCTGCCAAGCATCGAGTTGCATGACGAAGCATCGCGAAAGCAGTGGTGGCGCAAGATTCAACCAATATTACTAACACGACCACTCTGTCAAGAGTGAACGACTGAGAAGAAAAAGTACTCCAGATCCAAACCCGGAGCTGGCTCAGATGCAAGTTTCTTTTGTGTATGTACCAAATAAACTTTCATTCATTCATTTATTCAATGCTGCATTTGGGTGCATGCAGCCCGTGCAGGTCTTCCTAAGATAACAAAAAAACGTGTGTAAATGTTTATTTAATCGTTTTGACATTGGTATGACGTTTTGTACACCCGTTTAGACAAAATGTTTTTTTGTGATTTTATTTTTAGTGTTTTTTTTTATTTGTGAAAGTAACGTGAGTTTTTGCAAATAACTGCGACTTACGTCGATTTGTAAACTAATCTGCTAACAAAGATGTTGTTATGATATTTATGTTTCTAAAGCTCTTTAATATGATATTTATGTTTATGGTAAGCAACCCGGAGGGTATGTCATTTTGTCCGTACTTTCCCTGTATAAACCCTATAACTTTCTATTAAAAATTAAAATAATTCAAAAAATATTACACACAACTATAAGGAAAACGACAGAAGATACTGATGCTCTATTGTAAAAAAAATCAAGTGGCGCTGGGCCGGCCACATAGCTAGACTTACAGACAGTAGATGGACTCACAGAATAGAATAGAATAGAATATCATTTATTTCAGGCAACAAATTACATTTCAAGATCTTAACTAAGCAAAATCGGCCCATAGATAAATACCTTCAAAACGAACATACATTTTACATAATATAATTAACTTATTTACTAACACACCTATGGTCTATCGGCGACGTGCGACGCTTCATGGTGTCTGGTAACCGACCTCGAAAGCGCCGGTAAATGAAAACTTTCGACCAAAACTCCTCTATCATGTAGGTCGATAGATGTTCAGTTGTTCAGTCGGCACCATCACCACAAATGAATTAAAATTCACTTTATGGCGGGATACCAACCGCTCGACCCTCAGAGTGAAATTAGCTTTGGTGGTGACCTATATGTACTCTGCAATTTCTTCAGCCTTCGTAGAGTGATGGAGGCGGGAAACGTACAGCAGCCTCGTGGGTATTACAGCACGCAACAGCAGCTTCGGTCCAGCCGGCGCAACACCACAAAGATTGCGGCGAACGGGCTTCTTCTTCTTTCTTTCCTCTTTTTGGAAGCCCTCATCGTCGCAAAGATGTGCTTGTGTTGCGACAAGTGGAGTGAAGGACGCTCGTTAACTTCGAGCTGTTTGTCGGCCGTGAGAGGCGGCCGCCGCTCAGGCCGTAGAGACTAAGTGGCGGGTCGGCTTGCGGCTGGAGTGGCGTAAGCACGCTTGGGTGTTGACGTGCAGGCGCGTGACACCTTAGGCGAGGCGAAGGTGCAGGTGACGGGGAGCGGGGCATCGCGCGTGTCGATGACCGGTGACGAAACATGCGCCGACTGGACACTGCTGACGGATGCATTTTGCGCCCAGCGACGAGTGTTGACATTAGAGGCCTCTGGTGACCTACTTACCAAAATAGTGTTACCTAACATCACTACCTGGGCACGCAGTTTACTGATAGTGGTTTCCCAGAGCTCTACCTTACTCACAACTTCAGCCAGGCTCGCTTTCAGGAAGTTGATGTCCTTCAACAGCTTTGTAACGTCAACGTGGTCGAGCGTGACAGGGGGAAGCTTGTGCAGCTCCTTTGCCACGAGTGAAGGCACATCATCCGGATCGGTTACCTTCAGCAGGGTGATAATATCCTGCACACTCTTCTCCGTTCCATCTCTTCGGCGAGATGGCATTTGGTCGACCTTCCCTAGGGTTTGGAAAATCAGCGCCTTGCAAATCTCGTCCCCCTTGAAGTTGGACTTGCAGATCTGGAAGATGCTGACCTCGTCCATGGTTTCTATAGTGTGTTGGACAAACGCTAACAGCTCATTTACTATAAGTTGGGAACTCATAATTGCCTGAACGCGCGAACGGCTGTTGCCGTGCGGATCGCGAATTATAAATTTTCACTCCGCAGTGCCACACGTCCGTCTCCCAGCGAGCAATGCACGGCACTCCATAACATGTTGGAACGGATTACCGGGCACTAGGAGTAGAGGTAGACCAGCTGCCTGTTAGGCAGATGATATCGTGCAAGTGGCTGGCAATCAGTGGATGGAGATAGCGAAAGACAGGGACACTTGGAAATCTCTAGTCCCCTAGAGATTCAGTCTTCACCTTCGAGAACGAGGGGTTCTTACTAGCTTAAAAGTTGATGTACATATTTTATTTGTAATATTATTATTTTAAGAATTTAGTTGAGTTTTTAAGTAAAATGCATGTTATGTTAATTTAGACCAATTTAGTAAGAAATAAGGCTTTTTTACATATTTTATTTTTATTACTTATTTATAACTATATGAACGATATTAAGAACGATAATTTTATGTTATTCAAAATGGGTTTCCATTTGGCCTCAGTCTCGCCTAGTGGTAAGCTACTCGTATGACGAGGCCGATGGTGTTACAAGCCCACCCAGAAAATGCCTATTTTGGTACACTCGCCTTGAAGTCACCAATTTATGTTCCAGCATCACGAATAAATTACTGCATGGGTTTTGACGAGCCTCTAACATTTTTAACTTTTAACTTAGTGCTTTTGTGTATTAATGGCACAAATGACACAAATGCAAACCCCATAAAATGTGTCGTGGCCTAGGGGTTAAGTATCCCATCTCGGATCGTCTATTGTGCGATCCCGAGTTTAAATCTGACCAAGAACAATCTTTGTGTTTGTTGGTAAATCCCCGACCAACGCACCGGTGATGGAAACCACCGATAAAAATTTAATCACATATTCACAACATGTTGGGTTCTAATACCATTAGTGCAAAGTAAGCTTTTGAGTGTTCCGTTAATCATGTATGTAGCTTAGGTACTTTGTGACTAATCTAAATACTCTTTTTACTGTAGGGTGGGGGCTCCTACACGTCGGGCCATGCATCAAGAAGCAACACACGTACTTCAAGCCAATCGTAAATTCTAGCATTATTGTTACCAGGTAAGGCTATTTTCCAAACAATTAAGTGAGATTTTAAAAAAAAGGTACAATTTTATTAAATAATTACTAGTGAAGGCCAAATAACTAGGACTGCTTTTTCTTTATTTCATTTATGTTCTCAAATATAATTTCAGGTTGAATAACATTTTAGTTGTTATAAAACTTCTCCCCCAGACTACTTTCTTTCACAAATCTTTTATTTTTAGTCTTGTGAATTTCCTCTACCTTGTCTGGAAGAAATCACTTCCTCGCAATAAAGCTGTCTAAATTTGTACGAGCTAAGTTTTTATGTACTGGTGTTACATCTTTTATTATTACTCACAGAAATTAATATTAATACACTCGAGATTATTATAACTTTTATGTGAACAAACAAACCAACAACCGTTTTATTTTGAAGTGGTATATATATGTTTTATAGGGCTCGCAAGATACAATCATTTAATTTTTCTATTATTTCAGAATGTGGTCATACCTCTCCTCGTATGAAGCAGCGCTGGATCACCAGTTCAGTAGAAAAACCACCCGACCTGAATTAAATATGACGTTATCGACTGACTTTTAGACCAGTAAGTCTACCACTAGTTGCCACTTTAATTTACGTTCTCGTTCGCGTAAGTAAATGTATTGGGATTTGACATGACATCACATGACAAATTCAAATCTCAATACATTTTTTTTTACGATAACGTAAATTAAAAGTGGTAGCTCGCGGTAGACGTACTACAGTACCACAAGTCTACCACGAGTTTCCGTCACGTAAACGGCGAAGAAAATAGTATGCCATTTTTGGTTTCATTTTAAATCACTAGAGGCGCTGTCAAAGTGAAAGTCAAAGTCAAATTATTTATTTCGTGGTCCACAGGTAATTGGGATCTTAATCTATGACATAAGTAGCATCTCCGTGTCCTGCCCTAAAGCGTACAAAATATATTTGAATTATACATACAATACGGAAAAGTTAAATAAACCAGAATGTTGCCTTTCACAATTAAAAAATCTCTACAATGTATTATTAAAACAAATTATTGATCTAAATGCAATTAAAATAAATGTCAAAAGTAAAGTTCGAATTAAAATAAAATGTATATGTTTATAATCATAACGAATAATTCTTAATTATATGGTATTAGTATGTCAGACTCGTCGTTAGAATTTATCGATTAAAAAATCATTTATGTCATAATAAACTTTGTCTAAGAGCAAGTTTTTCAGGCTACGCTGTACCGATATCACAAACAAAAACATCAACGAGATTTACGCAGACGCTAGCAGGCTGTCACTGGCGTAAGCTCATGGTAGACGTTCTGTTATCAGTTAGCTTGATGGCTAAAATAGAAAGATGAAAAGAAAATGGATTATTTAACTTGTTATTATTTTTTTCCTTTCGTATTGAAATGTAATATGATAATTTATTGAAAATTAAATTTAACAGTCACGATGATAATTGTAATGTAAAATTTATGGAATTGAATTTCAGAAATCTATAGAAATGATTGTAATGTTTTGCATGCTTGTATAATTTATAATTCAAGTTTAAAATAGCCCCTCTTTCAATATATTTGCGGCGCCCTACAGGGTCCATAATTGATACCACAACATTTAAGCCCACTATCTATTGAGATTGTACATTGTACATTATGGTTTGCAATAAAGAATTGAATTGAATTGAATTGAACTTGTTACCGACTTTTGCTTTACGGTTTCTTGCCTTGACTAACTTAGTGTTTGATTACCGGTCAAGTCAATTCTTCAAATGTTCTTTTCTAAATTGGTTTGGGTCTGTGTGTCTGGGTGTCGTAACACAGGGATATTCATCCCTACTTCGAGACCATGACAACTGGTGTGTTGTCTAGCGCATATTAATTTATTGCACATTCCTTCGAACTATGCATTTGAGTAAAAGAAAAGGTGAGATTTTTGGAATGTTTGTATTTGTAATGGATATTTGTTATCATCAGAAAGAAACTTGATGAAATTTAGTAAGGTCATCCCGCTTTTTAAATCTGGTAGCAAAAGTGACCCATCTAATTATAGACCCATTTCTATACTACCAGCTCTCAGTAAAATCTTTGAAAAAATTATATTGAACCAGCTGCTTTCACACTTTGATTTAAATAACTTACAGAAACAATTTGGTTTTACTAAACACAAGAGCACAACTGATGCAGGTGTAGCACTTATCAAACACATATTTGATGCTTGGGAAAACAAGCAAGATGCAGTAGGAATATTTTGTGATCTTTCAAAAGCATTTGATTGCGTGGATCATGAAATATTACTGATTAAGCTAAGACATTACGGTGTTTCAGGTATCTCATCTCAATTAATACAATCCTATCTTACAGATAGAACTCAAAAAGTTAGTATCAACGGAACTGCATCTTCCGGTGCCACCATACGTATGGGAGTGCCCCAGGGATCTATATTAGGACCTTTGCTTTTTCTTATTTATATAAATGATCTTCCTACCTATGTCAAAGATATTTGTGAGATAGTATTATTTGCTGACGATACCTCGTTGATTTTTAAAGTCGACAGAGGTAAGCAAGCATTTGACGATGTAAATAATATTCTCTCAAAAGTACTATGTTGGTTCACTAGTAATAATTTATTACTTAATGCAAAAAAAACAAAGTGCATCAAATTCTCTATGCCCAATGTGAGACAGGTTGATACTATTGTAACTATGAATGACGAGCCATTAGAATTAACAAATTCTACTGTATTTTTTAGGAATAACTTTAGATTCTAAGTTACAATGGGATCCGCATATAACGGCCCTGGCAGGGAGACTCAGTTCCGCTGCTTGTGCTGTTAGAAAAATACGACTCTTGACTGATATTGAAACAGCAAGACTAGTATATTTTAGCTACTTTCATAGTGTTATGTCGTATGGTCTACTGTTGTGGGGTTCAGCTGCAGACTTGAACACCATTTTTGTACTTCAAAAAAGAGCCATCAGCTCCATTTACAAACTTAGACCACGCGACTCGCTTAGGGAAGTATTTAAGAAGATCGATATTTTAACTGTGCATGCTCAGTATATTTTAGATAACATAATGTATGTGCGCAAAAACTTGCATCTGTTCAAAAAAAACAGTGACACTCATAAACATAATACCAGAAATAAAAACAAATTGAAAACTCCCAGTCTTAGTCCTACACAAGGTGGGAAACTCATTTGTGGGTCAATCTGTAAAATACTTTAACAAAATACCTCAAAGTCTTGTTGATCTACCTCTTCACAAGTTTAAGTCTGCAATTAAAGCAAAGTTAATGAAACAAGGTTATTATAATGTAGAGGATTACTTGAACGACAAAAGTTTGTGGTCATAGTAGGAATAATCTGCTCCTCTGCTCAATATTGTGTTCTTTTTTCTACTCGCATTGACTGTACTCTGAATTTATTTTTTGTAAAACAAACAAAGTTGAAAAGAGTAACTATCGAGTTTCTTGCCGGAGTCTTCTCGATAAGAAGCAACGTCCGAACCGGTGGTAGATTCACATTATGTATATTCACGATGTGTACTAATATTGTACTATTTTATTTACGTTTATTATTATTATTTCTGTATACTTTTTTGACATGTCATAAGTGCTTTGTACAAGCTTAAATGAATAAATGATTTTTTACTTACTTAAATGTAGGCTACAGGTCATCTTTAAACCGACTTCAAAAAAAGGAGGAGGTTCTCAATTCGACTGTATGTTTTTTTTTGTTATGTTTGTTACTTCATAAATAACTTTCGACTGGGTGAACCGATTTTGATCATTCTTTTTTTATTCGAAAGCTGTTGTTTCCCGTGTGGTCCCATTTCAGTTTGGTCTACCTGGCAGTGGCATCCATGAGAAAATCATATCAGTCTCAAGATAGACAAAATGCGCGACAAATGGACGAATAACTCAATATTACGCCAACCGTTTTTGATCATTCTTTTTTTTGTTATAATAATAATAATATAATAATAAATTTATTTATTTTCTCCCACATTAAAGAAAACATTAAAACAGAACTTATTCATAAATCTTAAGATTAAAACAAAAGAAAAAATTTAAAACTTACTAGTACAGTACAGCAATAGATTTAGGATAAGTTGTGTTTACGAGTAGTTCATTTACAATCTTAGCGGGAGACAGGTACTCCAAACTAGGTTTCTCTGTGCTATGGATTACCTGGCCCCGACCTCTTAGTAGGTTACAAACAGGAAGAAGTATACAAAATTATTAAAACAAACCAAAACTAAGTTATTAACTAAGGTACTAAGTATTTTAAAAAACAAAATTATTATTATTATTATTTTTTTTACATTTAATTTAACGCCAGACAAGTAGTATTTATTAATATGTCAAAACCAGTATCGCATTATTATATGTAGTAGTGTGGTAAGTGTACAACTGAAATTGTCGTATGTATAGGTACGTTACGTTGTTTGAAAGCTGATGCTGCCCTTGTGGTCCTATTTTCATTTGGTCCAGTTCTGACAGTGGCATCCATGGGAAAACCATATAATTCTTAAACCTAGATAAACTATATGCGCGACAAATGGACGAACCACTGAATATCACGCCAACCGATTTCGATGCTTCTTTTTTTATTGGAAAGGATATACTCGTACTTCAAGGGTAGTTTGATGAGAGTTTGGTTAGGTTCTGATTATGGGATCCATGACAAAGTAACGGAACTCTTCAATTCTTAGGAGCAATTGGACGATGCTTTTTCTGACAACTCTCACTGAAAATCAAGAAATAAACAAAAATTTTAACAAAAAAAACCAACTTAAAAAAAAATATTCCAAAACAAAACACTAAAAAGTAAAGAAATAATTGCGTATTCTTCTAAAACCTATGCGATAATATAATGTAAGTACAATTATTATTGTTATTGTTGGAGTCGGTGTCAGCCAATGTAGGTTTGTAACTACCTACATACATACGTTAACGTGAGATGTAAAAATAGGTATATTGTAGTTTTTTCTTCGCTGACACCGACTCCAACAATAACAATAATTGTACCTACATTATTTTATCGTTTAAGTTTTCGAAGAATACGCAATTATTTCTTTAATATTTAGTGTTTTGTTTTAGATCAGTTTTTTTGAAGTTGGTATTTTTTGTTAAAATTTTTGTTTTTAAAAGATCCTTCTGACAATTGCGGTAACGTTTTTAAAGGCGTCAACAATTTTCTTATAAAATATGTCCAACTGTTGGCTCGCTAGTTATCTAACATGCTTTCATTTATAGTCAAAAATCCCATTTTTTTAAAAAAACGTGAGTGTAGATGGACCGCCAAGGGTCCAACCAACACGTCAAGTGAATTAATGCGAATAGTTGAGTAGTTTCGCTTTTTGTGAACCACCAAACTATTCGCATCAGTTCAACCTTTGCGGTCGGGCCGTGCGTCATCATGATTAATGTTATTGTTTAAGAGAATATTTATATTCTAAGCGAACGTTTTATTTATGAACTCTTTATTGGAATAGTCTGTACAATAAAATCGAAGCTCTTCAATGGTATATAATAATATATATCGAACATTAGTTTCAAATTTAGCTTCTTTTTCGAACGAGTACAACCTACTCTTCTTGTAAGCATGTGGCCCGTTTTCAATCCTATTGAAGGACAATTTACTTAAGTATAAGTAAGTAAGTAATTAGCCTATATACTGTCCCACTGCTGGGCAAAGGCCTCCATCATTGAAATCAAGTCACCGCTACAATTCACCACGCTTGCCAAATACGGGTTGGTGATCACAAAACTACTTACTTC
The DNA here is from genome assembly GCA_947369235.1 of Udea olivalis. Lineage (NCBI taxonomy): Eukaryota > Metazoa > Arthropoda > Insecta > Lepidoptera > Crambidae > Udea > Udea olivalis. The sequence continues at coordinate 18,019,376 of OX376360.1, forward strand.
AGTATAAATGTATTTATTTCACATTGTTCCTTTTTTATTTTTTATTTTTATCTTATAATACTCGTGTAATACACATACACTTAAATGCTTTCCAAATAATGATAGTAAAATAACATCATCTCTCATCCAACCGGAAAAACTAGATGCAACTCCAGCATATATTATTTTCAGAGATTTAACTAAAACTTATACATCGCTAATTTTGATCGCCTTGTTTTGTTCTATAGCCCCATTGAATATGGATGCGGGACGCCTTTGGCCGTCACGCGACGCATGAGAATATTTTAGTTGACTCGCTTTTTGCAACCCCATGCGGTCCGCTGTGAGTGCAATGTGTGGAGAATAGCTACCTTTACAAAACCATTGCATAGTAGGTTATATATCGAGAGGCATAGGGTGCCCACTTGCTCTCGTGTGTACATGAAAGCAACATTTCGCAGCACGGTATATCTACGTTAGAGAATACTTGACACAAATTTAATATCAACTCAGCTAACTTTGTCTTTAGATGATCTCGGTATGCCATTTTTGGTTCCATTTTGAATCACTAGTGGGCCTGACTAAGGTCACGTTCAACGAACACATCGTTCCTGAACCCGCTTCCGTCGAAGGTGTAGCCCTTGAAGTTGTCCAGGAGTACATATACCTGGGTCAAAAATTACAGCTGGGTAGAGACAACTTTGAGGGGGAAATCACCAGAAGAGTTCAGCTTGGATGGGCAGCATTTGGAAAGTTGCGTCACATCTTTGAGTCACCTTTGCCACAATGCCTGAAGACCAAGGCGTTTGATCACTGCGTCCTACCGGTCATGACATACGGAGCCGAGACGTGGAACCTGACAGTGAAACTAGCCCACCGATTACACGTCACTCAGAGAGCTATGGAAAGGTGCATGCTAGGAATCTCGTTAAGGGACAAGGTTCGGAACGAGATAATCCGGCTAAGAACCAGAGTGACTGACGTAGTCCAGAAGTGTAGCAAACTAAAGTGGCAGTGGGCTGGTCACATCTGTGTCAGAACCGATGATCGGTGGAGTAGACGGGTTCTCGAATGGAGACCACGACTCGGCAAGCGTAGTGTTGGACGTCCACCGGCACGTTGGACCGACGACCTAAAGAAAGTGGCTGGTAGAGACTGGATGGCAAAAACGGGAGATCGGGTTTTGTGACGCGCCCTGGGGGAGGCTTATGTCCAGCAGTGGACAGCTATAGGCTGAAAAGAAGAAGACGAAGAAAAAGGGGCCCTGTACTGAAATCCCACATAAACGTCAACGCGATTTACGCGGATGCTAGGGGCTATTGCGAGTAATTTGTGAAGACTTAAAATATCCCAAGCCGAGTACATCCATACGTACATACCATCACGACTATATCCCAAACGGGGTAGTCAGAGGCAAGTCACTGTTGCCGTCATGATGAACGAATTACTCAGAAGCCAACTTATCACCAATGGTTGCAGAACCCAAAGTGCTAGATGGTGAGCTGGTGAGTTGGTTTGGCTTTTGTCCCCGGAGAGTTAGTCGGAAATTTTAACAATACACAATAAGATGGTTCTGGCCAGATTTGAATTAGGTCCCTAATCCCCACAAAACTTTGAATGTAGTTATACTCAAATATGGAATCAACACTGAAATATTTTTTAGTAGATACCGTGTAAATAACGGCTGAACATGAGTACTTCAAACAGAGATGCAACTGAGCCCACAGTAGAATAAGTCTGACTGTAAGTTCTAGACAGTTGAAATGTATGTATATCTATTATGCACATGTGACTGTTTTCTTTTTTTAATAGTGCCCGTCAAGATGACCTATAGTCATGATGGTATGTTTTATTTACCTATTTAGTGGTCAGTCACGTTGTGTTTGTAACTACGTAAAGCTGAAACTCAAATAAAAATGTTCGAGAAAGAATCAACACGTTTGAAAGCTCCTATCTTTCTTGAAACGCCATCGCCAATTCCATTTGCACTACATTCTTGCAATATCCCATACTAAAATAAAGTCCCGAAATGATTTATTAATCTTAAAGAATGGGGAAAAGAGTATGCATAATAAATTTCAATTCCACGTCAGTGCATTATTCCAAAGACATTCTCAGCATTATCTTGGAGATACGAAAGTAGGCAATAAAGTTATTGTTAACAGTATCATAATGGGGGTATGAATCACTCAGTGCGAGACCCATATAACGACCCGAAATCGCCTTGGAAGAGCCACTTTTCGCTGAATTCAACGCTAATATATTACCTACATGTAAATCTTGGGAATATTGTCTCTTAAGGTCATCGTATAACGTTTGGAGTAGATATTCTGTAGTTGAAAAATATTAATGCTCTTTATTAATTTATTATTTTAAAACATCGTCTTCCAATCACAGACAGATCACAGGTAACCGATTGAGTCGCAGTGGACAGAAAGAGGCTCATAGCACAAATTAGACATGCGTCCTCTGACAGATAGCCCGCTTAGAACAACACGCCATTTTTGACGCACGCACGCAGTGACATGAGTTTACAAGCGAAGTCAGTGAGCTTCGGTGAGTCGGAAAGTCGCACTGTCGCGAGTGTTTTTGTTTTTGTCGAACTTGGTGCAATTTCTCATATGATGAATTTTGTTTTTGGCCGGTTCCGTCAAGTAGGTATAACTTACTTACTTCATTTTAAAAATTCAGAGCGAATATAGTAGTAACCCTAGGCGGTTCACGCAAGTTTTGGAAAATCGTGCGAGCAGTCCTTCTGTAAACTCTTTATTTTGTGCTCATAGGGCGAAATCATCATCAGTGGATGACGAAAAGTTCTAGAAAGGAGACAGTCGAAAGACAGCATGGGACGACCGCAAAGAGTTTCATAAATATTTTTTTATTTAAGAAAGCCATCATCCTATTGACATACTCAAAGTCATTTGAGAAAATGATTTTAAAGGAATAAACTCAAATGATTAAACCCTATCTTTCCACAAAATCTCCAAAAATGTCGGTCCTTTCAAACAAAGCCCGCTTTTGGTATACAATTTTATGTTTGCAGCGGAAAATTATTAGCGTGCCCTCACCTCATTAGGGCCTGCGGGCGTGGGCACGGAATTACGGGGCCCCCGCCTCTAACCGGTTCTAAAGGAGGTCTCATAATGTCGCACGCGTTCTGAATAGGACGCTTGACGTTTCGCGAACTGGGAGGATGAATGGAACTTGATGTGACTTACGCCCCTGTACACGTTGTAAGCAGGAAAAAATGTTCAAATGATATAAAAACAAATGTGGAATGCTAACAGGCGAAGAAGTTTCCTCGTCATATGCTTTGAAGTTCTCCGGTGACATACAAACAATAGATTTTCTATAAATCTGGTTTCTTCTTAGGCCAAAACTACGTTGAAAACCCGATATACTAGAATTATAGTGTTTTATTAGAATGTTTTCAATAGAACACGATCATATTGTAATAAATAATAATAATAAATAAATACCTGGGACAATGCACACCAAGATCATCTGACCCCAAACTAAGCAGAGCTTGTAATATGGGCGTCAGAGACTGATGAACATACTTAAATATTTCTAAATACATACTTAAATAGATAATAACACCCAGACACACAACAAATACAAATGTTCGTCACACAAATATTTGTCATGGGTGGGGATCGAACCCACGACCTCCGGCGCTAAAGGCAGGATCGCTGCCATTGCGCCAACAGGCCAGTCAATTGTAAAAAACATCTGTCACATAATATTATCCTTGTCGTCTGTGGTCAAACAACTTCTGTTTTTCTTTTTCAAGTTCTCAGGTAGAGAACTAACAGTTGAAATTCTAAAAAATCTAAATAAATCTAACAAAATGAAATTGTAATTAAACTCTTACTAATAGAAAGCAATGCACACACACGCCTCGCCAAATAACAGTTTTCAATGCTTTGTTGAAACAAGTTTTCTGTACTACTTTTGTTTAAAAGCCAGGAGAACAACGAAACGAAAAAAACAAGTGAAATAAAAGCTTTTCCGTTGATATTTTGAAGCTGAGCTTCCCGCAAATCTGTGCCAAATTAATTTCCTAATGTATTTATATGTGAATCTCGAATGGGTTTTATAAATCTTAAAGACTCGGCCCGGGAATTCTCCGTGCCAAAATACTTTTAAATTTTATGCAGTCTATAGTAATAGATTTTGATGAATGGTTTGAATGGCGCTTTTTATCGGTGTTGCCAGATGTAGATATCTCATCGTGAAGGCATGATATGTTCAGTGACATAATTATTACGTCTTAAATGTGCTGAAGATGAAGAAAACTATCTATCTAAACAGTCTTCCCTTGGGGTTTTACAGTGAACTTTTTAAAACTTTCAATGTTGAATACTTATCTACACGAAGCTGGGTACATTGATAAACACTATAGCGAATACTCAGTTCCTTACAAAATCTCTCACCTTGTATTTCTAAGAACGATAATATTGATGGCCCTCGTAGAGTAGCACTTAAATAAAGAGAGCCAAATAACGCGGGCAGTTGGGAGGAACTGCCTGGCTCCGGCGGCCAGTTCTCATGTTTTATGTGTTCTCACTAGGTACTAACAGGTTTAGTGTTCTTTTTTAGCGTACCTCAACATATTATTAGACGCAAAGTAGATCACTATCAACATATTTTTAGACGCAAAAGTTAGATTATTATTACAACAGACTCAGCATGGGCGAAATAAACAGCAGAAATTCACACCTTGAAAAATTGGTAAATCATTTATATAATGTTTCTGAATCGTTTTATTCCAAATACTACATTACACATACAAATCTATGCAAATCTACGATGCAAATCATTATTTTTGATAGTTTATTCAAGTTTTGAGTAACTATGAATTTGAAATAATTAGCGATCGCTATTGGATGTCGGGATCCTGATCAACAGAAAAAGTTTGGAATGAAGAATGAACCTTTTAATGGCAATCGCAGATTTGTATGGCTACCTTCAAGGTGATATTGGACTTGATATAGGGCCTGCTCAAAATACGGGCTGCATGCAACCAGTCTCACTTTCAATCTGATAAAAAAAATTAAGTAATTAATGCTCCTAGGTTTAACAGCAAATATTTTCAACAAAGACCTACGCCATTTTACGGTTAGAAGTATCACTACTTCACCAGTGAAAATATTGTTTAAACCTTGCCATAAATCTGTCAGTACAATACCGTAATGGGCTTACGGGCGGTAAAGTGTGGGCACTTATATTAAGAGGTCCAAATGACGGGCAGTTGGAAGAATAGCCGAGGGAGGCAGATAGCGCGCCGCTAGGCCGCCATTACTGGCCATGCGAAATTATTTTCGTAACATAATTTTAAGGAATACTTTGTATACAAATAGAGCTAAGGTGGCAAAAGTACTTATTTTGAGTGCTTACTTTGTACCTTATAAAGTTGAAGGCGTTGAGATTACAAGAAAATACTGCTTTGAATGCCACGGTATTTAAGAAGCCAAATTTTATTATAGAGAAATTTAGTTACGAGTTTTATTGCCTTTGAAGCTCGGTGTCTGACAAAAAATTAACATTAATAATCTAAAGGTGTTCTTGGAGCATTTGCCTGTAACGTTACAGAGTCGAACATTACATCAGTAAGGGAGGAGTACCGAGCATTACAGTGCGCAAACTGTAATGTTACTGATTCGAATATTACGTTGGTGAGGGAAAAGCACCGAGCATTACAGTGCGCAACTTGGTGATACAATCTGTAACATTATGATACAACTTACTTGAACTTTTGTAAGGCAGTATTTTTAAGTTATGATCAAAATCTAATCTAAAATGTACATTATAGCCAAATGTTCGTCATGTCAGGGAGGCCGTACTGTATTTTATTGCTCAAAATCAAATCTGAAACGTTACATTACACGAAAATGCTCCAGGTGAGGTACCACATTAAGACATCGCTGGCCGTCTGTCACTAGAAAACTCTACACCAAAGTATTTCGAAGAAATCAGTTTAAAAAGAAATAGCATTAAAAAATAAGATGTCTTTACTTAACACAGTTACCAGTAAAACGTAAGTATTTGCGAGCCCAACTTGTTTTTTACCAGTTTTCTTTAAATGTCTACCCAAACCTACTTTCATGGCTGGTCAATCAATACACATTCTATATTAATGTGCTTTTTCGTTATACTTTAATGGGCTGTTACAAAAATCCATTTATTTCAGTATTATGTTCTTTATCCTTTTTCGCTGACAATTATACTCGGCTTAAAATATATTCCAGCAACTTTCACACTATTCATTATAGTTATTTATAGTTTTAAAACTTTTTTTTGCTAAAGGATTGTAGTCATCAATATACATAATTCCATTTGTCTACGAGCTGTCAGAAACACGCGGAATATTTTATCGTCTGAATGAATTCCTCTTTTTATCTCTATAAATTCACGGCCTGGATTTTCGGAAATATTCAGTACAAAAAATTTAATTACAGTTTATAATGATTTTACTCAAATCTGAAATTATTTATGTCTAAAGTTTGTTTTATAGGTCATCATCATCCGTGCGGTCTATCCCGGTTGTGAACCCACACAAGTGTGTAGGGTCCCCGATTTTCTAATTTTCTTGGCCCACTTCGCGCGGTCTTGTGCATGCTCGGTGGTGAGTCCGTTGGCACGCATGTTAAACTTGCCGACGTCGAGCCACCGCTTCTTGGGTCGAACTCTTCTGCCGGTCCCCTACGGAGGCGGCATGGCCAGACATTTTTTTGCCCATGTAGTTTGCCGATCTCCGTGAGACATGACCATACCAATATTTTGCTGTAACTTTGACGATTTGAAAGTACTGATACAGTCTATTTTAATGAAGTTATTTGAGTTTGAGTTTGAGTTTGAACGAAGGCGATACTCCTGCAGCTTGTCTGCGATGTCATGAACACGAAGGCTGCCGCGGATGTGGATGTTCCGCACGTGATCTTTGCGTGAGACTCCACACATCCACCGCAGCATCTTCATTTCCGTGACGCGCAGCTCCTGCTTGTGTCGCTCTAGTAACGGCCATGTTTCACTGCCCTAAAGAAAGACAGTTTTATAGGTATATGACACAAATGGGCATCGGATTATATTGATTATATTGATCGGATTGTATGTGGCCCCAGGCAAGTAGACTATTTCAAGGGACCAAGTTCAAAATATAGAGGGCGTAGGAGTCTTAAGTGGACTCCGACCGGCATGTCACTGATGAGCCAAGGAAACACTACAATATACCAAGCAATATACCTATTTATTACATATCACGTTTACGTATGTATGTGGGTAGTTACAAACCTATATTGGCTGACACCGACTCCAACAATAACAATAATTGTACCTACATTATATTATCGTATAAGTTTTAGAAGAATACGCAATTATTTCTTTACTTTTTAGTGCTTTGTTTTGGAATAGTTTTTTTTGAAGTTGGTTTTTTTTTTGTTAAAATTTTTGTTTATTACTTGATTTTCAGTGAATAGTTCTTATTTATTTTATACATCGTAAAAGTATCGTCCATTTGCTCCTAAGAATTGAAGAGTTCCGTTACTTTGTCATGGATCCCATTATCAGAACCTAACACTCATCAAACTACCCTTGAAGTATATCCTTTCCAATAAAAAAAGAAGCATTCAAATCGGTTGGCGTGATAATGACTTATTCGTCCATTTGTCGCGCATATGGTTTATCTAGATTAAAGACTTATATGGATATCCCATGGATGCCACTGTCAGAACTTGACCAAATTTAAATGAGACCACACGGGCAGCATCAGCTTTCAAATAAAAAAAGAATTATCAAAATCGGTTGGCGTAATATTGAATTACCCGTCCATTTGTCGCGCATTTTGTTTATCTAGATTTAGGACTTATATGGATTTCCCATGGATGCCACTATCAGAACAGGACCAAATTAAAATGAGACTACACGGGTACTATCAGCTTTCAAATAAATAAAGAATTATCAAAATCAGTTGGCGTAATATTAAGTTATTCGTCCATTTGTCGTCCATTTGTCGCGCATTTTGTCTATCTAGATTTAAGACTTATATGGTTTTCTCATGGATGCCACTGTCAGAACTAGACCTAATCAAAATTAAATTTTTATTTGAAAGCACCAGCTTTCAAAAAAAAAAGAACGATCAAAATCGGTTCACCCTGTCGAAAGTTATGAGGTAACAAACATTAAAAAAAAAAACATACAGTCGAATTGAGATCCTCCTCCTTTTTTTGAAGTCGGTTGATAAAGACCGCTTGCATTTCCAAAAGTAACACTAATCCTTCATACTTTAATCCAAAGAAACAAAACACCAGCACGGAGTTTCTTTGTTTAAAATGTTCTGCGTCGTAAATTAAAACAGGAGCGCAGAGTGCAGTGCTTATGCGTTATTTTTACCGGCTGCGAAATAATTGCTTTGTTATCTTTCATAAATTATGAGCACGCAGCAACTTTCAAGTTAGCGTATGAAAGTATCATCAAATTAAAACGTTAAATTTTGTCATTGTGTGAGCTTAAAGCTTCCTGCTACCTCGTGTGTTAGAAACATTTGTTTTTGAGCATTTCTCCACAGTGGTCTCTGTTGGTTATTCCTTTCCCTGTTCCATGTATCACATATGATACATAACAATAGAATGGATTTTCTGCTGTTATATTTCCTATACAGGGAACCTGTTATAACCTTAACTACATCAAAAGATATCTGTTTTCCTGTATCATTTTCTTTTTAAACCACAGTTTCATAAAAGTTTCAATATTATAATTAACAAGAACTCTTCGTAGCTTGCACATTGTTCTTTATTAATATGAAAGGGTACGAGAGAATAGAAAACGCAATTTAAAAAAAAATAGGTACCGACTACAAACCTGTTCTTGAAAGTCGTGTTAGAGAAAAGTTACTTTTTAGTGTAAATATTTTATTATGTTAATATGTACACCGTTGCATTTATCTATTAATGTTTATAAAGGTTTGTTAGACCGTTGGTGGATAAAATATTTTTAACCGTATTTAAAAAAGGAGGAGGTTCTCAATTCGATTGTATGTTTTTTTTTAATATTTGTTACCTCAGAACTTTAGACTGGGTTAACAGGTTTGATAATATTTTTTCATTTGAAAGCTGGTGCTTCTTGCATGGTGGAAGATTGAAACTGCTTTTAGTGCGAAAACATGATTTTGACTACGATAAAAAGCATTAATAGTGAGTTACACCTGTAAAAAAACTATTTCAAAACAAATTAATTTGCACTAAAAATTTTAAAAAATTGCGTATTTTTCTAAAACTTATACGATTATATAATGTAACAATTATGGTTATTGTTGAAGTCGGTGTCAACCAATGTAGGTTTGTAACTACCTAACATATGTACTTAAACGTGAAATGTAAAAAATAGGTATATTGCTATGTATATTGTAGTGTTTCCTTGGCGCCGACTCCAACAATAACCATAATTAATTAATTAATTAATATCAATTAATTAATTAATATCTGGGACAATTTACACCAAGATCATCTGACCCCAAACTAAGCAAAGCTTGTACTATGGGCGTCAGAGACTGATAAACATACTTAAATATTTTTAAATACATACATATATAGATAATAACACCCAGACACACAACAAACACTCATGTTCGTCACACAATATGTTTGTCATGGGTGGGGATCGAACCCACGACCTCCGGCGCTAAAGGCAGGATCGCTGCCATTGCGCCAACAGGCCAGTCAGTAATTGTTACATTATATTATCGTATGAGTTTTATATGCAACTATTTTTTTACTTTTTAGTGCAAATTAATTTGTTTTGGTATAGTTTTTTTACAGGTGAAACTCACTTTAGGCTTTTTATCGTAGTCGAAATCATAGATGCGCACTAAAAGCAGGTTTAATCTTCCACATCATTACTTACATTCCACTGAACTGTAACTGCTAGGCAGAATGTTAGAAACACGTTGAGATCTTCCAAGGGTGAACGTGTCAGTGAATCTACGTCGTAAGTGATTGAGAATGTGGGGAATGCATGCACAGCGCTTTTGTCGTTTAGACGCGACGACTCGATACGTTAGCTTAGCTGAGAGGTTATTTAATTGTTGTCATTGTTTCTGTAAAGTAAAACTGCAGTAGCCAGGAATATTTGAAGTGAATTCATCCTAAAACAGACTTATTGTTCCTTGAAGTAACCCTGGTTAAGTGAGCTTAGAAAATTTCAAACAATATCAAACATTTCATTTTTAATATATTTCTTTTCAAAACGGCCTCAGCAATAGTGCTTTTCCAGCATATTGATTACGCCAATGTAGAGTCTTTTCGTAAACATTGTGTGTATTTATTTAGCCAGAATTTGTTTTTTTTCAGTTGAATCAAATGTTTAAAATGACACAGAAGCTGTTGCCCGGTGGTAATAAATCCACAATTTGATTATTAATATTAACTACTACGAGTACGTTGCACGCCGTGGGGGTCACCAGTGGTAACCGACAAACATAAGTTTTTCTATTGTGTCTTTGGGGCAGTCCATTACATCACTATCTTATGGGATTACTTACATAATTTGACTAGCCAGAATGTAAATTAAAAAATTGTTTTTAACATTAACGTCGTGTCGTCTACGCCAACACGTCTTACTAGAACAAGAAAAGGAGTGGGGGGAGGGTGACATCTTCATGAGATGCCACGCGGTCACAAAGGCAAGTGTCTTGCGACACGACAGCTGACCATTATAGTACTTGAATGTATGCTGAATAATGTCGATGGTCTTCAACCAATCAATTCACTTACTTCAAGTTATTATTAGACATGTCCTTGAATTTTTCAAACGCAACTATTGAGCAGACATTGAGCGTACCAGCGAAGATGCAAAGTAAAGAGTGGAACAATTTACGAGCATTATCGATAAGTTCAAATTGAGGATATTATTTTCAAAACTTGACTATTCTACTATTTGTGTTTTTTCACAATAATCTATTTTTGACGAATCATGCCTTTAAATCATTTTTTTCTGGTGTAATTATCAAGTCTTGGCCCAATTTTATTTTCGCGCAGTGTAAATTCGAATGTAACCAAACAATTTTTTTTTTGTATATTGCCCGTCAAGTTGACCTCACTCCACCTGATGGAAAGCGGTCGTGAGGTCCAGATATGAGGTTGACAAGCCCAGTCATTCAAACGAATCACTGGGCTGGCCATCCTCACCTTGAAGGCCTGCAGAAATGCCTTTTCACGCCCCGCTTGAAGAGCCCGGGACTATACGAGGAAGGAAACACATGTGCTGGAAGAGCGTTCCACGTCTGGATGGTACGACAAAGAAACGAGTCACCGAACCTTTTAGTTCGGGCCAACAAATGTTGAATTGTGTGTGGGTGACGCCGTAGTCCAGCACACGTGGTACGGGAGTGGAAAGGTGAGGGTGGAATAAGCTGGAATAACTCGTCAGAGCATCCCCCATTGTAGAAGCGATAGAGAACACTTAGCCTGGCAATGTCTCTACGCAATTGGAGAGGCTCAAGGGTCAAAGTTGCCTCTGGGTTTCCAATAATACGGATAGCACGCCGCTGCAACCTGTCAAGAACTTCGAGTAGGTACTTGGAACCTTCCCAGAGATGAGAGCAGTATTCCACACACGAGCGAACTTGTGTCTTATACAAGAGACAGAGCTGCTCAGGCGTGAAGAATCGTCTCACTCTGTTCAGGACTCCAAGTTTACGGGATGCAGTTCCAATGACGCTCTGAATGTAGTCCCGCTGGTTTAGGTTGCTACGAACATCCATGCCAAGGATGTTCAGGCTATCCTTAATCGGTAGCAGGGTGCTCTGAAGAGTTGGATGGGAAAGGAACGGCGACGCCTTTGCTGTGAATGCACACACCTGCGTTTTCTTGGCATTGAACTCGACAAGATTGCATGCACCCCATTCTGAAATGCGGTCCAACACTCCGTCAAGCTCAAAAACAAGACTTCGCCTCTTCTCCTCGATGTCAGTCTGCTTTGCCCCAGGGCGCTCGAAATAACGCGCGTGGACCGTGCTATCATCCGCATAGCAATGAATATTGCTTGCACGGAAAGAGATAATATGTCATTGATATGCAGAAGAAACAACGTCGGCGACAAGACGGAGCCCTGCGGCACTCCGGCATTAATCTGGAGAAAGCGTAATTTTCAACCATCGCAAAGGACGTGAATTCTACGTCCCTCCAGAAATCCGGCGACCCAGTCGCATGCGCGAGGTGGCGAATACACGGTCGAAAGCTTTGGCAATGTCAAGGCTGACGGCCAAAGATTCCCCATGCTTGTCCATAGCCTCCCCCCAGATGTGTGTTACGTACGCTAGAAGATCACTCATAGACCGTTTTGGTCGGAAGCCGTACTGACGGTCGTGAATGAGAGAGTGATCCTCTAGGTAGCGGAAGAGCGGCGTGTTTATGATCCGCTCAAACACTTTAGCTAAATCTGAGGTTATGGCTATTGGACGGTAATTGGCAGGGTCAGACCGGTCCCCTTTTTTGGGAACTGGTTGAACGTTCACCTCCTTCCAAGACAGCGGCACAAGACCCAAATTGAAGGAGAGGCGATACAGGCTAGTGAACACTGGAGACAACTTCGCTGCACATTTCTTCAATACCACAGCTGGAATTCCATCAGGGCCACTGGCTTTCCTGACACCGAGTGACTGCAGTTCGGCACGAACATCACACTGCCTGATAAGAATATCAGGCATTGTGGAGCCGCAATGTGGTATTTCAGGCGGCGCAGCACCGCAGTCATCGATTCAAGAGTTTGCGGCAAATAGGTTAGCCAGTAAATCGGCTTTCTCTTGCGGCTGATGAGCCAACGATCCATCAGGAAATGTCAGTGGGGGCAGCGAAGGCACGCAGAAGTTAGATTGCACGTGTTTAGCCAGTCGCCAGTTGGAGCGGCTATCCGTAGGGTGCGTGATGAGCTCTTGGCCAACACGTGCAATTCGCTGGGCGTCTGCTCTAATGTAAGCCCTCTTCGTGGTCTTGGTGGCTTTACTAAAGGCTGCTTTCAGGGAGGCAAGGTTTGAATCATCATTGAGTGCCTGGGCCCTAGACCAAGCACGGTACGCCGCCTGTTTTTGTTCAACAGCTGCGGCACACTCGGGATTGAACCAGGGACCAGTTTTGCTGGCACTAACGACATCAGTAAAAGGAATGTAGTATTCCATTCCGGTACTGATCTCGTCCACGATTGCAGATGCACTCTCTGAAGCATCCCTTTCTCCAAAGCAGCACTGCCGCCAAGGGAAGGAGGCAAAATACTCTCGCAATCCGTCCCAATCTGCCGACGAGTAGTGCCATAACCACCGCGTCACCTCCACAGATTGTGGGGGAGCTGCACAAGGCACTGTAGCGCCAACCAGACAGTGATCGGAGGAGCCCAATGGAGCACCAACCGACACTTTGTACCCGGCTGGGTGACTCGTCAGCAGAAGGTCCAATAAGGAGGGTGTATGACCGATAATATCTGGTACAATGGCTGGTGTACCAGTTGCGTCAGGTCTTGCGTGAGAGCAAACGCATGGGCAGTTTGGCCTGCATGGTCTGTTTTTGATGAGCCTAACCAGGACTTATGGTGGGCATTGAAGTCTACCAAAAACACCATTTCGGCATTTAGGAACTGCGCCGGAGCGTTGTCTGCGGCCTGACTCAGATGTTCAGTGAGTTGATTTGTCTCGGCGTCGCCTTTATGGGAGCGGTATATGCACGCATAGACCCGGCTTGTGGAGCCCAGGTCAACGTGCACCCAGAGAGTGGAGAAGGATGGGTCTTCTAGGCAGCGAAGACGGCTACAGCAGACGTCCGCCCTGACGAATAGACATACACCGGCTTTAGGTTGGAAGGACTCTTCCAGCACATAGCCGGGGTAGTGCAGGTATGACGTATCGGCAGGGCGGCCTATCTGTGTTTCCGTCAAAAAGAGCATCACAGGCCTCGCCGTCTTAAGGTGTTGATGGACGGCGTTGAGGTTTGCATGGAGTCCGCGGATGTTAGCGAACTCCACCTCAAACAGCGGGTTGGTGGGGGATGGGGATGCCGCTGTTGGCCGTTTTTTTATGCTTCTGACTGCCATAGAAGTTGGAGGATGGGAGGGGCTTAAAAGGACGATTGTGATCGAGGCAATGAAAGACAAAGCGTGGTGCCCTGTATTGGTATTAATCGCGTGGAATAGTGTAGGCCAGTCCGCCGGACGGAAGGGCCCCCGTACCCCCTCGGGTGTGATCTCCGGGCCCCACTGGAACCGGGCACCACCCGGCACGACGAGCCACCCCGAGATTATGCGCGACCTGGTGGGGTAGTCTCCAGCTGTGGTTAACCCCTTTTGGGCCCCTGTACTATGCCGCGGGCGGCCAGCGGCACCACCGTTTCTACGGGTCTCCCTGGCCAGCGGGCCGATACACACTACACACACAATACCGCCGCTAAGGCTCCCACTGGTCCAACAATTGCCACGATCACAGTCCCCCTGGCACCGGTTAGTGCAGTGCTGATCCCGGAACGCGACCTGACCGAGATAGGTCAGAATCACTTAGCGGGTTTTACACAACTGCATGGTGGTAACAACAACCGGCCGACATAAGTCTCCCACCTGGAGAGCAGATGGTCTGCTGCAAAAAACCCTTAGTCACCTCTTACGACACCCATGGGAAGATATGGGGCTGTGGAAAGTATTCTTTTAAAGTGCCGCCACCAGCACGGCACAAAAAAATAAATAAAAATCAGTTTTATCGAAAGTGGAATAGTCAAGTTTTGAAAAGAACCGCCTCTTATAAGAGTGAGAGAGCATGAAGGTTTGCTTTTCTCCAGGTGAGACCGCGGTCAAATGCAACTTCAATTCATCTGTCATCTCAACGATAAAGAGGTCCAGCCTCTACAACAAATACAGCATTTGATTCTTACCCTTTATTTTATGTCTAGGTTTCAGCATTTATATGTATAAGTTTGTTCGTAAATATTTAAGTATTGTATCAGTCTACGAAACAACAAGTTTTGATTTTAGAGCTGAAATATTCATTTGTTTTTTTAAGTCTGACATTTTTGATGCCAAGGAACTTAACTGAAATACTCTCTCTTAATTATTAGTAGAACTATTAAAAGTGACAGCTGCGATGAAGCTTGGATAACTGAGAGACTTAGTTAAATACGTGGGTTTGTTTCATAAATATAATGTTACATGAATAATACAATTTTACTATAGCATCGAGACTCGTTTGAAGCAACCGGTTGTGGCACGGTAAACTGAATGATACGCTTTTGTATGAAATTGAGGGTCATATTCCATTTCTCGTGAAATTGGTCCATTCTAAATATAATATTGATTACACAATGTTTTAATAACTCCAGCTGATAAGCCAATATTTGACATATGGACCTTGGTCTGATAACGAAGTATTTATCATTCATGACAAACAAAATATTTATTGTTACTACTAATATTTTTTTTTACATAAAGGGTTCAAACTAAAATGAATTATTTATTTATCATCATCATCATCATCATCATCATCATTGGCAGCCACAAGACGTCCACTGCTGAACATAGGCCTTCCCCACAGATTTCCAAAGCGACCGGTTGCAGGCGGTCTGTATCCACCGGAATCCCGCCACCTTTACCACGTCGTCCGTCCACCTTGCACTGCACCTTTTTTGAAACGGTTTCTAGTCTAGAACCTTTCTGCCCCAGCGGCCGTCAGTTCTGCGCGCTATGTGCCCTGCTCACTACCACTTCAGCTTCCTTACCCGCTGGGCTACGTCGGTCACTATAATTCTTCTACGGATTTCCTCATATCTGATTCGATCACGTAGCGAAACGCCGAGCATAGCCCTCTCCATAGCTCGTTGAGGGACTTTGAGCTCTATTTTAAGGCCCATAGTCATAATTATTTATATTAAAGTTAATTTCTACCATGAAGCACTGTTCTTCCTCCTACACGTATTTAATAGGACAGGTATCTAGGGTATTCCCTTTAACCTTTTCATGCCACAGTCACGTGATTTATCATTGTGAACTTTAAAATTTCGCTTTGTTCCGAAGATTTATGGTTTCAATGTAGCTTCAGAGAAGTTACTTTTCTAGAAAAATCTTCATAAAATTCATGATGATATCACGCAAAGCACAAAATGGCAAAAAATAAGATAGAGACAACTATTAGGCTATACTAGTAAGTTAAAATTTTTTGACATTCCGTACCTATTTAAGTAAATGAATTATTGAACTATTCAAAAATAACTGTTTGTTAAAATGCCCCTGAACGTTCGTCCGACATTGGTATCGCACCGTACTCTACCATTGAATTCATTCTTACTTCCTAGAAGCGCTATATTTTGTAGAGTTCAGTTCATAACAGGTTTCCTTATAAGAACGCTTAAATTGTTGACAGAGGTTCCTTCTGAGGGTTTCCCAATCATCATAAAAACATAGAATTCGTCAAAAAAGTTATAAAAAGGTTCCTACGGATCGCTTGCGTAATATTCAAAATACATTCGGTATTTGAAAAATTTACTACTTAGTAAGCCGTATTACTGTGAAGTTTCATCTCAATCCGTTCTGTAGTACTCGTATTTGCGTGAAAGAGTAACAAACACACACCCGGGTTTTAAAATGTTTAAAGGTTTTTTTTAGTTTATTAAACCACTTGCGTGGTGTTGCGGACACTTACTCGGTAAAACTAGATATTATACTGTGCTTGATGAAGAGCATGCATCTTGGCAAGTTGACGTTGAAGCATGGCTTGTGTGAGACGGTATGAACCGGTGTCTACGAGAACGCAATCTGTCAAGTCACTGTGATGACCCTAGTCTTGTGATACGATACAGGATACTGAAAATTATCTAACTACAACTATAAGGAACAAGGGTGAACCAAAGGTTAGTCAGGCAGTTTTTTACTGTGCCTCTATTGCGTGTTCCACTGCTTAAACAACGGGTTTGTGTTCTGAAAAACTAGATGATAAGATGCACGCAGCTGTTTTCTATCAACTCACCAATTACCAACGTTATCAGGCAGCCTCGTAGGTACAGCTCGGTTTCAGAGGTACTCACTTCCGAGAATGAGCTCCCGAACGAGGTTTTCCCAACAAGCTTTAGCATGAAGCTCTTTAAAGGTTTCGAAAGGGGGTAACTGACGCTTTACATCACGCGGCCCACCAACTACGTACTCTTAAATCAACGCACAATTAATGAAGCAACATTTCTCTAAAAAAATAGGTACAGAACCAAATAGAACCACCAGTTTACTCAGCGTTATCGTATTTTTGCAAATATTCCGTCCGATCACGATATCCAATGGTAAACAGAGTGCTCATCTGTAAACACATCCGTTAATATTTTTACTCGTGTATTTGGTTGTGTTTTATCGTTAAAATATTCCAATTGCTACCACAAGTGTCGAAATGGATTGCCTGTCTTTCAATTTTACATTTTTTTCATTCGTACGCAGATAAAGCGTTCTGTGTAAGGACTGTTATTTCACAAATCAATCGTTTATCAAATTAAATACAAACATTTAAAAAAATACCGGTAAATACTATTTTAATTTCATTTTATTTCACTTTGGACGATAGGCATTGATTTCATTAATGTGATAAAATTAATTGATTGTTGTTGAATAGTAATTACATCGTTAAATATTTTGTTATATTATTGTAGTTTTAAATAATAACAAGGCTAAACTTAATAAACGTGGCTTAAGTAGACCCACTTAAATGCTTTCTTTTAGGGCAAATATAACACGTCTTTGTTTATGTGTTTGACACCCGTATAATATAGAAAAAATCCCACTGAAGTATACAGTTTTCATTTTACACATAAAGCAATTTGATTTGACCTGCTCACAGAAGTGGAACGCATCAAAACAAAGGATAAACCATGGTTCAACTAACGCAAGACCAAAAGCAGTTTTACAAAGACAATGGTTACATAGTACTCAAGAACTTAATACCCGAAGAAGAGTTAGAACAGATAATAGAAGATTATGATAGACTGTTTGCGATGAAGAATCAGGAAAAGATGGAGAGTTCCTGGGTGGGCAGTGACGAGAACGACCGGAGAAGCGATAGTCTTCTTACGGTGAGTAAAAGGCTGTAGGAGTAGTGGCCACGTGTGACTTTTTTCTGTTTAACTGTATCCCTACCATAAGTTTACACCAAGGGCGGCCAACCGACAAACTATTTTTTTAGTAAGAATATTATTTTATTTTTATTTTTCTATATAATTCTGATAACTAAACTTTGATAGGCAGAACTAAGCTCAATTATTTTTTTATTTATTTAATCTTTTATACAAAAAATTACATTAAGTGGATTTAATGCGTTAAGCATTCTCTACCAGTCAACCATCGGATGAGACAGAAATGCTGTTGGCCGTGCAAAATGTTAATTTAGAAAAGGAAATGAAGACAAAGATTTAATAAATTCTTAAAAACAACATATACAACTTAATCAAAATAAATTATACGTATACAGGGTGGGCCAAACATACACGTCAACATTTTTTTTAGCTTCCTCACACTTCGGGGTGTCTGAAAATACCCCGTATATGTTACCCGATTTTTTGTAGTTTTCGAGTTATGAATTTTTTGAAAATTTCTTAGTTGAGTCACTTTTTTGGTCACTGTAGCGCGATCTGTTGAGATAATAGCCTGATTTTATTTTTTTATTAGTTGAATAATAGCGCCAGATGATTCTGAAGAATTCACATCCATAACGCTTATCACAAGTCTAAAAAAAAATATGAAAAATATTTTGTAATTTTCTCAAAAAAATAATTAGGTCTGCGGGCCGCGGGTTGGCCAGCCTTGGTTAACACCATTGACAGTTGCTTGCGTCTACATTGACGCTTTTGTATGAGATTTCTGTGTAGCGCCTCTAATGATTAGAAATGAAACTAAAAATAACATACAAAATTCTGAACTCTGCTGTATCTGATGTAGGTATCTTACGGAATATTTATATTTTATACGGGGTTATTTATGTTATGAGAAAATTGATATGGGCTACACTCAGTAAGTGATGTAAAAACTCCTTTACATTAATTGCATTTCGGAAGAAGGATATGGTTGAAGGTTTTCATTTACAAAAGCCATATCTGAATGTTATTAAAAATCTTATGATGAATTAGTTTTCACATCGTTCTGTATTCGACGATAGGTATCATTTTTGGCGGAGGATCTCGGTAGAGATTTACTTAAATACCAGTAAAGAAAATGCTTTAAGATAAATATGCTTTTCTGCAGTACCTACATAGTCAAGTTCACACTTATTTTACTTTCCTGCATCCAAATGAAACTTTTAATTTTTTTTAGGTAAAAGGCATTCACCACCTCCAGTACCACTCAGCCGTGTTTAACTTGTTCCTGTTCAACAAGAACCTGCTGGATGCCTTGGAAGGCGTTATGGAGACGAAGAACATCGCGCTTCACCACACCAAAGCCCACCTCAAGCCTCCGGAGAAAGGAGCAGCATACCTGATGCACCAAGTAAGTCATAGTGGCGTAAATATTAGCTTAGTTAGATAAACATATAAGCCAATAATTTCACCACTGCAGTCGCTAACGGGACCCTAACGGGTCTTTGCAAGACTTGTTTCGATAATCAATACGTGTAGTACAAGATCTTACAATAACATTCATACGTAATATTCACTGTGAACTAATAGTATGGTTATGACGATCTGTGGAGAGGATCTTCGTTTCGTTTCGGAAATTTATTTCGTTACAAAAACCCGATAGTTTTAAAATTTGTAGTGAGAACTCGGGCACAATACTCGTAACAATGGGAAGAGGAAAGGCATTATTTATAGAAAATTAAATTACAATTAACATAAATAATAAATTTTGGATAAACAGATTATAATTTAGGTATAAGGATTACTAATATAATTTTGAAAGTATCAATAGTTAACTTTTTAATGTGTATTACTATTTACTCTTTACCTGTTATTTTCTAAAAAACATCTTAGTGTAGTCGCTGAAAAGTATATTTTATCCCTCGTGCATTTTTGTATTTGTATACCTTTGAGATCATTCAAAAATTTCTGATAGTTATTTATGTTTCTTGTGGAATCTGGTACCAAGTTTATTATAGATTTCTATAGACATTACTAATGGTTCTAAATGTTGAAACGCGTTTGCTTTGTATAATTGATAAAACAACGTAAGAACGTAAAATACACTAGACAAATTCGCCAGGTTCGTTGATAGCCTCGGTAGCTAAGTTGGAAGAGCAGCCGCCTGGATTGCGGAAGGCGCGGGTTCTAGACTCGCTCGGTCACTAGGACCAAGGTTGAATTTCTTCTATTAGATAATCACAGCCGAAAAAATGGTGAGGTCATGATGGTCTGCCGGTTCCATGTCATCACAGTTATTGTAATTAAAAGAATATCAAATCTTATAGACATTAAACGACACTACCTAATTTTAGGATTACCATTACTTCCCATACGAGAAGGATTCAATGGTGGCAGCATTCCTCCACTTGGATGCAGCAGACCCTAGCAATGGAGGCCTGTTCGTGTACCCAGGGTCACACAAGCTGGGGCCGCAGGAAGACCAGGGAGCCAAGGAAGGAAACTTCCACTATGTAGATCAGGTTAGCTGAATTACCATTTATCCTTTCATTAGTTTTTTATGTTACATATCGCAAAAGTAGTTGTAACATCTTGTGCGAGAAAATTGCTCGAATTAATTAACTTTCACAGAAAACTCGTCAAAGTTAACAATGAGGTTTTAAACCTCAAAATTGTTTTCCAACAAACCAACCAAAACACTATAGTACTTAGGGAACTCGGAGCTTTGCCACAAATTATCGCAATTTATAAAATAACCGCAGCCCGCCTCACACGGGTATATAACAAAAAACAAAAATTATATCTCCTATTTTAATCAGGGATTATGTAGGATTCTAAAGGTAAAAGATTTTCGTTTTGGAGCCTATTCGATACAAACAACCAGTCAAATCTTTTCTCTTTACAATATGAGTATACCCATAGGTAAATTAGAACTCCTGAAATACTGCAATTGGGTATGGGAACAAAGTTTTTTAATTTTTTTTTCATATTTATTATAAATACCTACCTACTATAAATAACAAAATATTCAAAATAATTACGTAAGATAGTAAAAACTATCTTACGTAATTATTTTGAATATTTTGTTGATCTTGCCTGTAGTTAATTTTTTATTCATTTTTAAACATTGCGAACTCATGACGTCAGAAATTCACTAAGTGTTCCCACATGTGTTTTTTCCCTGATTCATGGTAAATAAATAATGAGGAGTTAATTTACTGATTTACAGCACTTACGGCTGAAACAAAACCCGCCGTTCATCCTGTAGCATCTCACGAGAATGTGAGATGTAGACTTCAGATGCAATTTATTTTGCCAAGTTCTGAAACCAATCCCTACCTGAAAGGGTTGGGTTTATAGCGAATGGCTTTTTTAAGTCCTACCTACCCGTCTGGGCAATGGGCGTTGATTAATGTACGTATTATAAAAAATAACTTTGTGGAAAAATATTTTTCCTCTGGGGGAATTTAAAATCTGTTAACTGGAAACATCAATAGTACCATGCAGTATCACCTAGCTAAAAATCTCACGTATGATACGGATGGCGTCATATGATTGATTGATTGATAGATAGAATATCAACCAATCACGTGAATGGACGTTTTTTTTTATAATGGGCGCTCAATGGGTTTCAATTGTGAGATGTCAATTTGATTTCTGTCGAGAGTCCAATAAGAACCTTAATGTACTCTTTGCGTACGTTGGCAATCTGAGGTCAAATGAATGACTACAGATTGCCAACGTATTTAATGAAAAATATCCTAGATTATAAATATCCTGTGCCTTTAAAATGTCACATATTTAAATAAGGTATATAATACAAATACCTCGAAATGGTTTTCGATATAAGACATGTTTGATTTTTTTTCCATACCCAATTTTATTATCATAGAGACAGAGACTAGATGTCATGTCGCCATAACTGGTATTGTTATTTTCTCTTCATACGGATAACAAAGGTCGCAGTGATAAAAGCATTCTTGTAGTAGCCGATGAGCATATGTGAAGAATATTTAATGAGCTAATATTTACATTAAGTTCTATTACTAATACCCGCCTACTGAAAATTAACGCTCTAAAAATAATGAAAAAAACAATATTTACCTATATTCTCAAGTATTTGAAACATATTCATTGTAAAGCCGGATACAGACTAACGAAATGTAACATGCAATGTAACAGGCAATGAAATAATTTACCGTCCACATCGTCGCAATGTCTCATGCAATGTAACAGAATTTCTATAGTGTGGACGCCTTACGCGCACAAAACGTGCACACTACATTACGCGCATGAACAGAGCATTACAACACGTGCGCGTCGCGATCCGCCATTTGTCGGTTTTTTCGCCAAACAAAAAGGGGCGCGGCGCAGTCTGCACGGAGCGCCAGTGTGGACGGGTTGTGTTTATATGTACTGCGGAACTCTATTCTCGGCAGACTAAGCTATATTCGACGCGTGCATTCTACATACAAACAGATCAATAATAAATAAATATTTTATGCGGAAAAATCGATTACAATTTTGTTTACGGGCCCGGTAAGTAATCAAAGAAACTTGAGCAGGGAATACCTCGCTCCTCATCCGCAGGTGTTAATCTAGGATTTTAGCGTAAATCTTTAATAATGTGAATATCTAATATAACAAAGAGTTTCTTTAAAACTAAGAAAGCTTACTTAAATAAATTAACAAATTAGAAAAAGGGATAGGTTATAGTGTTCGCAACTGAGAGAAACAGATGCAAGTAAGTACGAGTACATGCTCGGTTCGTGCGCGCGCGTCGTCCAAACTTATGAAAGGCTCCTTTCATGTTACATTGCATTTTACGTTACAGTAGTCTGTGCCCGGATATATGTTCTTGGGATAGCTGTGGTCGTCTGCCAAGGAGTTTGAAAGACATAAGGAACAGTTAAACATACATACATACGGGTCAAAATCTTAACCCTCTTGCTTGCTCCGTGACTATGGTCAGGTAAATAGAAACATCATGTTCGGCGCACGAATGCTTGTTCTAGCGCTACCCAGAATCGAACACACGGCTTAACAGACATGGCCACTAACAACCAACGAGCATGTCAAACTGATCATTTCATTTTAGTTTATCTATCAAAACTGTACTATACTTGTAATTTTGACGACAAGATTGGCGTAAGTGCACTGAAGCACGGTTTCTCGCCTCGATTTCCGTAGTGTCCCGGGTGTGCTGGGAGACGCCTGGCTCATTTCCTTGTGTGGTACCTCGTAACACAGGGACATTAATCCCCACTTCGAGATCATTACAAGAGGTGTGTTATCTGGCGCATAAAAATAAACAGAAACTATTTCGCATAGAGACGAAATAATTAAGTGGACGTTTTGTTCCTAATTTGGGCAAACTTTAATTAAACAGTTACTAGTGTAAGCTCTACATTTCAGATTATAGAAAAAAAATATATTCATAATATTATACAACACAAAATGGGAAAAATTATCGTATTAACTACTTAAACTTTGTACACTATGATAATAAGGGTCCTACTCTATACTAACATTCATTAAACAGGGTTAAATGCTGCGTTCAAGGAATTATGTTATTGGCAGCAGAAACTTTCATATCAAAAAAAAAATTCCAGGCGAAATTCCCGCTCAGCCAAGCGACACCCGTCATCGCCGATCGAGGAGACATCGTCATCTTCTCGTACCTGCTCATCCACGGCAGCTCGGAGAATAGCTCCTCGCGGCCCAGGAGGATGCTTCTGGCGCAGATGGCTTCAGCAGACGACTCTCCGCTTGGTGACCAGCCGCTGCGTCCCGGGCAGGGCTGGTTACTCAGAGGGGTGAACGTGAAGCGAGATGCTAGTATTGCAAAGAGATTTGAATAGGCGCGAGTGATTGTGAAATGTGAAAAATATATCTTTCATAGAAAATAAACTGTTTACTAATTCAATGGCTGTTAATTTCGCGAAAAGCTAGTAGTAGTAGTAATTAGTCTGTTAACTTTCCCACAACTGGGCTATGGCCTCTAAAATTGTAATCAAGTCATCACTACAATGTGATGGGTATTGGTTTTACTACCACGCTTGCCAAATACGTATTGGTGACCATAAACCCTGGATTCAAATAGTCTGAAAACACACTTTGGCTGACCTGGAATTTGAACTCAGTAGCTCCAGATTTCAGGCAAAGCGCTCTTACAATTAGACCACGGAGGCGTTAAAAGAATAACAAAAAAAACAGCATATTACATCAATATTCGCACAACGATGTCTTTATTGAGCCGCAAGACACACATTAGCTTTTCATACGCGGCTTCGTCAGCGTGAACTTTATTTTGGTAATATATTATGGACAAATTAGATGAAACCTTTATAAATTGTAGCCTTTGTGTTATTCTGAATCAAGAGCTGTATTCCTGTAAAGTTTCATCTAAATCTGTTTAGTAGTATTTGCTTGAAAGAGTAACAAACATATTGTATAATAACAAACTTTCGCATTTATAA
This sequence comes from Udea olivalis, assembly GCA_947369235.1. NCBI lineage: Eukaryota > Metazoa > Arthropoda > Insecta > Lepidoptera > Crambidae > Udea > Udea olivalis. The sequence continues at coordinate 18,043,902 of OX376360.1, forward strand.
TATTAGTAAGAAGACATACTATCGTCACACATAACTATCGTCGTTACTTCATCAACCACATTCAAAGCAACATAGTTTTTAGTTAAATTATTGTGGCAATAATAGTGTAGCTAAATTTAATGCATGCGAAGGATTATTTATAAGTCTGCTTAAACCATATTTACGGTTAAAAGGAATGCAAGTTGAATAGTATTCACTTTTGTACTTATTTTAACGAATGCAAATCTACATTTAAATTACTTTGTTCCTTCGAGCAACTCATTTAATAGTAACAAAACAATTGAAAAACAATGCAGGTGTGCGCCGGCGGCACTTTGAGCATTCTGTGGGTAAAAAAACGCAGGTTCTATTTTCCAATTTGATAATTGTCTGATTATTCCAATTTGGTCAAGAAAATCTCAAGCATTGGCATTTAAAAACTAATTTGGTTAAGACAAAGCAGTATAATGATTCCTGACTAATATTCCGAAACCAAAAATTGGTTTGTTTGATTTACTTACACACATACAATTTATAAATTTATTAATAAACTTTTTTTTTTTACTATATTATAACTAAAGTAATATTCCCAGTCACAATTTGTTTCCATCAATCCCATAGGCTACTGAAGTCTAGCTCACGGTCACTCAGTTGAGAGGGTCAACTTAGAGTACACAGTAAAAATCAGTAAAGAAAAAACACATTTCTTTGGCGACACACAACAGGAGTAGAGCAAACAAATTGGGAAAATCTAAGTCGAATAAAGAACCTTAATGAAAGGATGATACGGATCAAAATAAATACAGAAAGCATTTTAGCTTTATGGCAAATTATCTGTTCCAGAGTATCTATTAGAAAATGTTTTGTGAAATAGTGATACGGTTTGTGTGTATGTATATTAAAACTATGTGTGTTAATACAGCAAGTATAATTAAATTTAAATAAGAAAATAGTGAATAACATCATCACAAGTGTAGTGTGCGGTTTTAGTGAAAGTGTAATATGAGTATTAAGTGCTTGAATAAAGTAACACAAAGTCAAGAAGATACTGCAAGAAAGAGAGCTTTTCATTTTAGACAGCTATTAAGTACGAATAACAAACAAAAGAAGCAAGCTACCGTCGACTACACCTACCAGACATCTCATTAACATTGGTCCCCAGCGACTACAAATTCAAAGACAAGAGTACTTACTACCATTGCCGCACATGCTACTGTCTCAACAATAACCATCAACGGAAATACAGTCGCCTCATCATTTTCATCAATAACTACCGGCGAAGAAGGGTCAGAGAGGAGTACCAAAAATCTTCAACGAACATGCAGTCGTCTCATGATCTTCAATAGCCAGCGGCTAAGATGCATCATCATTTTCAATAACCAGCGGCCAAGAAGTCTGAGGCGGGAGTAATAATAACCTTCAACGGACATGCAGTCGCCTCATCATCTTCAATAACCAGCGTCAGAGAAGACTGAGACGGGAGTAATAATAACTTTCAACGGACATGCAGTCGACTCATCATCTTTAATAACCAGCGGCTAAGAAGAATCAGACAGGAATTATAAAAACCTTCAACGGACATGCAGTCGCATCATCATCTTCAATAACCAGCGGTTAAGATGCCTCATCGTATTCAATAACCAGCGGCTAACGTGCCACATCATCTTCAATAACCAGCGGCTAAGAAGAATCAGACAGGAATTATAAAAACCTTCAACGGACATGCAGTCGCATCATCATCTTCAATAACCAGCGGTTAAGATGCCTCATCGTATTCAATAACCAGCGGCTAACGTGCCACATCATCATCAAAAACCAGCGGCTAAGAAGAATCAGACAGGAATTATAAAAACCTTCAACGGACATGCAGTCGCATCATCATCTTCAATAACCAGCGGTTAAGATGCCTCATCGTATTCAATAACCAGCGGCTAACGTGCCACATCATCATCAAAAACCAGCGGCTAAGAAGAATCAGACAGGAATTATAAAAACCTTCAACGGACATGCAGTCGCATCATCATCTTCAATAACCAGCGGTTAAGATGCCTCATCGTATTCAATAACCAGCGGCTAACGTGCCACATCATCATCAAAAACCAGCGGCTAAGAAGAATCAGACAGGAATTATAAAAACCTTCAACGGACATGCAGTCGCATCATCATCTTCAATAACCAGCGGTTAAGATGCCTCATCGTATTCAATAACCAGCGGCTAACGTGCCACATCATCATCAAAAACCAGCGGCTAAGAAGAATCAGACAGGAATTATAAAAACCTTCAACGGACATGCAGTCGCATCATCATCTTCAATAACCAGCGCTTAAGATGCCTCATCGTATTCAATAACCAGCGGCTAACGTGCCACATCATCATCAAAAACCAGCAGCTAAGAAGAATCAGACAGGAATTATAAAAACCTTCAACGGACATGCAGTCGCATCATCATCTTCAATAACCAGCGGTTAAGATGCCTCATCGTATTCAATAACCAGCGGCTAACGTGCCACATCATCATCAAAAACCAGCGGCTAAGACGAATCAGACAGGAATTATAAAAACCTTCAACGGACATGCAGTCGCATCATCATCTTCAATAACCAGCGGTTAAGATGCCTCATCGTATTCAATAACCAGCGGCTAACGTGCCACATCATCATCAAAAACCAGCGGCTAAGAAGAATCAGACAGGAATTATAAAAACCTTCAACGGGCATGCAGTCGCTTCATCATCTTCAATAACCAGCGGCCAAGAAGACTGAGACAGGAGCAATAAAATTAGGGATGGGTCCTTGAGTCACTGTTAGGTGAATGTGGTTCAAAGTTAATACGAGGTTATTCTGAGGGGTTTATATGGCTATTATTATGTATTTTTTTTTTTTTTGTGGCAAGCCATTCTTGGTTTGGTTGGTTCTATTTATATTATGACTTCTATTTATGTATGTTTATTTTTATCGATTTATATTGAATTTATATATTATTTATTTTGTTGTTTTGTTATTTTATAATAATTAGCATCTGTTGTTGTTTTCAAAAGTAATTTATTTAGTTTAATCTCGTGCACCGTGTTTAATTTATCTGTTTAATCGTGTGGTTGACTGGTAGAGAATGCCCTTTGGCATTAAGTCCGCCAATTGTATCATTAATTTTGTGCAATAAAGAATAAATAAATAAATAAATAAAAACCTTCAACGGACATGCAGTTGCCTCATCATCCTCAATAACCAGCGGGCCAGCGGCTAAGAATAGTTAAACAGGATAAATTAAAAACTTCAACGATCATGCAGTCCCCTCATCATAAGCAGAAACCAACGGTCATAGAATCTCTAGCTGGGAAAGCAAACCAACATCTACTGTGGAGCCATAACTATATTAGTATATCAAGAAATCAAAAACAACCAGACTAACCACGAAGGCAAGACTGCCCACCAACACATCAACGCTCATCCTTAAAAAATAACCTCTGTTCCTACTTTCCAATACTGGTTCACAAGGTGCATACTCGGCTGGTTGTGAACGCTAGTCGGCCTTCCTTTCCCATCCCAGAGCTTGTCCCTCCTAACAAAATCGCGTCCCCTGGTTTGCCGGTTTGACCGGATCAGGCTCACAACCTGGCTGTGTGTGGTGCACAATCATCGTCATCAATCTCATCATCAAAGCATTTTAACTTTCACTAATCAAACCCTATAAATCCCGATATCAGTTTCACAGAATAAACAGTTCACTCCACGAGGACAAAAACGAGATATACAAATTACTGGCATAGTGAGTAGTGTTTCCCAGAACAGTTTAAGTGTTTCGCATAGTTTTTACAGTTAAAATCAAATCCATCGTCCATCTTAAAAAAGCTAAATATTTACACAGGTAGAACTGCTTTTTAACAACTTTTATTGATATAAAACTACCGTGACTAAAAAACATTTCCAGTAAACCAGTTGAATGGGCGTTCCCTTTGAGTAAAAAGAATGGCATGTTCACCTTCAGTAGAATTTAAAAATCTGAGAAGACTGCATGCGGCTCAAATGTTTGTTTCGGAACAAAAGAATTTATTCAAATTGGAGTAACACCGCACAATTGTAACGCGCTGCGTAGTTTTTCCAGTAACAAAATTTGCAAGCTCTTACTAGGCATGTTTTTGAATAGGCAATTTATTTGAGGGCATACAAAAAACGACGAGTGTAACGTTTTTGTTTCGTTAGATAAAACGGCTAACTGAAGCTTTTTCCAGTTTACTAAAATCTCTAATAAAGTGCTAGAAAAAAAGTACTATAAGAATATAGCTTTAAGCGCAACTAGACTGGTATTTGCTCTACTTGTACCAACGTGCAGCAAGTGTGGGACTCCCTTCACACTCTGCCACTCACACATTTTCTTTTTAAGGATGTCACTGAGTGACACCCGAAGTACAAATTACTTAAAAGTTAGTAGTTGCTATAACGTTTACGGTTGCCACAATTTTATGGCAATCCGTGAGAAACTTTCATAGCTAAGTTACTCAATCTACGCAGCGATCAGCGTTCGTTGTGACGATGGATATCGAAGAAGCAGCGCTTGTTCTCATTTTATTACGTCGTCGCCGTCGACGTAAAAAACTAACTTAGTCATCGAAACGATGCAACTAACTTAGTCATCGATTAAAAATGTGTTACGAAATAGAATGATTTACCTACCTATATACTTATAATACTCGTACATAGTACTACTAACTTTCAAACGTTATCTGAGTTTTACTTATTTTTCAACATCATTTGGTAACTTAAAAAACGTATAATCACAATTTCGTGTTCATACAGCCAAATACACTGCAACAGAAATATCTGCGCGAAACGATTTTTGACCATTGAACTTTAATGTATGTATCTGACTACGTCCAAATAATATCTCAATGTTTTTGACAGTGCGACTGACCGCGACACTGAAACTCACTAACTTCGCCTGTAAACTAACGTCTCTGTGAGCGTGTATCAAAAATGGCGTGTTGTTCTAAGCGGGCTATCTGTCAGAGCGCCGCGCATGTCTAATTTGTGATAATAGTGTGCAAGCTCTGGTAGATCAGATTTTGGTGTGCTCCAGATTTTGTTCATTTTGATTGCATAGAATATTAAAAATAAGACTCTGATGCTAGATTCTGAATTCGCGAATCGTAAGTCTGATGCCACATAAAGAAAGTAAGGGAAAACAGCTAGTATTCCACAGATAAACAGACTTCAATGTTATACAGCGTCATGTGCGCAAGTTTGCCCTGTTAGGAGTTTGCGGCAACTTTGTAAATGCAGTTATGCACCTCGAACCCAGCTAACTTTACCGCGACAACTCCTCCAATTCTAAGGATTTAGAGAGGGGTTTACGAGCATGCGAGTGTTATTTAAACATTTTTCAAGTATTTTAAAATAGGAAGATGGCCAACATTTGTTTTAGGATTGTGTAGATTGTAAATTAAGAGCGGAGGCCTTTGAAATGCAGTGGGATGGATAGAACTAATTGAGATTATTCAAACATGCCTACTGCGCCAGGTGAAGCGACATAGCTAGGTTTTTTTAACGAAAAAGTGACGGACAAGAAGTCTTTAAAAGAAGAATATGTGAAGAATGCTTACAATTGCCGCTCGTTAATTGAATTTTCATTGAATTGATTCCTCACTGGAAGGAAGATAAAGACTGGTGTTATGATCTCTGGACATCACTTGAAAAAAAGCATAACTGATTTACTGATTAACATAATGATTTTAATACTATGACAAATAAACGCACTACATTTTCTTGTCCAACATACGAGTACCTCAGTGCCTTAAAACAAAACTCTATACGATCAGTGTGTGTTACCAGTGATAACATACGGAGCTGAAACGTGGTCTCTGACTATGGACCTCATAAAAAAGCTCAAAGTCACTCAGCGAGCTATGTAGAGGGCTATGCTCGGTGTTTCGCAATGTGATCGAATCAGGAATGAGGGAATCCGGAGAAGAACGAAAGTGACCGACGCAGCCTAGTGGGTAAGTAAGCTGAAGTGGCAGTGGGCAGGGCACATAGCGCGCAGAACTGATGGCCGTTCGAGCAGGAAAGTTCTGGACTGGAGACCGTTTCAGGGCAGACGCAGCGTGGAACGCCCGCCTGCAAGGTGGACGAACGACCTAATAAAAGTGGCGGGATTCCGGTGAATGCAGAACGCCTGCAACCGGTCACTTTGGAATTCGATAGGGGAGGCCTATGTTCAGCAGTGCACGTCTTGTGGCTGCGAATGATGATGATGATGACAAATAAAAATATATTCAATTTACCCCTGCCAAATGGAGTATATGCAGCATAAAAAAACCTACAAATTAGTTTTGTATGCAAGCTTTTTGATCATTCATAAATACTTATAGTAAAGTTATTACTACGGACTCGTTACTGGAGTTTAATTCAATGTTTTTCATCATTTTTAGTAGTAAGTAGACCCTGTATGTATTAAAATAACTAAACTTGTACATTCTAAAATAAAAATTTTTGATTTTCATATTATTTAGGAATATTACTAACCCTTGTTGGTCAGTCTTTCATATTGTAACCCTCGATTAGTAGATTCAGACATTGAAAAGGGTTGTGTGCTTGCTCGACTAGGCGAGCACGCTACCTTGCTCCCAGATCTTGTTCAACGCTATGAGCTCATTATGTATAGGTAAATCTATTTAGTTTTAATTATCAAATCTTGTATACAGTGCGTTAACTATCTCGCTGTAATGTTTGCAGTCTGCAGCTAGGGTGTTTGCTAATTACAGCCGGGAGCGTGCTCTCGAACTGGCAACGGTATAAAATGTTAAAGCCACAGCTATAGATTGATATGAATGACGCGAGTACGTACTTAGCGTGACAAAGGCGAGTGGAGTGCACATATTTTGACGCTGCGTCACGCTCAACGGAAGGCAACGGATGCCAAAATGAAGTAGATTTAAATTTTCTTTTTTTTATTGCACATACACAAACATAAACTTACAGATACATAACAGATTGTTATTGAAACTTATTTTACAAAACTAAGATAGTGTCAACACCGAGTGGGCCCCACCGAAGCAACACTGACGACCAAGACGCAGATGGCGTGACGGACTGGTCTGAAAAGGCCAAGGATAAGCGTATGTCGAAGGGGGGAAGAGAGGCCATTGCCCAGCAGTGGGATCTTAACGGCTAATTTAGGTTAGATTAGAACATAGCGTCGCGATATCGTATCAAAACACTGCGAATGCAACCGCGATTACGTCGGCATCATGAACTTCCCTCGGTAATCCGTTCAGCGAATGTATGGCACGAGCTGTGGGACAGTTGCTACCCAGAGTTGAAAAAAGCTAATGTCATCGTCGGTCAAGAATTCGCAAATAGTCGTCGGATTATCAACCTTGTGAACAAGCATTTGAACTATGAAGTAAATTATAATCAATTGGGAAATGAAGGATTCGTATTAATAAAACGCTATGGGGACCTCACAATAGCCGCTAAAAAGTAGCACGCTTGGTTGTTATACAAACGGGGCGCCACGCCTTGCATTATCTATTTGGATTTAAATCTTTAACTATAGCATATTTATAGCGCTATTTGTAACATGTACACGCCCGCTAATAAGCGCTCATTGGAAATATAATGTTATTATAAAGCATTAAATATTTTAGGTCGATGGGGGTACGGTGGCAGTGAAATAATAATAATATAAGTTTTTATTTACTCATCACATTCGGCTTAAACAAACACTTTTCAGCTTAGCTAATATACAAAAAAGAAATGGAAACCTTATGTGAGAGTCTGGTGCCTGACATGGGTATAAAAATACCTGTATAACAGGTCACCAGGCCCCGTACAATGGTCATGTGATTGGCTTAGAATAACACAGTGGAATTTGTGTGAAAGTGAAAGTGGTATTAGCACTATAGAATACAAATGTAAAAAAAAAGAAAAATAAAAGAAAAAATTTAAACTAACTTAAAAGTTAAAATAATGAAGTATGTTTACGAGGGTGCATGTGGAGGAGATTTGCGTGTTGGATAGTTCAAGTGTGATGAATGATGTGTGTGTGGGTGTGTGTGTATTTGTGTGATATGGGCGTACTATGGGGACTATGTGGATTAAAGGTGAGATGGGCGGGACATGGGTAGAGGGGAAATCGGGGATGCATAAAATATTAGAATCATTGGTTTTGTCGGAACAAAATGTCTTCAGTCTGCTGATAGTCTAGTGTTTTAAGCCACTGGGTCACTAAATATTTCACAGGGTGTTTCGGCAATGGGTAAATTGAAAGAATTTTGTTGATTTTGTTGTAGACGTATGGTCCACAAAAACAATAGAATTTACCCGAGAAGGAAGTACTGAAGAAGTCACTTGAACACACTGCAACTACTCTGCGACTGTCTTTTTTTTTGTGATGGCTTGTAGTATCGGAGTGTTGCTTCAGTACAGTGAGCATAAACATAAACAGTTGTCTCACCGTAAGAACTCCCCTCTCTTTATAAAGCAAATTGGTGGGAAAGCGAAACGGGAGCCCGGCACTGACTTTAAGAATAGCCCTTTGAGCTCTCTCAGCCTCAATCAGGTACGTTTTTGCTGAGCCTCCCCATGATGTAACGCAGTAACTAACAATAGACTGAGCCAGTGCATAGTAAACCATCTTGATAGTGGGTTTATCAGCAATGTGCCTTAGCGTTTTAAAGATGTATATTAGTTTACGTAATCTAGTGACAAGAATATCAATGTGAGGTTTAAATGTGAGGGTTGAGTCAAGAGTGACTCCCAAGTATTTGGTGCTGTCAGACCTTTGTAAAGAGGGACATGAGCATCTCACAGGAGAAGTGGGGATGCAAGACGGTGCATGCGCTGTAATATGGAGATGTGTTGATAGTAATAGGTTTTTTTTATAAGCAAAATGATGAAGATACGCTCAAATCATTGATATCATTGCAGTCACATGGTCAAGAATGCGCGTAATTATTGTTAATTATTGTTTCGTGACGACCTGAATAGTGACAACAGGATCACTGCAGCACGGGCACAAAAGTCTGTTGATACAACAAATATTTTTGTTGGGTATGGGTGTTTGTGATACTTTATTTACGAGTATTTCCAAGTAGTTTCAGCTAGACAAAACCTTGATTTTGGACTAGGGCAAAGTCCTTGCCCTTATTTTCGTGGTGTCCCGGGTTCGATTACTGGTCAGGTAAACACGGTCGGGAGACGGCTCTGGCTTAAATCCTATTTTGGTTCATCACACAAGGTTATTTATACTTATTTCGAGACTGACAATTGGTCTGTTATATATTTATTGAATGACTAGCGCATATTTATTTATTGAATTAATGTGATGGTAACTTAATGTTTTTATTCAATATATTATGGAATTGTATAAACCTACTCTTTCCCAACTTGCAAAACTATTTATCCTGGGAAGATACAACTGGCTCTACTATTACTTCCTTTGCTATTGGATTAAACTCAAGTGGGATTATGGTTCAGTTAGGGATCAGCAAAGCTAATAGAAAACCGGTAGTTTGCCGGTGGGTTGCTCAGTAAACGTACTTTGGCAAATTAGTCGGGGCCTGTGTGTTTTGGGACACTATTGAAGTAGATTTATCCACTGCAATCGCTCGAGTATTACGCAGCTCAACCATAAAAAGATAGAGAAATAGATAAAGCATAAGTCACATGATGTAATAACACACATAACGCACGTAAAATAACTTTACTGGCGGTGTCTGTGAAAAAAGACTCCAGTTTTCACAACTATGTGCTAATTTTCTATCTAAAAGATAAAAACTTAAAAAAAAACAACCTTGTTCCTAAGCCTAGAGCGGGACTCGAAAGGGCGCCACCTGCAATCCGACCAGGGGTTCTCCCAACTAAGCTGACGAGGCCAATAACAGACCTGGCGAATTTCTCTAGTGTACGCAATTAATACTTAATACGCTTGCCAAATGTGACAACCCGGCTAGTTCCGAAAAATTCTAAAACAAACTTTGCACGACCTGGGATTTGAACAGGACCTCATAAGTCCCTGGACAAGCCGCATGAAAGATTGAAGTGGGCAACTGAGTTAATAGCTGACAGTTGGTCAACAAAAGTAAGTCGATAAGTCTTCGCCTCAATACGTCCGAAACAGCTGTTGATGAAAGGTAAAAAAAGCATTTAGTGTTACACTGGGAGACTAATAGGTGTTTCTTACATGACACTGTGAATATAACCACCAAGCCTATGTTAAGCCTGACTTAGAATTGGTGGCATAAAACATAACAACAAGTCAACCTGTTTTTCTTGAGAGAGCCATCAGGTTATTTCCTCATCATGAAGCCGTAAAACGTGACAAGCATGCGATATTGCTGGAAGATTGTATATAGTACAGGGAAACGTGAAAAACCCTCAATATTACTCAAGCGTACTTATGTGAGGAACTGCTTTTTTAGACGTATATTATGTTGTAGTAAAGTTTTTAAGCATTTCGCCAAAACAGATTCAGAGCAACGCCTTTCGCAATTCCTCGGAACCCAATTCTCTAGATAGTACTCGTATCTTCTTACAGAATAGCCTGCTTTAATAGCTTCTCCTAATTGAACATTAAGATAGGTAGGTTTATTTGTTAAAATAGGTATTTCAAAGCAATCCAGTGTGGTTCTAATTAGACTTGCGTATTTATTTCGGCGGGGGGTAATTAGTGTGACTGATACAGGTAAGCGTTTGTGAGTTTGCATGTTTGGGACAATTATTCTCCGAAACTACAGAACCGATTTCAAAAATTGTTTCACTGTTAAAAAACTACATTTTACCTGATTGCTATAAGCTTATATTTGTTTCAAGATAATTAATTTTCAGCTAAATGAATTAACACTCAAAAAGTAATTCGGGAAAAAAGCGCTACCGAAAATATTTTGATTAAACATGCATACGATGTACCACAATTAACAGATTTTTAGTAGATCCATAAAAAAGTCAATGACAAAATAAATCCATCTTTTGTAAATAAGTAGCTATAAGTTATGTTATGTGTTTTTTGAGAATTATTACTACACAAGCATATCAATCCTAAAATTCCAAAAACCATTTGTGAGTTTGCTCTACATAGATTCAAAAATCACATCAAAACAGCTTTATTAAAATTTTATATTCTTCTAGGTTTATTTGTATCAGAATGACACACTGCTTGTACTTTACTAACGCCTGTTGTAAACCCAAAACAAGTTTAAAAGAGTAACTGCTGAGTTTCTCGCCGGGTTTTCTCAGCAAGAAACAACTCCGACGCGGTGGTAGAGTCGCATTATGTCTGTATACTTTGTATTTATTTATCCATAGATATTATTATGGTAAGAGTAAGTAAGTAAGTAATTAGCCTATAATATACTGTCCCACTGCTGGGCAAAGGCCTCCATCATTGAAATCAAGTCATCGCTACAATGGATGGGTATTGGCTTAATCACCACGCTTGCCAAATGCGGGTTGGTGATCAATATTGGTGGGGATTATTATGGTATTTATGACTATGATTTCGTATATTTTGCTGTAAATTTGACGATTTGAAAGTACTAATACAGTCTATTTAAATGAATAAAGCTATTCGAGTTTGAGTTTGAAAGGACATCGCTCGTTCCCTATACATAGAATGCCCAGGAACGCACAGCAATGAGAAAATACTAGTTGTGTTCCTAATCATTCACAAATTTTCATCAGGCATTTTTTGAAACACGTACAACTCGAGGAACCGTGGCCTACTACAGAATGTATTCGATTTTGAGGTTATAACTATAAACGATGTACACTTTTCGTTATGTTCTAACAGTTAGTTCATTTGGGAGCTGTTGTTTAGTCAGGAACCTTATATTATCTTCCTACTGACTGCAGAAAGCTTCTCCTTACCCCGACAGGGTCAGCGATACTCAATGCTACAACTGTTGCGAGCCTGCGGTGACTGTTCAGGCTCACCATCGCGGTCCCCATGATTGTTTGCCACTTAAATTGTATACAAAAAACTTCAATAATTCAATAAATTCCTTCAAAGAAGTGCAGTACTGCAGACTATTGGTCTGTAGCACCCACGGGCAGCTTAGTGCCGCTATAAACAGCGCAGCATAAACGGGAAATAGCTTTAAACTACGCGGGAAATAACCGAAACAATGGAGAATGCGGCGAAATCCCTTAAACCGAGCATTGCACTTTATTCGCACTGGAACGGCTGCAGACTTTTTGAACCAGTATATATTTAGGAATTCCAGGATAGGTTTAAGTCAACGCCTGTCGATTTCAAATTCACGTTTTGAAACCACTGAACCAAAGAAAGAGTGGGAAAAAATATTAAAGGTGCATTGCGGTTGAAATTCCTCACCGCACGGTTGTATCGTTAGTAATAATGGCATGGTATCTATCAGATCAAGGGGCCTAGACCCCCCCCCCCCCCTGCGGTAATTGAATTGAGAACGATTTGTTTCCTCTCAAGAAATTGTTTATATCTCCGCTACACCAACTTCAAGATATCAGCGACAAGATTATGTTGAACCTTAAACGCTATGAAATAAGGACGCGTTTTGTTCATATTTTTATTTTCTCGTTGTTCAGTCGGAACTTGTTTGGGAACTTTCGATTTTGATTTATGTTCGATACTCGTATGAATTCGGTTATTCTTCAGCACGCGCAGAATAGATTCCGCGGAATTTATGCTAACTGTGTTTTTATTTATTATTATCGATCTGGGGATGTGTAGATTTACTTCTTGAGCAATGTTGAGTTCACAAAATAAAGAGTTTACAGAAGGGCCGCTCGCGCCTTTTCCCTAAACATGGTTACTACTATATTCGCTCTTAATTCTAAAAATGAAGTAGGTAGGTTAAGCCTACTTGACAGAACCGACCAAAAACCAAATTAATCATTGTGAAAAATTGTACTAAGTTCGACAAAAACACTCGCGACTGTGCGACTGACCGACTCACTGATGCTCACTGGTATCGCCTGTAATCTCACTATGTCTGTGTGCGTGATCAATATGGCGGGTTTGTTCTAAGTGGACTATCTGCCAGAGGCGCCGTTATAGATCGAGGTATCGAGGCCCTTTCTCCTCGCTGACGTCAGGATGTCTTGTAAAAGTTTTAAACACCTTTGTATTTACCTGATAAATGACATTGGAATCTATCTACCATTTTCTTCTTCTTCTTTCGTGTCGACAGCAACATTAAATTTAATTTGACCAGTATTCTGCCACCTTAATAGCCTCAGCATTAGCACATATAAGGTCATCGTATGAGCAGCTGTTCGGACACAAGGGCAAGACAAAAGGTGATCCATAGTCTGCGGGGATGCACCGCATTTGCACACATTCCTTGCAACCTCGATGTATCCCCATCTGAAAAGGTGGTCCTTGAAGCGACCGACCCGTGTCCTACCATGGTATCTACCATGAGTTTCCGTCACTTAAACTGCGATAGTGGCTTTAGATATTTTTGTGCCATTTTTGTTTTCATTTCTAATCACCAGGGGTGCTGTACCGATAAACCATACAGCTAGCTTTCCTCCCGCGGCTTCGCGCGCTTGAACTTAATTTTTATGTCATTCGGGATTTTTTCTGACTTACGATACTTGTTATTCACAAAATCCTGCCTTAGCACAGTTTACGTCCTAAAAAGAACCCCTATGCAAAATTAGAGACTCCTAGCGCTTGAAGTAACAAAGTTTTATACAAATACTAACATAAAAACATAACATACCATCACCACTTTATCCCAAGCGGGGTAGTCAGAGGCAAATGACTGTGCCACCATGGTGAACAAAACACTCAGAAGCCCACCTTTCACCAATGGTATTAGAACCCAACGTGGTAGGTGGTGAGCCTTCCGCCGTTATCCGGGTTGATTTGGTTTGTTATCGATGTTTTCCGTCAGCACACAAAGATTTTGGTTCTGGCCAGATTTGAACTCGGGCCCACACGATCCACGATCTGAGTTCGGGTGCTGAACCAATAGGCCACGACGCTCTCAAATACAAATACTATAAACCCCAAAAACAAGAGGTCGTATGTCGCAAAAACCCGTCTTAGTGAGCACCTACGTCATAAAAAGAACCCCCATGCAAAATTTCAAATTCCTAGCACTTGTAGTTTCGGAAAGTTCGTGATGAGTGACCTTTGCTTTAATATATTTTAATAATTTTGCGTGCATATTTCATCATTCCAATTAATGTGTTGTAAAGCACAAAACTTATCTCCGTAAAATTGTCCTGGTGAGAAATCACTTTTAAACATAAGGATTGATATGCTTGTGTAGTAATAATTCTCAAAATCAACCTTTTTATTTAAACCTACATGATTTTTTAACACATTACATACCTTATAGCTACTTATTTATAAGCGATAGATGTATGATGTCGTGGACTTTTTATAGATCTACTAAAAACCTACATTTTCGTAGTACATTGTATGCACGTATAATCAACAGTAGGGCCAGCGCACGCACGAAAAGATTTTCGACATCGCTTTTTTCCAGGATTACTTTTCTAAGTGTTAATTGATATAGCTGAAAACGAATTATTTGAAAACAAATATAAGCCTCTAGCATAAAGGGATAATGTAGCTTTTTAACAGTGAATGATTTTTTTAAATCGGTTTGGTAGTTTCGGAGATTAGCTGTCCCAAACATACAAACTCACAATCTCACAAACGCTTACGAGATTTAACACAATAATGTGACTACTACCGGCGTCGGAAGGCTGATTCCACTGAGGAGTCCCGGCAAGGGTCAAATTAAAAAAATATGGATCTGCTAAGTAAGTGCTAATGTCATTTTAGTACCTTTTGCACGTTTGACATGTCGAAATGAAAGTAGCTAGTAGCTCTTGGGTAAGGTCCCAGAATTTACCTCTCGTGTAGAGGAGTATGGGCTCATACTACCTGATAGTTGATGCCTGTACAATACAACGTACACGTATAGAAATTACTGATACAGTCTATTTGAATAAAGTTATTTGAGTTTGAGTTTGAGTTTGTATACTAAACTTTTTATTTTTGAACACTGCTTAAGATCTCTGGTTCACATTTTCCGACCCCTACGAGTATTTTTAATCTCTGGGACCAATGAGAGCGCCTCTGTGGGTGGAATTGCTAAGCTATTCTACAGGTTTTAGCTTTTGTTGCTCTAGTTTGGGTATTTAAGGTTTAATTCAATTAACAAGCTTGGTGAGTAAAGGCAGTGCCTGCTAAGCCTCATGGAGTCAGATTCATGGCAAACAATATTGTACAAGCTTGTGGTTGTGTCAGTGTCTGGGTGTTGTATTTATCTATTAAAATATTATCCAGGTATTCATTTAAAATATCTATCTGTGCAGGTTTATCAACTTCCGATCCTCATAGTGTGTAAGCTATAGGATTAGAAAAGCTTTGGCAGAGGCCTATGTTTAGCAGTGGACCCCCTATAGCTGCGAATGACGATTCATAACATAATCTAATTTATGATGACCTTTTTTATGTGATTACAATTATAGTTTTCAGAGCCGAGAAGAATCCTTAAGAGATTGTGAAGCCACTTAACCGGTTTCATCATTTCACTTACTACGAGGTTATAAGGCAAAGTAAAGACTTCGACATCCAGACACAGTAACAGCCCGGAAGCGGCGTAACTTTTGACAGCTGTCACTGCCTTCACAAAAGATTGCATAATGTTATATCTCGCCATTTTATTTGACTTACGCAATCGGAATTTTATTGGATTCCGGAAAAATCACACACGATCCCTCAGTACTGTATTGACGGCAATTACTTTATTTTTGGAAACTCCTTTGCGAAGTTTTGTGGGAGATTGTTACCATGTTCCATGAAAACGATCAAGAGGTAGTTACAGTTTACAACAAACATGTCCGCATGATAAGTTAATCTTCTTCTTCTTCTTATCGGTTCGTTGGGTTATCATTTGATTTTCAAGTAGTACTCTGTCAAGCTCACTGCTTTGTCTGCGGCTTGGCAGAGATCCTCCAGTGTGCAGGTGGTAGGGCACTCCGGATAAAATAATAGGTGTCCAGGTGTGCCATTTTGAGCCTATCGAGCCCGGACATTGTGAATTCCTCATTTATTTGGCCGTCTGAGGGTATGTTTTTGTCTTTTTCTTATTTTTTGAGCTACCACTTTTGTTCTGTTTTAATTTTTTTGTGAAGTTGCTCTGCGGAGCCTGCATTTAAGAGTTGATTCCCTTTCTACTAGAGGTCATGTTCTATTTGCTTCGGCCGACTTGGGCCCTGATACTTTTCAAAGACGTCCATGTTACATATTATATGTAGTTTTTTCTGAAAATATATTACAGGTATCGTAGAAGCTTTAGTAGCAAGAAATGAAAACTGTTTTGGCTTAATACTGTTTGTAAATATATTTGTCTGTTAGTTTCTCCAATAATGACGACACGGTTGGCGTAGTGCGCTGTAGCAGGGTTTCTCGCCTCGATTTCCGTAGTGTCCCGGGTTCGATTCCCGTTCTGGTCAATTCAGGAAACGATCATTTTCTGAATTGACTCGGGTCTGGGTGTGCTGGGCGACGCCTCTGGCTTATTTCCTTGTGTGGTACCTCGTAACACAGGGATATTGATCCCTACTTCAAGACCATTACAAGAGATGTGTCGTCCGGCGCATAAAAAAAACAAATAGTTCAAGTAGGTAGTTGGTGCGGTTGGTAGAGACCCAAGTCAAGTCAATGTCAAAATATCTGTATTTAAATTAGACCTCTAATAAGCACTTTGAAACGTCAAATTTACATTACCTAAAATTATTTATACTCAATAATAGACATGAATAAAAAATATTATATGTACATCTACATATACTTCGGAACTTCGTTATAGTAGTGTACACCTTGTCCCATAAACGAACATAACACTTTTTGTAATCCGAAAAATGGGAGTGCAATTTTATCTTTATTCCTAGTATTTTGACCATGTATATCACTATGTTTATTGTACCCTGTCTGCTAAGCTGCGGTCGTGTTATCTAAGTATGTGTATTTTCCCTGCCTCTAGTCAGATAGTCAAGTGTAAAAAGTAGTTAGATAGAACCGTTTTAACCGAAAAAGTATATTTTTGCCGTAAAACATTCGTTACCAATTGTGATTCATCATTTTGAAAGTATTTAATTTTCATTTCATAATAAAAATGTTATTAGATGCCTCAATATCTAGCTTATAGAATCTCAAAGCTAAATGTAATGAGGTAAATGAAGAGATTCTATTGGTTCTTAACAAACACATCTCTCGCAACGCATCTTCTGGTGGAAATGCAGCCTTAATCGTAATAAAGATCACCAATAAAAGTGAATGATGTCATTTGTTTCGTTGCTGTGGTTTGCATTATAACACTGTGATCTAACAGCCCTTTCACACGAGCGATTCTTCTGCGCGATACCTTGAAAGAAATCGAGGCGATATCGCGGCGTGTACGCCACTGCTTCCGTGGCTGCAACATATTCGCCCCGTGTAGAAATAGCGCGTAATGTGTGAAGGCTCCTAAGTGCTATTATTTTGAAATTCATTAAAAGGGATTTCATTATACGAATAAACAAATAAATAAAAAATTACCAAAAAAAGGAAGTTTCTCGATAATACTATTCTCTAGTTCTAACTGCAATCATGAGTTACTTCTAATTCCAGACAAAGAAAGACTTGTTCATTGAATACTGGAAACATGCGTTGTCACACTAACTGGTCAAGTTCATTCCCTAAACCATAGTAAAAGGAGATTTCCTTTCGAGGAATTCCGCTATATGATTTTTAATTTCCAGCCAGTCAGCTGTTACCTGGCACTAACGCCTCTTCCAGGCTGGACTGACGTAATTGTTCGCTACACTCAGTTTAAGGAACTGATTTGAGTGGATTTAAGCGATTGCAATAAGATTTCAGTCCAGTCACGTGATCAGCATAAGGCCTTTGGTGCAAAATTACAAACGGCATATAAACTACCTGGTATTGTTTTATGGGGAAACTCATGCGACGTGGATAAAGTATTTGTTGTACAAAAGAAGTGCATCAGAATATTAACAAATATAGACCAAATGGAATCGTGTAGATCACACTTTGTAACACACAAAATATTAACCCTTACATCTATATACATATTAGAAGCATGCAAATTTGTAAGAAAACACCCATATTTTTATTCACAAGAAAAAGAACTAAAAAGAAATAACAGAAATTTAAATAAACTAAAAGTTCCCTTCTCCAAATTAAAATTAGTTACGTCCAGTCCCCACATTATGCTAGTAAAAATATATAACCAAATACCCAACTATATAAAAAATCATGAAGGCCTACAAGTATTCTGCAAAACATTGAAAACATTTCTTATTAATAAGTGCTATTACAACATGCAAGAGTTCTTTAGTGATAAATATATAAAATAACCACATTTAATATCATAAAATATTATAAAAATAAAGTTTTATGTATGTTTCCAATTTAGGATGAAATAGTATTTGTTAAGAATTTTCATTCATTTTTTTAATGTAATATTATCTAATGTTATGTTGAGCAAGCATTAACTTGCCCCACATGTATTGCCATGCCCTTGCAGGGCGTCACATGTAAACCTTACCTGTACTACCACCATACCTAAACTGTAACGTGACATGCAATAAATGATTTGATTTGATTTGAATAAACTGATCACATACCTGTTCATAGTATTCATTTATATTGAGGGCTATATGTACGACTATTCAGGAATTAGTGCATGGTATTCCACATTTTTGGTCAACATAAAGCAACAAAAACCCTCTCGCAGCTAGCGAGCCGCGTGTCGTCAACGCAACGCGACGTGAGGTGTGGCGCTGACAATTTGTTATTTTGCTATTCTGATTGTGTTATCTTCAGTTTTTACAATCGATTCGCTTTTGGAATTTTTCCTGCAATACTAGGGGTATTCAATAAAAAGTGATAATGAGCATGAAGCAGATAAATATTATTTATTGTTATTTTGTATTTCGACATAATCACCTTTGAGGTTTATACACGTGGTGTATCGTTTTTCTAATCCATAAGATTCCCTTCTTGAAATAATCTTCATCTTGATCGCTTGAAAATCATGTACGGCGGCAATCACTTCCTCATCATTGTCATATTTGTGACCTCTCAGTTGTTCTTTTAACCGCGAGAACAGGTAGAAATCACTAGGCGCAAGGTCTAGTGAGTATGGAGGATGTAACATCAATTCAAATCCAGCATCTTGGATAGCAGTCATCGCAGCTCGGGACTTGTGTGGGGCGTTATTTTGGTGGAACAACACAACTTTAGCAGGTTTGCGGAGGCCCCGTAATAGTGGCTCCATGATTGAGGTATTCAATCATTATCACCTGTCTCTCTCTCCCATCTTACCGGCGTATGGAATTGCCTTAAACTTCTTTGGGTTTGGAGATGATGGCCTCTTTCAAGTCATGGACTGTTGTTTCATTTCAGGATCATAATAGTGGAGCCATGTTTCATCCATAGTTACGAAGCGAGTCAAATATCGGTCAGGATCTTTCTGTAACCATTGATTAGTATGAATTGATTTGAGAAATCCGCAGTCTGTTTATGCTCGTCTGTAAGCATTACTATATGCCCGAATGTTTAAGTATAGTACTGAGTATACTTCCTATCGAAATCTTTAGTTCTTCAACTACAAAACGAACAGTACCACGACGATCTGCCAAAACAATTTTTTCAACTTTTTTTATCATTTGTTCGGTAACTGCCGTCGTAGGGCTTCCCGAGCGCGGGTCGTCTTTAGTTAAAGTTCTTCCTCTCTTAAACTCGGCACACCACCGCGCAACCGTAGAATACGGAGGAGCATTAACCCCTAATGTTCTTTTCAAGTCTAGATTTACTTGCTCAGTAGTATTTTTTTTCAGTCTGAGATTATTTATAACTGCGCGAATTTCAATTTTATCAATTTCGCGTACCACGCTCCGACACGATGAAAACAAACGATTTATATTTTTAAAATCAGGAAAGAAAATCAATAATTTTTATTTTTATTTTATCAAATGTCTGGGCTTCACCTGCTAGTATTTAATTTTTTGTTGTATAAGGAGTTTATATGCCATTATAACTTTTTATTGAACACGGAGGGTGTTCAATAAAAAGTCCTACGTATGTTACAAACATATTTTTTTTCAAATCCTCTTTTGAGGATGTTGACTTTTAAGTGGTCCAAAAACCGGACTACTACATTTCTTTCATGAACTGGCTTCTAAACTGAACAGTAAATTAAATGTTTATTCGGATAAAACCAACTATCATATTTCGGTACGTTATTGAATCAGTAAAGTACTACTACGGATTTACCGTAGAATTACTACCTCCTTACCGAGTCACTAAAACGTATTTTGTATGCACGTCATGCAAATAACAGTACGTCTATCATGACCTTCCGTAACGTGAACTACGATCTAGAAAGTTACTAGAAAGAAGTCGTACCAACGACCTTAACTGCAATCAACAATGCCTCGTGTCTTTTGATTTATGTGCTATTACGAGTATCATACTATTTTGGAGCTTAACACAGAGTAGGAACTATGGCGCTGATTTAAATAAATTAAAAACCGCAATTCGAGGTTTTCCTTTGCAGTTTCGTGATAAAATATGCCTGTTGTGGAAATCCGTAACCAATAATCAGAACAATCCTATGGCGCATTTATGTTAATGTATTCATTTTAAAATCAACCCTTAATGTGTTTTGATGAAATGCTACTGTTGTAGATACCACTTTGTCCATTAATGATGAATTTGTTTACAGTTACTTAGTTCATTTTCACCAATATTTAGCAAAGACAAAGATGTGAAGTAAAATAAGTAATTAAAAGCGGATTATTAATTGTTTTCGCCTGTTAGTATGCCCCAATCTATCTGATGGACAGCACTTGCAAGGGAAGGAGAAGGTAGACAAGCACAGTAATGCAAAGACACCACTGAGCTAGTCTTGGAGGCCTGCAATGGCTGAGCCTACCTTATCTGCCGGTGAATGTGGGGTGTGATCTGTTCATGAGGTATTTGAGCGAGGTGGTTCTGCACAACATTTCCCGAAGGAAACTGGTGAGCGCCACGCGGACCGAAAATCCCTAAAATAATAGATTAAAAAATTAATAGATGTTGTAAATGAAAAGCACCGGATGAAATCCCTCCAGTTATCTTTAAGCTTTGTTTTGGTATATTATCAGATCAAATATTTTAGGAATAAAACCAAAAATAGAAGACAAAATGTCACGAAAAGAGGTAACTTTGTGAATTTATTCTATCGAGCAAACTGTATCAAATCATGTTTCCATCGTATGAATTCCCTGTATTATCCCCTTAACAATATCAGTAAATTTTATTAGATTTTAATTTTACTGTTTACTACTTCAAAAATGAATTCTAAAAACGTGTTTGAACCACCTGCCCTTAACGCATAACGTAGCGCCAACCTTAGCGATTTGTTATTTGGAGTTTAAAAAGGTAGAGCTCTGAAATGACATACATATGTACATACATATGTATAATCTAGAAAGTAAACACATGTTTGTGAAATGGCCTCGCAATTTGTGACATGATTTAGTATTCACGAATTAAAGAACAAAAGAAATCGGGAAAAGTAGTATGCTTTATTTTTCTCTGAAACTAATAATTTACTAGTATTGCGTAACAATTTCATATCTTCTATCGTATTAGATCATACGCTTAAATTTATTAAGATTTATTGTATCTGTTCTTACATTAAAACTGAGCAAAATCACTGAACGTGCAAAATAGAAGAAATTTTGTAATCGGTAACATTAAATAAATTAAAAATCAGATACATAAGTTCGCACTGTTAAACTCACGTGAGTTTTTAAATATTTAGCTTAGAATCGAAGCCCGATTGCATAGCCTGTGCCAATTTGCTGCGCGGGAGGCGCCATTTTAGGAATATTTGACGTTTTTGTATAGGAGTGTGGTACAGCGCCCTTAGTGATTAGAAATGGTAACAAAAATTGCATGCACTGAAGTCAAATATCGTAGTTTAGTTTACGTGACAGAAACTCATAGTAGACATACAGTTCGTCTACCACGAGTTGCCAATTTAAATTAACGTTATCGTTCGCGTAAACATTTGTATTGGGATTTGACATGACATGACATGGCATGACAATGTCAAATCCCAATACATTTTCTTACGCAATCGATACTTAAAAAATGTAAAGTGGCAACTCGTGGTAGACGTACAAAACTCCATTTTGTGAAAACCAACCCGCATTTGCCGAGGCTGGCGGGCCTGATACATTTGCCGATACCATACAATTGTAGCAATGTGAGGGCAGTATTTGGGTATAGGCTAGTAATTACTTACTATTATATATTTCCTAAGCTGCCCTAGACTAGCAGGAACAAATCAATTAGGTTGCTCGCCTCGGACTTCCCGCTTACGCTCGCTCGAGTCGCGTGATTCAATAGACGGGATCGCGCGGCGCCGCAAAAACTCACATCTCCGGGCAGTCTATCATACCGAATTGGGCTAGCTTGTTGAGATTTTTTTGTAGTCATATTTTAATAGTAGGTATTGTAATTTTTTTTTTTGGATCATTACTCAAACTCAAACTATACAAATATCTTTATTTGAATGCACTTAATCAGTACTTTTAAATAGTCAAAAAATATACTGAATAATAGACATAAATACTATAATAATATGAATATATAATGCAATTTCGAGTCTAGTGTAACTCTCCAAGAAAAACAGTGGAGTCTACTAACTCCATAGCATTATTATCTATTTCCAAATCAATTTGGTTATATTTAACATTAAGCAATATAAAATTAATGCATTTAGTCTTTTTTGCATTGAACTTTAGATTGACTGTAAACCATCGTAGTATCTTCATGAGCGCGTCATTTACGTCGTCAAAAAGGTTTTTATTTCTATTAATATTAAAAATTAGAGATGAATCATCTGCAAATAAAACAACATTACATATATCTTTCACGTAGAAAGGCAAATCATTAATATAAACTAGAAGTAGGAAAGGACCCAGACTAGATCCCTGTGGGACCCCCATTTTAACTTGTTATCCAGAAGATAACACACCATTAACATCAACTTTTTGAGTTTTAGAACTCAAATAGGAAAAAATTAGATCCAACGCAGTATCCTCACACCATATAAACTAAGCTTACGTGTAAGAGCCACGTGATCAACGCAATCAAAAGCTTTGGGTAAGTCACAGAAGACGCCAAGAGCATTCTGTGAATTCTCCCAGGCCTGAAAAATATGTTTTAGGAGCACAATACCAACATCCGTAGTAGAACGGCCTCTAGTGAATCCGTATTGTTCACTGTTTAAAAGTCTGTTCTCACAAAAGTGGCCTAACAGTTGTTCTCATATAATTTTTTCAAAGATCTTACTTAAGGCTGGAAGGAATGATATAGGCCTAAAGTAACCGGGGTCTTTCTTGTTGCCTGATTTGAAAGGTGGTACAACAACAAGTCTGGAAACACTCCTTTATCAACGCAAATCACCAAATATTATGGCTAAGTAAGGGCAATTACGTCTATTATTTGGCTAACAATTTTATCTGATATACCCCAAAGATCAGTGGTATTTTGAAAATTAATAAACTTAAACGATTTTATAATGTCAAGTGAATCCACGTGTTTAAATAAAACATCGCAACATGATGCGTTATCTTTCAACAACTGTTCTGCTTTAATGGGTGAGGAATTTAATGAAGCCGTGGTGTCTAACAATCCGCACTGAGCCTGCGTGTTGGAGTATGGCTCGTACCACCTCAGAGTTGAGGTGAGGCCTGTGCCCAGCAGTGGGACGTATAAGGCTGTATTTGTTGTTTTTTTGTGGTGTCTAAGGGTAGGTTTAAAATATTTATCAAAAGCTTCGGCAGCGTTGGCTTCCGATTGAAAATTTCGTCGTTGATATTAAGAGTAAATGGTATAGCGCTGTTTGCTTTTACCTGTTTCGTGATTCATGATGTCTCAAGTGGTTTTTATTTTGTTATTGGACTTAGATATTTTATTACAAATGTGTAGTGCCTTAGCCGTTGTGCAGGCTTTCCTGAAGATTTTAGAGTAGTTCTTGAGTTGCTTGACATACTCAACAAAAACTGGGTTGAAGTTATATTTTTTCATAGCATACAAGTCATACATTTTACGTCTACTTCTGTGAAACCCATTCAGAAATTTTCGATTGAACTTTGCAAGTAATTTGATTAGTTGGAAAACATGCATCAAATTCTTTTAGAACACAATCAAATAGTTTCCCGTAGACTTCATCAGAATCACCTTGTTTGTAAGGAGTTGGAGTTATTTTACATATTAAATTGGTCGTAAAACTGTTAATGCGAACACTTGTCGTACGTACTTTTTCTAGAATTACACTTTATCTTTAGTTTGGTCTAAAAAGGTTATCTGCTGTCCACAATGATCAGATGTTAATTCAGAAACCATCGATCTCTCAATGGGTACAGTTACAGAACACATTATCCAGACAAGTAGCTGTTGCTGCTGTTATTCTTGTGGGTTCATGGAAATGATAATGCAGACCAAGAGATTCAAATAAAGAGACTAATCTATTGCTTTCTGATGTGTTTTCTAATAAGTCAACATTAAAATCCGCAACGAGGAGATCCGCAAAAGATTAAAAGTTACCGACATAGCTCATCGCATAGCCAAGTTGAAGTGGCAATGGGCTGGCCACATCACTCGCAGAACTGATGACTGCTGTGGAGTAAAGGTTCTTGAGTGGAGACCACGAACTGGGAGACGCAGCGTGGGCAGGCCTCCTACCCGGTGGACCGACGACCTGGCAGGTTGCGAAAAGCTGTTGGATGCGTACGGCGCTTAGCCGCTCCTTGTGGCGTTCAACGGGGGAGGCCTATGTCCAGCTGTGGACTTCCAAAGGCTGGTGATGATAATGATGACATTAAAATCAGAACATACAATAAAAGACTTCCCTAGAACTTCTTCCATAACTGACCCAAATTTACTTAAATCTAATCTAGGGGGTCGGTACACACTTACTACAACATTACCCTCTAACTTGATACTAGAAAATTCCACAGTACGCTCTACTGACAGACCTACCATGTCAGAGCGTTCTATACATTTTTTGCCATTAATAGTATAAATTAATGAGCCACCATTAATAGTAGATTTTCTAAAAAATATGCTGGATAGCTTCAAATTTTTCATAATGAAGGACTGATAGTTAGAACCAGTCAGCCAATGTTCGGTTAGACATAAGATTTTTTCAAACATGCATAATTATATCATATTCTACCACGCATTTCTATATTGGAAAAGTAACGTAATAACAAAAACAGGTGAAATCATACACAATAAAACAACAGATAAAAGTAAAAGATAGAAAATTGCTTGCTAAATGTCTGTTATTAATCGTACAAACTCAAGTCATAATTAGAAAAATCCAAAACATTCATAAATGGAATTTTAATTAAGGAGCAATTGATTTCCGGCCTAGCATTATCACTTGGTCATCGAGGTTTCGTGTTACGTTCTATTGAACCCTTTTTAACATTAAATACGGACGACGGTGTGACTGCGGCCGCCGCGCTCGCCCGGTGACAAATGACGCCGCAAAGGGAGCTGTTCCACTAATCTCCCCTACTTCATGTGGGATAAAAAGAACAAGAGCCAGTGCCCGCCTTTTTCCCTAAAGAAAAAGTTTCTAACCACAAATATCTCTTTATTTCGTGTGATCCTCTATCAAATTAAATAAGTATTTAGGCAAGTTTTGGCTATACGTACAAAAATATTTGTATTTTTAGGACCAGTTACCGTCGTTATTGAATAACTTAAAAGTTTGAGTGCGAGTGACAAGCGGTACTCCAAACGCTCCTACGCACAAACAACCAAAAATTTTAAAATAAAGACAGCTTTTTTTACATTATTTCACAGAATAAAGTCTAGACACATAATTTGCAGAAGAGCAGATTAGACCGGTACAAAAATACCGTACCGTAATTATAACGTAAGAAATATATTGCTTGCTCAGTTTAGGTTAGGAACTTTTATTTTATGATTTTCACAGAAAAAATACGAATGTCCGTCTTATTTTTTAAAAGGACATTTAAAATTTGAACTTTCAAGATAGTTTCTGCATTACTGACAGAGATGCCATATCATTTTCCAAATGTTATAAGTGATCACTATGCGTTGACCACAAATTCTTGGGCAAGGCCCTCCATCACAAAAGAAACCGTTCAAAACATGTGATAAATACCAAAAATATTATAATCCAGGTAAACACGGAGCGTGATGCATTGAGTCGTCACTCGTCTCGCGTGACAAATGACGGTGAGACACACGACGCCGAGATATCGCGTCAGCTAATTACGCCACAGTGCGTCATTACACCGCATTACGCGCGCGTCTCGGGACGCTTTTAAAAAATGAACCTCGCTTCAACGTCGCGCTTGTGAACGATGTTGGGGTTGGGGTGTGATATTGAATTACATAGGCGTTATTATTTTGGACACATTTTGTGGTGATTAAAAAATACTTCAGTACGTCTACCACGAATTGCCACTTTATTTATTTATTTAGGTTTGCTTAGAGCTAAACATGTACAGCATTTAAATACTCGTAGATCCACTTAATATCTAGGACATACATGTAAGCCTTTACAAGCATACACAACATTTTTGAAAATAAAGTGACTGGTATACGAGTACCTACTAAAATTTACAGTTAAACATAAAATAAAATAAAAATTATTTTCCAATGTTATTTAAATATTAGCTTATATGAGACTCGAGCACCTTCAAAAAATTACTTTTAAAGACTGTACCAGAAACGCAGAAAACATCCAGGTCAGTTGACTTTAGATTAAAATTATTGTAAGTGTTACAAATTCTAGCCAAGGGATAATGAAGACCACTTTAAATTTACATTATCGTGCGCGTAAAAAAATTGTATTGGGATTTGACATTTTTATGTCATGTGTCATCCCAATACATTTTTTTTAGGCGAACGAAATGTAAATTTAAAGTGGCAACTCGTGGTAGACTTACTGGTGTAGGTTGAAGTAGGACCAATAAGAGATTCTTAAAACAATGAATCAAAAGAGCTATAAAAATAAAGATAAAAATAATTATTCAAAGTCTTCTACAAGAAATGTTATTTTTTTTAAATAATAAAATTTCAATTTAAATGTTTATTTTATGCTTTTTGTCGACGTGGTATACTCTTTAGGTACTTTGTTGTGGTTTGTGTCATTGTCTCGTCTCACGCTTATACTTTTTGACTCTGCTTCTACAGGTTGCTTAGAAGAAATTGCTTTTAGCGATTAGGCCAGCCAATTTTTTTTAAAGTAATTCATTGATAATAATTATTATCTATTACTAAATCACTTTGCGCACATAGAGTGTTCAACTAAATATTATTTTACATAACTAGTTCGTTTATTATTTATAGTAAAGTTTACCACTTCACATGTGAGCCCCCCCTTTTGGGGTGAAAGTGGCTAAGTGACGGCAGAGGATCGGCAACGATCCGATGTTAAGCAACGCCAGTCAGGTCGGGTTATGGATGGGTGACCATCCCGACCGAAATTAAGTGATGTGTTTTTCGGGCATCTCCGTGCTTCGGAAGGCACTTTTAACAGTTGGTCCCGGCTGACGTCGCAAGATATCAGTCGTAAAGCCTAGTCAGAGGCCTAAAAAGGCGGCTTGATAACATCGGACGGTAGGGTTTATCACTGGCCTTACATTCACCTCTCCAACAATCCGCACTAAGCCCGCGTGTTGGAGTATGACTCGTACCACCTCATAGTTGAGGTGGGGCCTGTGCCCAGCAGTGGGACGTATAAGGCTGTATTTGTATGTGAGCCACCCACTGGCTGGGGGCGGTGAAAGTTCTAAGTTCGAAAAATTTATACAACGTGTTAATGAAAAAGCGCAAAACCTGAAATTAGTTTGTTCAGAATCGAGAGTAGAATCGATTCCACTAATAAAAAATAAGGGTAAAATTTTAACTAAAAAAATATTTTCATTACGCCGTGTTTAATCATTACTTAACTCTATTATTGCGGCGGCACGCGAAGCGGGAACGTCGCACTAGCTCGCGCGTTATTACCATAGACTTTTTAATTTTGCAACAAAGACAAGAAACAAAAAAAAGCGAATATCTTTGTAAATAATACGCGAAAATTTAATTTAATAATTTACATTATTCTTATATAATAAAAATAAGTCGGGGTGTCTGAGGTTTTGCGCTTTTTAATTAACACGTTGTATAAGGTCTATTGAAAATCTTTTCAGAATTGATAAACATTGTTCACATCTTGTCTTATTCGAACTTTACAGCTAGCAGCGTGGCAATATTGAATCCTAGTGTGACGTAAAACTGCATGTTGGTACTAACGCGTTCACATAAACCATTGCAAATGGGTCTTAGGTGCCTATGTAAAGCTTGATGTGAACGCGCCTGTCTGGACTCTTGGTTATTTATTTTATTCTGTGCTATTGGCACGCGTAGAAGAGCAATCTATGATTTATAATTATATTATTAATTAATACTTGCATGCCTACCTGTTTACAGGCAGAAGACTGTTGAATCCAAGTAATATTGCAGACTATCGCTATTTATGTACACAGTTTTGAGTAAATAAATTATTTCTATTTCTATTTCTCGATGTGAATACATTTTTTTAATCACAAACATAAAAAAAACATACAGTCGAAATGAGAACCTCCCCCTTTTTTTAAAGTCGGTAAAAAGGAATTTTCTATGAACCCTAAACATACTCGTAACACTGTTCTTAGATGTGAATGTTAGTCAATAAGCATAGGTAAATAAAGAGGGAACAAAGGCAGAAACTTCGCTAACTAGCTCGGTTCGGTATAATAACCGTGTTTACCTCCGTGACGTATCCATCATCGCGGCTCCCTGGGTGATTCCGAACGAACTTAATAAATAGAGTGAGGATATCGCAAAAACTTTAACTATATCTATTCATTTTTCCTTTTCTATTTCTGATCCATCGGCCAACAACGTCAAAAGTCAGCAGCCAAATAGTTAGGCTTAATTTTTGCGACATTTTTGATATCTTACTACAAATCACCTGATCACAGCCTAAACATAGCTTCTTCGATCAACAATTTGTCGATCGAAGCATAGCTTATACCATGGGTGTTGTAAGAGACTGATATACCCACATACTAAAATATTTATTTATTGAAACAGATTATACTTAGATTAGATACGATTAAGAATTTAAGCTTTAGATCTCTTAATAATAATAATAATAATAAATATCCCTGGAAATTATTCCACACAGCGCCATCTAGCCCCAAAGTAAGCTAATTAAAGCTTGTGTTATGGGATACTAGACAACGGATAAACATACTTAAATACATTTTCTTTTGTAAATACATACTTATTAAACTCAAACTCAAACTCAAATAACTTTATTCAAATAGACTGTATCAGTACTTTCAACAAACTTTTATTATACATAGGAGACACCCAGACCAGTACAAACAGACATGTTCATGCACACAAATGTTTGTACTGTGCGGGGATCGAACCCGCGACCTCTGGTGTAGTAGCCAACTTCTTAACCATTACACCAAGTCGGTCGTCAATCTCTTAGATGTAAATTAATTATTGTACGAAATGTTTTAATGTTGCAGTGCCCTAACAGGATCATGTGTGTCCTTTATTGATTTAAGAACTTGTTAAACCACGTGAAGCAATAAATATTTATGACTATGATTTATGACTATGACTATTTCTAACCACATATTAAGCAAAGATACTAATACTGAGGCCCCGAGACATACTCTGCATTTGTTCAAAAGACTATAAACAAAACTTGTTTTCTGTAAAAAAAACACTCGAGCACACTTTTACTTCGCCTGATACTCATGGTTTTTTTAATTATTTAAAATGGGTTTGCGTTTGGCCTCAGTCTCGCCTGGTGGTGGTACACGCTTACCCAGAAAATGCCTATTCACTCTGGCCTTGGAGACACCAAGGTTGTAAGTATCCGGAAACACAGACGCAGGGAGAGCGTTCCACACCCTAGCGGTGATAAACCTAAATAAGGAGAAAATAATGTTCCTTATTAATTGCTAAACTATGAAATGCTGTCATTATAAACCACCTAAATGTATATTTTGACTAACACAACAAACATAACATAGCATGCGCTATATCTAAAACTAGCTTTCCGCCCGCGGCTCCGCCCGCGTGGACTATTTTTTCTCACATATTGGGTTACATATCAAAGTTTTCATATTCCCTTGCGTTTTTTAAAAATTCATATGCCTACAGCAATCAGGAATAATGTATCTTTTTAACAGTAACACACACTACAGTAGTATGTGTTTCCTTCCTCGTATAGTCCCGGGTTCTCAAGCGGGGCGTGAAAAGGCATTTGCAGGCCTTCAAGGTGAGGATGGCCAGCCCAGTGATTCGTTTGAATGACTGGGCTTGTCAACCTCATATCTGGACCTCACGACCGCTTTCCATCAGGTGAAGTGAGGTCATCTTGACGGGCAATATATAAAAAAAGTAAAATAATTTTTGCTATCGGTTCGGAGATTACCTACCTCAAAAATACAAACTCACAAACGCTTACCTGTTTATAATATTAGTGTAGATGGGATGATCAGAAACAAGTTGAATGGTGTGGTCCTGGTGAACGGAACACTTAGATGACCATTTTATACCAAGCCTATTAAAAACCCAACACAATAGAGTATTTGACAACATCATCAGTATCCAAAAATAGTTGAATAAATTCAAAAACACATAAAAAAAGTTTTAGTTTGATAACTTATGTTCATTGTTGTGCATTCATTTGATGGCCCTTCAAACTTAAGTGGGCAAATCCATTCTTGAAAGTGGAAAGTTAATTAAAAAAACTATACCATTCGTTAATCTACACAATTTATAGCCACTTTTGTTAAGAAACCATATCCATAAACGCAAAATTTAATATAACTGCCGAACAAATGTTGGTAAGTAATACATAGCCAATGACGTCATTTGCAAGCGGCAATTTCTAGGGAGCGTTTTGGGCATGTTCAAAAAAAATATTTTTCATATTCATAAAAATTATATCTCGGGGCGTTTTGGTGCTTCCGTAATATATTTTTACCAATGTTTCTATTTTTTAAAAGGTCTTTCGATAACACCTTACCAACCTAAATAGTTTAATACCATATCACTTCATAAATAAGGTCAATAAGAGCAATACCGCTAACTCCCATTATTTCACCAAAGCAAATTACATACAGCTAAATTGCAACGGTAATTTAAGTCTTTGCGGCGCAGACATTAGTTTATGATATTAACGTTGAACCGAATAGTGGATAATTAGTTCTGGGAATACGTGTTTGAGAAGAACGACGCTGGAATGATGAGCTTTGGAATTACTGGAAAACAACAACAGAAATTCCAACACGAATAACGTTTAACTAGGCAAATAGACTTGATTACGGTTGTCTGTCAGAGTAGGTAACTAATGGAATGTTTCACCGATTTAAATACAAAACTCAAGTGAAAGTTAGTGACTAAAAACAAACTATCTTTGACTATAAAAAAGTTCATCATCATCATTCGCAGCCACGACGCGTAAACGCTGAACAGGCGGTTCAGCGGATTACCAAAGCGAGCGGTTGCAGGCGGTCTGCACCCACCGCAATCACCACTTTTTCAGGTCGTCCGTCCACCTTGCAGGCGGGCGTCCCACGCTGCGCCTACTTTGAAACAGTCTCCAGTCTAGAACCTTTCAGCCCCAACGTGCCCTACCCACTGCCACTTCAACTTACTAACCCGCTGGGCTACGTGGATCACTTTCGTTCTTCTGCGGATTTCCTTATTTCTGATTCGATCACGTAGCGAAAAACCGAAAAAAAATAGTTATATAAATGAAGTCCACGCAGGCAAAGCCGTGGGCAGAAAGCTAGTACTGTCTGTCTCTCTAATAGAGCGTTAGCTGGGGGTGGTTCAAAAACGTTGCATTTTTGTAAGATTTTCGTGATTATTTCATTGAATTTAAATAAAACTTAAATTCTTGCTCTACGAGTATTATTGGGTGCATAATCCTATTTAAAAACACATTGAATTGTCTAAAATTAGGTAGTCGCCAATGATTTGCTAGAATAAATAAAATAGTAGATTGTTACACAAGGTGAGAAGGTAACTTTCTCACCTTGTGTAACAATCTACTATTTTGCAATGCACGAGGCTAATAGTTCGAAGGTAAAGGTCTTTCTTCCGAGGTAAACACTCTGCTTTTCATTACGAATATAAGGAAAGTAAATAAAAATCAGATACATACGAGTAAGTTCAACCAACAAAATTTTATTGAAACATTACCTACAACAAAGTTGATGATATTTCTATTTAAAGTTCATATTAAAATTAGAGCAATTGTTAAACGAGAGAGAGAGGTTACTTCCTGGGATGTTGATAGTTGATATTTTTTGTGAAACTTGAGCATCTTGAGTAAATGTTGGTGATAGAACAATCTCTTCCTCCGGGCAATCTTTTGAAGTACTTGGTAGGTAATTTATTGTTTCAGTCAACTGATTTGAAATGTTTGCCTTGTTATTGACCGATTCCTCGATGTAGCCTTCAGCTACTGTACTAGATTTCCGTCCACCATGTCTTTTCATTGTAGTCAAATTTGCGCCTGAATCAGCTCATAGAGTCGCTGAAGTCCTGCGGAAGCAGTGACCCGAGTATAAATTTAGATTTGGTAAATCAAGATACGTGGCTATCAGCTTCGGGATACTGGATAATTTGTTTTTGCCAATTACTTGCCTTAAACATTTTCCTTTTGGTAATTGAGGAAAAAACGATCAGTTACCATAGCAAATGGTCGAAGTCTTTGGTATTTTTCTATTATTTGTACGAACTCTTTCTTCACTACGAAAGTTCGGTCGACTTTTGTTTTAGTACCTCTCAACTTGACTACCATCATTTCACCTTGTTTCACTATGTCATGTTCCATCAAATTTACCAGTTCAATGGTTCTGCAAGCGCCACTTATGGCCATTACCAACACCACCTAAAAAGTAAATACAAATCTATAATGGGGTTTTTATTGTAGGTAGGTTACCTGTAT
The DNA here is from genome assembly GCA_947369235.1 of Udea olivalis. NCBI lineage: Eukaryota > Metazoa > Arthropoda > Insecta > Lepidoptera > Crambidae > Udea > Udea olivalis. The sequence continues at coordinate 18,076,943 of OX376360.1, forward strand.
ATAATTTTAAACACATTTTTATGGATGCGATGTTATTTAAAAGAAATCGTTACCTTTATTGCTAAATAAATGTCGTCTGGCGCTTGATTTAAGAAGGTTTGGACCTCTTGTGCAGTGAAAACTTTGGATTTTTTCGCTATGCACCCGACTGCCTTTTAAGGAAAGATGATAGTTTGGCGAAATGTTTCAAATGTATATCGTGTTTTGTATTTAGAGTCGTCTTTAACATTGGATATACGCTCCACAGAGTTGAAGATTTACATTTTTTGGATAATTGATTGAAATATGTTAATAAAACGTTTTCTGAAAAAGACCTCACTTTTTTTTCAGTCCGCCATTTCATAAAATCTTCATAAGCTCTTATGTATCTTTCTCTTGATTTCGGCGGTAAAAGGTTTTCCAAAACTGTTTGAGCTTCTCATGAAATCAGGAGTCAAATCCATATCTAAAGCCGGCTACTCACACTCCTGCCGCAAGGGCAATCGTTTGGTGGTGCCGTCTGGTTCGACGACAGTTTGGCAAAAAAACTCATATAACATGTGTATTAATTTATATAATAAGTTGCTGGAGGCTATAAAAGCCTTGCCTTCTAAACAATTTAAATGTGCCTTATTCAAGCTGTTGATGAATTTATTGATAGTAAAATTTAAATTTAATAACTATGTAATTAATTGAAATAATTGAATCCTAATCTCTTTATTTAATTCATGTTCGATTTTAAGTGCCTGTCTCTCAATTATTGCATGCCAATTGTTGTTGGTTAAATGTAAGAAACCAATGTAATGTAATACCGCTATGTACCACATTTACTGCAATAAATAAATAATAATAATTATTATTATTATAGGGTGAAGAAGTGGGGATGACCCTTAATTGCCTCCTTGATTGTGATGTGTGTAGGCAAGCAGGGGCAATTTCCTAGATTGTCCCTGCTGCAGGGCGGCAGGCTCGCGAGACGATCCTTGGTCCCTAGATTGTCTCAGCCGCCCTGCCGCGTGTGTAGCGCGGTCGGGGCAATTTGTCAATCAGTTGGTTGGTTTCGTATAAATAAATAAATATCTGGGACAATTTACACCGAAATCATCTGACCCCAAAAACCAAGCAGAGCTTGTACTATAGCTTTCAGAGACTGATGAACATACGAGTACATACAAATAGATGATAACACCCAGACACACAACAAACCCAAAATGTTCGTCACATGCGTTCTAATGTCTAAGTTCATGTTTTAATTTCTTTTTTGTGATGTTTAATTAAATTTATTGTAATTTGATTAATTTGAGTGACATTTACGTAAATTGAATATTCAATTTGATTGATGTTATGATTTAAAATTTTCTATGGGTGTAATTTAAATGAATAAAGATTAATTTATTATTATGTATTATAAGTGTTTATCATAGGTGGGGATCGAACCCACGACCTCCAGTGCTACAGGCAGGAACGCTGCCGTTGCACCAACAGGCTAGTCTATATGGCATAACTCAGTTCTTTTATGTAGCCACTTTTGCACCCAGTATGTCCTTTTCCTTTTTTTGCGCGGTAGAACCACTGAAGAGCCAGGGCTATACCGCTCTTTTGATTTTCAACCGACTTCAAAAAAGGAGGAGGTTCTCAATTCGACTGTATGTTTTTTTTTTTTATGTTTGTTACCTCGTAACTTTCGACTGGGTGAACCGATTTTGATCGTTCTTTTTTTATTTGAAAGCTGGTGCTTCCCGAATGGTCCCATTTAAATTTGGTCCAGTTCTGACAGTGGCATCCATGGGAAATCCATAAAGTCTTAAATCTAGATAGGCAAAATGCGCGACAAATGGACGGGTAACTCAATATTACGCCAACCGATTTTGATAATTCTTTTTTATTTGAAAGCTGATGCTGCCCGTGTGGTCCCATTTTAATTTGGTCAAGTTCTGACAGTGGCATCCATAGGAAATCCATATAAGTCTTAAATCTAGATAAACCATATGCGCGACAAATGGACGAATAACTCATTATCACGCCAACCGATTTGAATGCTTCTTTTTTTATTGGAAAGGATATACTTCAAGGGTAGTTTGATGAGTGTTAGGTTCTGATTATGGGATCCATGACAAAGTAACGGAACTCTTGAATTCTTAGGAGCAATTGAACGATACTTTTTCGATGTATAAAATAAATAAGAACTATTCACTGAAAATCAAGAAATAAACAAAAATTTTAACAAAAAAGTCAGCCAATATAGGTTTGTAACTACCTACATACATACGTAAACGTGATATGTAAGAAATAGGTATATTGCTAGGTATATTTTAGTGTTTCCTTGGCTGACACCGACTCCAACAATAACAATAACTGTACCTACATTATATCGCTGTCCCCGAGCAATAAAGCGGTACTATAAAATATCGAATTTGACAGGAGAAACAATTGAAGCTAATTTGACTATTGTTTGCGCACAGGAATGTAATTTCAAAGAAACTCATAAAAAAACTCTTCAAATAATTTGTATTATGTGACTTGCATCTATACAGGACTGATGTCTTATCGAAAGGTGAGTGAATAAAAAAAGATTGTCTTCTACCCCAACTTGACATTACGAAATCACAAATATTATTTACTTAGAACATTCAATAGCAAGATTCATTATCATGCGTCTTTGCTAACAAAATTTACCTAGGCTCCAACATAAACTCCCCCCTTTGAAATACGTAGGATTTCAAACACGTAGATCATCAGCAGTGGGAAGCTGGCAAAGACGAACCACAGCTCGACGTACGCAGCCTGTTGATGTATTGACGTCGGCAACACGAGTGATCCCATCCGAGCCAGGAATCAGGCGAGCAACACGGCCCAATCTCCAGCATAAAGGAGGTGTATTGACTTCTTGCAATAACACCATGTCTCCGATATTCAACTTGGCAGAATTCGTCTTCCACTTTGTTCGGTGTTGAAGTTCTGATAAATATTCTCTCTCCCATCTTTTCCAAAAATGTTGCCTTAACCTTTCAAGGCGTGCATATCTTTGAAGGTTGCTTTCTTTGGCTTCAGTCAGATCTGGCGCAGGCAATGCGTTCAAAGCTCGTCCAATGATGAAGTGCCCTGGAGAAAGGGAAAGGAGATCAGTAGGGGATGAGGACATTGGACACAAGGGACGACTATTTAGAATCGCCTCCACTTGTGCGAATAAAGTACTAATCTCTTCAAATGTTAAATGGGTGTTACCCATAACACGCTTTATGTGATATTTTGCTGATTTGATTCCTGCCTCCCAGATTCCACCAAAATGGGGAGCATAAGCAGGAATGAAATTAAATCTTACTCCCTCCATGGCTGCATATTCTGATAAAGAACTGTTGTTGTACTTTATGAAATTACCTATGTCCTTTGCAGCAGCCACAAAGTTACTACCATTGTCTGAGAATATTTCACGTGGTTTGCCACGACGAGCTATAAATCTCCGCAATGTCATTTTAAATGCTTCACCTGTAAGATCACTTACAGGCTCCAAATGAATGCATTTAAAACGTAAACATATGAAGAGGCACAAATAGCATTTTATACACTTAGCGCCACGTCCTTTACGATTTAGTATAAAAAAGGGGCCTCCGTAATCAAGGCCAACAGACATAAATGGGAAATCTATAGAAACACGATTAGTAGGTAAATTGCCCATTTTAGGCATAATTGTTTGTCCACGAACACGAGTACAAGTAACGCACTGCTTAAAGACACGTCTGGCAAGTTTACATCCATTGATAGGCCACACAGTCTCACGGATAGTAGTGTAACGGTTCGTTACATTCTTTATGAATAAGATTAGAAAAATAGAACTTATTACTAACTTAAAAAATATAAATCATAAAACTTATCTTATTTCTTAAATAATAAAAATAAATTAGAATTGGGAAAATTAAGGACACAAACTCGGGCGCATTGTTTTCGTAATTTCTGTTCACGTGAACGATGAGCGAACGCTGCGTAGAAACAGGTTCGGCCGAGTGTATGAGTTCACCTTATGATATCGTCTCAAGAGTCCGAGCGAAGCTATCTAAACGCAAGGACGCACGCACTTTGATAAAAGTTATCTAATCACGACGAACCACGAGTGTCGTTGATTGTTCTTTTTCAACTTTTAATATTTAACAGTGTGTTGTGTTACCCCGACATCGGGGTCCCGGTTCCGGACTACAATACTGAGTAGAGGTATGGCTCCTGCACCGCGCTTGCGATAAGCTGCTGAATACTACCGCGTTATAATCCCGCTATCTGGACATTTACAAACTAGGCCGGCCGCGCTCCACCGGACGTCAACAAGGACAGTGGTTTTGATTAACTTAGGACTTAATAATTTTTCGGTTGCCAATTACGAATCCACTACCTGGGTCTACCCATTTTTATTTTTAGTATTTATAAACATTTATTTAAAATTATTATTGTATTACTTACCCACCTAATTTTGACCACCTTCCTAAAAGGGTATGGTACATTGGCGCCTCACAACGGGTTTAATTGCAACCGAAACGTTACTTTGTCTTTTTTAGCATTTAATGGTTTTTATTGGTGTTGGCCCTAAACCTATCTTTAAGACTGATTTATGCTAATTTATGTTGCATTTTTCTTAGTATTGCAAAATACCTACCTTCTGGTAATTCAATCATTTTTGTGCAACTCCTAATTGTTATTTTCTTAACTTAACTAATTTACATAAATCTTAAAATAAAATACAAAGAAATATAGTATTACCACACAGTGGTAGGTATTTTTATTCTGCTTTTTAATCATTGTTGTAGTTAGTAAGATTGTTTTCTTTTACAACACACTCTTGATATCAACACAATGTCATACCCCATAAAGTTTTTATCTTTGCAAAAAGCTGAATTGGAATATGAAGTCGAGCTCCGTGGCGGTTCTGGCGATTCTGTTCTAGAGTTACGGAAACAGATTGCAAAATTATCGCAACTCAATGCTTCGGAAGATATTTCCGAATCACACTTAGAACCAAGCGATGATCTCAAGGCCGTCAAAGAATCCCTCCTCAAAGCGCACACGCTTCTTTCAAATTTAAAAACCAAATTTGATAAAAACGCATACACTAGAGCTGAATCAATACTACATCACCTTTATCACCGAATCAATAGGATAACTAATGCACCAGACGTCAATGACATCTACAAAGTTTGTGTTTCTAATTTTAACGCCTACTACAAGGATCTTATTGCTATGAGACCTCAGAGCTCACAAACGCAAGCCGTCACTACACCTCCTGCGGATACTAGTACTGAACCAACTACAATATCTATTTCTTGTAGCGAACGCAGTCTATCGGCGGACATCAGTAAGCTTAAGTACACGGGCAAATCTTGTGTTCACTCTTTTATTTTGAAAGTCGAGGAGTTTGTCGAATCCCGTGGTATATCTTCGGATAAAGTACTCTCGTTAGCTTACGAGATTTTTTCTGGCGATGCCCTGCATTGGTATCGCTATAAGAAGGATAAAGTTAAGTCATGGCAAGATTTAGTTAATCTGCTTAAGCAGGACTTCAGCAGCAGCGACTATGACTATAGACTCGCTGCCGAAATTAGATCTCGTACCCAGGGTGAACGAGAAAATATCACCATCTACATCTCCATAATGCATGGATTATTTTCTCGTCTAACCAAACCTTTTCCAGAATCCGAAAAATTAGAAATATTGCTTCACAATATCCGTCCTTGTTATGCAAGCACACTAGCTGCTACACAAAACATCGACAATATTGATTCCTTAGTTACAGCATGCCGTAATTATGAAAATGTACAAGCCAGATTCTCTCATTTTCTTGAAAAACTCAAAACGGCTAATTTGACAATAAATTTTGAAAAAAGCCAATTTTTCAGGAAACAGTTGAAGTATTTAGGGTATGTTATAGACGCTAATGGTCTTCATGCTGACCCAGAAAAGGTGGAGTCCATAACCAACTATCCCATTCCGACTAATCGTAAGGAAGTTCGAAGGTTTTTGGGTACTGCGTCTTGGTACCGGAAATTCATTCCGAACTTTAGTACACTGGCTAACCCCTTAAATAAGCTTACAAGTCAAGGTAAAAACGCTCCACCCTTCGTATGGTCAGAAAAAGCAAATAATGCCTTCTTAAAATTAAAGGAATGTCTCATCTCAACACCAATTCTTTCCTGTCCTAATTATGCTAAACCCTTCGAAGTGCATACCGATGCGAGTGATTACGGTATGGGAGCGGTACTCACTCAAGATATCGAGGGTACTGAAAGAGTCATAGCATATATGAGCAAATCATTTACACAACCAGAACGCAACTACAGTACCACAGAACGCGAAGCGTTGGCTGTTCTAACAGCCATTGAACACTGGCGTTGCTATCTGGAAAATGGTCAAACGTTTACTGTATACACAGACCATTCCTCACTTAAATGGTTTCTCAACCTGAACAACCCGACAGGAAGATTGGCTAGGTGGGGAGTTAGACTTTCAGCCTTCAATTTTATAATCAAACACCGTAAGGGCTCTGAAAACGTGGTTCCTGATAGTCTGTCACGCGCTGTTCCTGTATCCGCTATCGATACCGTGGCAGACTCATTAAATCAGAAAACGAACGATCCCTGGTATTTGAATATACTTGAGGGATGTCTTAAATCACCTACATCATTTCCTAATTACAAAATTCAAAACGGTATGCTGTTCCGTCATTTTAAATCTATTAACCCTTTAACTAGGGAATTTGAGTGGAAAAGAGTAGTTCCGTTAGAGTTTCGGCAGGAAATAATTGAAAAAAATCACTCGCAACCCACGTCAGGCCACTTCGGCATATTTAAAACGCATAAGCGTGTCAGTTTAAATTATTTTTGGCCAAGCATGCACAATGATGTGGTAGGATTTGTTTCTGATTGCGATGCTTGTCTCTCCCACAAGCATCCCAATCACTCAACACTTGGTGTAATGGGGAGGCCTAAAGATTGCAGTAGGCCATTTCAAATGTTAAGCATAGATCTTGTTGGACCCTTGCCTGTATCAAGAAAACAAAACACCTTCCTGTTAGTAATAACATGTTGCTTCTCCAAATATTGTCTCCTCTTTCCGATCCGTCGTGCAACTTCGGATATTATTTCAAAGATAATCGAAGAAAAAGTTTTTCTTATTCATGGAGTGCCTAGTACTATTTTAATGGATAATGGCCGTCAATTTATCAGTGTCACAATGAAAAAGCTATTTGAAAATTATAATATCCCAAACGTTTTTTATACTCCCTTGTACACTCCGCAGATAAATACGGTAGAACGTTATAATAAGACTATAATGACTGCAGTATCTACATTCATAGAGAGTGATCATAGGATTTGGGACTCTAATATTCCCAAGATTCAGTTCGCTTTAAACAGTGCCGTAAATGAAGTGACGGGATTTACACCATCATTCTTAGTCTACGGACGTGAGCTTGTTGCTTGTGGTTCACATTATATAGACGCCGACCTAGAAAACTACATCATATTCACACCTAGAGACAGCTACGCAGAAAATTTTGGTGTGCTACATAAATTATTCGATAAAGTTCAACTATCACTGATTAAGGCTCACTCTAGAAGTAGTTCTAATTACAACCTTCGCCGTAAAAACGTAGACTTCAACGTAGGTGATATTGTTTGGAAAAGGACTTTCTACCAAAGCGACAAGGACAATAGATTCTCGAAAAAGCTAGCACCTAAATTTCTAAAATGTCGGGTAGTTACAAAAAAATCAAAACTAGTTTACGAACTTGAAGACATGACAGGGCGCAATTTAGGGACCTGGCATGTGAAAGATTTTAAGCTCACTTAGATTATTTCGTAAATTAGTGGATTTTATAAGTAAAATCCTAACCTAAAAAGGGGGGTATGTAACGGTTCGTTACATTCTTTATGAATAAGATTAGAAAAATAGAACTTATTACTAACTTAAAAAATATAAATCATAAAACTTATCTTATTTCTTAAATAATAAAAATAAATTAGAATTGGGAAAATTAAGGACACAAACTCGGGCGCATTGTTTTCGTAATTTCTGTTCACGTGAACGATGAGCGAACGCTGCGTAGAAACAGGTTCGGCCGAGTGTATGAGTTCACCTTATGATATCGTCTCAAGAGTCCGAGCGAAGCTATCTAAACGCAAGGACGCACGCACTTTGATAAAAGTTATCTAATCACGACGAACCACGAGTGTCGTTGATTGTTCTTTTTCAACTTTTAATATTTAACAGTGTGTTGTGTTACCCCGACATCGGGGTCCCGGTTCCGGACTACAATACTGAGTAGAGGTATGGCTCCTGCACCGCGCTTGCGATAAGCTGCTGAATACTACCGCGTTATAATCCCGCTATCTGGACATTTACAAACTAGGCCGGCCGCGCTCCACCGGACGTCAACAAGGACAGTGGTTTTGATTAACTTAGGACTTAATAATTTTTCGGTTGCCAATTACGAATCCACTACCTGGGTCTACCCATTTTTATTTTTAGTATTTATAAACATTTATTTAAAATTATTATTGTATTACTTACCCACCTAATTTTGACCACCTTCCTAAAAGGGTATGGTACAGTAGACAGCAGTGACCGTGGGCCTGCATGCAAGTTAGTCAAATGTACATGTTCAAAGTATATTTTTGTTAAATGATGGGAAGAATCGAGTAAAATAGGGTGGCGTTTATCATATGCATAATTAGAAGTACCTATCCTACCACCGACCCTAATTAAATTACTGGTTGAATCGAAAAACGGAGATAAACTCAATAATTTTGATTTTGGTTCTAATTGTTTATTTTGCTTCATATTTTTGTATTCATGTGGAAATGATTGACTTTGTGATAATCGGCAAATGAAGTTAAAAGAGTTGTTTAACTCGTCCACGCTTAAAATACCTGTATTTTTGTTAAGTCTATTTTTTGATTTACAGTTATGCAAGAAACGCAAAACATAAGAAAACATTCTCTGTAATCTCACGAAATTAGAGTATTTTGTAAAATCAAACAAAGACTGTAGAATTGTAGCAACAGAACTAACCCTGAGTTCTGGTAACATGACATTTTGATTAATTTTTAGTACAGGCCATTGCTCCTCATTTTTATAAAGAAATGAAGGTCCATTCCACCACAAGTCATTCTCGACTAACTGACTAGCTAGGACTCCTCTTGAAATTAAATCAGCTGGATTTACCTCGGTAGGTACATAGCGCCAAGATTTAGGATCAGTTAAATCTAATATTTCACCTACCCTGTTGGCCACGAATGTTTTGAGCCTACTTGGTTCATTTTTGATCCAGCACAAAACAATGTTTGAGTCGCACCAGTGTACTATGCGAGTGGGGGTGTACCTTATAGAGTCAAGGGTCGCCCTGCACAGCCTTGCTGATAATAAAGCAGCACAAAGCTCCAGGCGAGGAATTGTACTAACTTTCAAGGGCGTGACCTTTGATTTGGCACAGAGTAGCCTAACTGTAACTTGACCATCTGCACTTATTGAACGTAAGTAGATACAGGCACCGTAGGCACACTGTGATGCATCACTGAACGTATGTAGTTCTATGAACATAGGTGTATCACACAGGACTAGCCGTGGGATGTGAAGGTCTGAAATCAGAGGTAAGTCATGACATATTTATAGCCATTTTTCAGTCAGACACGGGTTGATCCCAATCTATCCCTATAAGCCACAGCTTTTGAAGAAGCATTTTAGATAAAATTATGAATGGACTTAAAAGACCAAATGGGTCAAAGATTTTAAATGAATTTGACATTATTATGCGTTTTGTGATTTGTGCATTTTGAACATAGTTTTTTAAAGGAAAATAAAATGTGTCTGAAGCTGGATCCCACCCCAATCCGAGAGTGCTTGACGATTCGCTAAAAGTTAATTTTTTCTTCGAATTTAGGTTAGGATCGTTAAATAAATTTGCTGAATTTGTTTTGAATTTTCTTAGAGGAAAACAAGCGGAATTTAGAGCATTGCATACAGATTCATATATATATTTTAACTGTGTTTCGTGATCACATCCAGTTATCAGATCATCGACATAAAAGTCTCTTTGAATGATAGTTTTTATTAGATTATCATCGCACTCTTCTCCAACCTGCCAAAGACATCTAGTGCTAAGATAGCTCGCACTGCCTGTTCCATAAGTGAGAGTACCTAACTGCAAAATTCTGATAGGCTGTGACTCATCTTCTCTCCATAGTATTAACTGCAAATTACAGTCATTTTGGTCAACAGCAACTTGACGATACATCTTAGCGATGTCACCTGTTAGAATGTATTTATGTTGACGGGCTCCTAATAAAATGGAGAAAAGAGTGTCTTGCATAGTTGGGCCTACCATTAAAATGTCGTTGACAGAGTAGCCAGATGAGGTTGGAGTCGAGCCGTCAAACACCACTCGAATTTTGGTTGATTCGCTGTCTGGCTTGAAAACAGCGTGATGGCATAAAAAATATGAAATATCAGGCACATTGCTTAATTCAGACAAGTGCCTCAACTGTGCATATTCGTGAATGAATTCTGTATATTGGTTTTTAAGTTCTGGATTATTTTGGAATCGTCTTTCTAGATTTCTAAATCGTTTCTTGGCAACGCTATAGGAGTCCCCAAGGCAGTCTGGTGAGTCTCTTAGTGGCAATCTCACACAAAACCTACCATCACTCATACGTGCTGTGTTTTTAAGAAACTGAGTTTCGCATTCTCTTTCTTTTGAGTTCATAAAACTCTTTTGGGGAAGCTCTTCGTTTTCCCAAAACTTAGTAAGCATTTGATCGATATTTGAATTAGAAATAGAGGCATGATTGCATTGAATGTTTTTGCTATTATGTCTTGCATTTAATGTACTTAATGGACCGGCAATAACCCAGCCTAATTTTGAATTGTGTAATTTTGGTTTATTGGGCCCTAAAGAGTGTTGTTCACTCGCTAGGATGTCCCAGAAAATATCAGCCCCAATCAATACCTCGACTTGTGCGGGTTGATCGAAATGGGGGTCAGCAAGTAAGAATCCTGTAGGTAAATTCAGATTGCTGATGTCTATGGGAGCCTTTGGTAGGTCTCCTGTAAGATCATTGAGAATGTATGTACTGAATGTGATTTGAAAATTAGAATGTATGGACTTTAGGTTGGTAACACAGCTTTCGACCACTGTATTTGAACAATTGTTACCAATTCCAATGACATTTATGCTTTCAAGAGAGTTGCATTTAAGATTCAATCTCGTTTGTAATGATTTTGTAATAAATGAGGACTGACTGCCGCTATCTAGAAGCGCTCGCACACGTTCAGTCTTGTTGTTGTTCGGATTTTGTACTTCTACCATTGCTGTAGATAAAACAATTTGTTGAGTATTTTGCTGTGAGAATGCCACCAATGACTCACCACTAACCTGGTTTTTGTTTATTGAAATCCTGGGGTCGTGTAGCAATGTGTTATGTCGCTGATTGCACTGACGACATGACCCCATACGACACTCTGAAACAGGATGACCCTGTCTAAGACAATTTTGACATAATTTGAATTGAGAAACAATTGCTAGCCGTTCCTGTACGGATTTAGCATTGAAATTAGGGCAAAAATATATTCTGTGATTTTCGTTACAAACAACACAAAGAAAAGCCTTAGTCTGTGAGGGATTATGTGAGACAGCAAACGTATTAGTATGATTATTAAATTGTCTACCTTGTTTGTAGGATTGTGATTGTGATTGTGAGTGACGCGGAGCACATTGTGACTTAAAATTTGACAAGTTGTTATTTGCACTCGTATTCGTAGATCTGCCTTTATTGACTGACTCTAAAACGTCAGCACGATCAGTTAAGAATTTATTAAATTGATTCAAGCTTGGAATATCCTCAATCGTGTTTCGGTACTCCTCCCATTTCATGATGGTATGACTATCGAGCTTTGAAGACAACATGTGTATTATCATCATATCCCAATGAGTAGTGGGAAGGCCTAAAGTGGCCAGAGCACGTAGGTTCTTAGTGACGTGGTCGACCAAGAATCGTAAAGACTTCTCAGACTCGCGGGTTATAGTCTGAATGTTTAATAACGAATCTTAAGTGATTGCTTATTAGAATTCTTTTATTGTTGTACCGATTACAAAGGAGACTCCATGCTTCTTCGTAATTTTTAGAGGTGATCTCAAGATTAGAAATGATACGAGCTGCGTCACCTTGTAGGTATGATAATAAATAATGAAATTTATGAATGTCGGCAATACGTTCGTTCTTATGTACTAAGCTTACGAAAGTATCACGAAATTCTAACCACTTGAAGAGGGTTCCGTCGAATTTTGAAACCTGGATCTGAGGAAGTTTGTAATTCAGAGCTTGAGGTTCGGGAAGACAATGAATAGTTGACGTTCGCCTTTGCAATTCACTTTCGTTAAGATTACTGTTGTCAAAAGTTTGTATTAGAGTATTAGCTAAAGCTATGTTCTTGATGATGCTGTTTTCAATGTTTTCCCGTTCCTCGAGTTCAACCTCCATGCTTATTTCATTTAAAACCTCGATCTCAGTTTGCACAATATCAAACCTCGACGAAACACACTCAAATTTACTTAATTTTACATTTAATTCAGCAATTTGCATGTTAGATATATCTATTGACTGACTTATACGATCTAAATAATTTTTGAATTTGGTTATTTGTCCCTTTATAGAACTTCTCTTTACAATTAATTCCTTTAATTTAGTCTCTGCCATTGTGTAATGAATTTAAAATAAAGTACAACAACGTTAAAGTAAAAAATGGAAATTGTATGCTATTAAACTATGAATAATGAAAAGAAGATCTCAAAAATAGTTATGAGGGAATAAAATAAAAAATCTCACGCTCCTCGTTCTCCGGAATCTGCAGCAGGAACCAGTCAACAAGCCACTCAACACACGCCGCACCACAGCTTTATTGTTATTCAGCAAGTAGGTAGGTATTTGGCTGGTCGACGCAGCGAGCCTGGAATGTTCGGCAATCACGGTCAAGGACGCGTATTTATAAATAGATTATTTTATCGTACGATTGATAATCACACGAGAAATCAATTGAATGACTTATTTATTCCTGATTTGTCAAAATAAGGTTCGAACTTGACAAAATCCTTAATAATTGATGTTAAAATGTGGCCAATTATCATGAAATAATGAAATTTATTGCCTTTATTCACTTTGCTATAACGATATTTAGAGATTATTTACTGTTAATTTTAAGAAATATCGAGAATTTACGTTGTAGGTATGAATTGTATGAGGTAAGTTTTGATTACGTAATCAAACACGTTTTCTTTATAATATTCAAAAAAAAACACAAGCAGAGGTTGCTACTATAGTGAATAAAGGATAGGAATGGAATATTTTGAGGAATAAACGGGAATTATGTAAGATGTATGTGGATTGAGGTTAAGATGTGGGATGAAAGGAGTGGCACTTATCTGTTGTAAATTGATGAAACTGCATGTATTTCCAGTGCGATCTTTTGTGAATCGCTGCCCAGATTGGTTTTGTTGACTTCCGATCCAGTCCTGATAGAAATCCTTGCCTTTCCTTGATATTTGGTCCAGATAGAAAATCGTCCTTGTGGTGTGTTATAATTTGCTGCTGAAATTTGTAAATTCCTGGAAAATAACTGTGATACTGTCCTGTCACGGTCGCCAATTTTTCCTGTTTGCGCACAGGAATGTAATTTCAAAGAAACTCATAAAAAAACTCTTCAAATAATTTGTATTATGTGACTTGCATCTATACAGGACTGATGTCTTATCGAAAGGTGAGTGAATAAAAAAAGATTGTCTTCTACCCCAACTTGACATTACGAAATCACAAATATTATTTACTTAGAACATTCAATAGCAAGATTCATTATCATGCGTCTTTGCTAACAAAATTTACCTAGGCTCCAACAACTATATTTCAGTGTACAATCATTCAAATTAAGCGTTTAATATCTCGATCGAAAGGTAATTTTTTTTTTGTTATATACTAGGTATGTACCAATTTAATTTCACAGAATTATTTAAAATTAAGGTTCTTGCCTACAATATATCAGCCTATTGAATAACTGAAATGATTATCATTAATTAAAACGCTTCGAAATGACAATCATAATCTTTATTAATATTAAACTTTGTTTATTTAAAAAATGCTTCTTTAGTTTGAATCTTCGCTTACAGTATCCGAATCTTCGATTGTGTTGGAGACACACTGCAAATTATTATAAAATATGTGATAATGTTTAGGGATTGCTTCAACTCTGCAGAGACTCATCAAGTCATCGTAAAGTGGTTTTGGTAAGGCAATTGGCTCTCTGTAAAGATTTGTCCATTCATTCCCTGCAACATCAGTTATTGGAGTTCTTTTGCCCCTCCCTCTTGAGGATCTAGTGGTTGGTGCAGTATTTAAGGAAATATACTCATCTTCAAAGTTGTATTTGAAAAAGATAACATCGGGATGATCCGCAGTGATTTTAATTTCGTGAATCTTTGACCACATAACTTTTTCATTAGTTTGGTCTGCTCGTAACCAGTATCGTTTGCCCATCATCTGCTTTAAATCAAAAAAATTGTGTTGCTCCATTTCCATTAGCTGGAATTTTTCACCGTTGATCTTGGCAATCATTATTATACCATACATTTGATCAGGAGTAAATATTGTATGATTCTTTTTTGCTCTTTCAATAAGAGAATGCATGGAATCTCCTTCGGATTGGCTATGGCCAGTCTCAAAATATCTATGTTTTATGTTCACACTATACTTTTTGGCCAAATTTAAGTAAAGAGCAAAGATAATTCTATTTTTATTGTGGCCAGCACAGCCATCAGAATAAAATATGAAATTCTTCATACCTTTATTGCTTTCGCATTCAATGAAATTTAAAAGACAACTACCGATTTCATTTGCCCCTCTTTTGGCTATTTGATAATGCCAAAGATAGCAATAACCTCTTCCACTTAATGAGTTATAAATCGTAAAGTTATATATTGGATACTTTCGCTTATAATGAAATATACCCACCTCTGATTGAGGGATCGTCAGAATTTTTTTACAGGTCATAAATAGCGACAACAGTATTCGTAGGATCGCTTTCTGCTTTATCTTTAGTTTTAAGTTCACGAACACATTCTTTATTTCTTATGTGCTTTGTATAGGACTCTTTGAGTTGTTCTTTTCTTTCATCATCAGCTTGATGATACAAAGTACATTGACCGCAAATGTCTTTTTTTGGTTTATGAAATGAATAATTGAATTTTGTATTGAAAATTGTTTCATACTGTCGTTTTGTAGCCATCTTTATATCGTTCGAATCATTTTCTTTCTCAAACCATTCTACATATAGCCGTTACATTTTGGATATGTTTAACGTTTCTTCTAAGTATAACTTTCTGGTGTCTTTGCGCACATAATGTGATTCTTTCGTCGGAAATAGATTTATATGTGCAATAATACTTTGTTCAGTTGAAACACTCATTTTTCGTGGTCTATTATCATGATGACCCCTGTTATCTTTGACTTCTTCACATTTTTCTTTCTCTATAGCAGTGTAAACTGTTTTTTCAGTAATGCTAAGGGTATTAAAAAAAAATTTTTACATACCTCAATTTTGTCTGAGCCATCCTTGAAATAATACTTAATAGTTTGTGTCCTGTTTTTGGTTCTAACTAATTGCATTTTTTTAATGTCATTAGTAGTGATATGTCTTAAAATGTATTGCCACTGGTCTTCGTGACTACCAAGTTTCCAAAAGGCGTTGAAAATGGCCTGTCGTTTTTCTTGGGTTATTTTATTACCGCATTTCTTATTGCATGTACATACATCTCTGATCTTTTTGGAATCAATTTTTTTCTTTGAACAGCAACCTTTATACTCTTTCCCTGAATTTTTGAGTTTTTTATTCTTAACTCTTTCCCAATCTTCTACATATCTTTTTCTCTTTCTTGTAAGTTCTTTAGTAGTTTGTGGTAAATCAGATGTGGATGGAATATTTTAAATCGTTGTAGATTGACTTGGATTTCCAGATACTGACGGAACACTTTCTGTTGTTGTCGGTTCGCTTTGAAATGGTGGTTTGACAGATATGGACGGAACATTTTCAGTAACTGTAGATTGGCTTTGAAGCGGTAGTATATCAGATACTGACGAAACATTTTCAGTCGTCGTGCATTGGTTTGCAACTAGGAGATCTTGATCAATATTATCAGGTACACTATTATTGTAACTATCAAGCAAGCAATTACTAGACTCCACATCTAAATTATCTACCCTTGCAGTTTGATTTTCAGTTGAGGAACCCGAATCTGTGGTTATAATATTATTGCGATTATCAATTTCAATGTCGACCGATGCACTATATGGTATAAGTTCGTATATTTGAAGATCTTGACATACATACATTTAGTAATGCATATGTTTTATTTCCTTCTTGTTTTTAACGCTCGTGCCTGCTACTTGTATCGCACTTAATGTCGTACTGTCTGTCGTTTCATAAACACCGAACAATTCTACTGATGGAGATGGAAGATTCTCTTCAAATCTTATTTTTCGTTGACGAGGTGTAGTGTATATTGAACTTGATGAAGCAACAAAATCAACATTATCAAATATTGTAGACTCATATGAAATATTAGAAGGAGATTGCAATAATTTTGATTGAAAATCAAAACTCGGAGAAAGACATTGTAAACTTGGACTACAGGTTCCAGATAACTTATCGTCTTCCACGGCTTTCGTTATTGTTATTTCTTTCATATTTTCCTTATCACCTTCACTAGGAAGCGTAATGCCATCTAAAACAAAAGAATGCCTATTAAGAATAAAAATAATAATATCAGTGTCATTTCTTTATTTATTTATTTAATACCATTTGCCCTATTAAGCCTTATTAAGCCCTATTGCCCAAATGCACCGATTGATGTAAACATGTATTGTGTGCTTTTATAAAAATATGGTATGCAATTTTAGGTATTAGCAGATTAATTTAAATCGGCCATTGCAAAGAAACTTAATTACGATGCAAGGAGATTAAGCTTCCCTGTAGTCGGGCATTGTAAAGGCTGTGACATAACTTTTTGTAAGAATTGATATATTTTTGTCATTTGTTCAACTCTAACTTTGGTGCAACCTACTTTTATACAATGAAATGAAATTTGAATTTCTCAAACACCTTGCTACACTCCAAATCATCAAAACAAAGTAGGTAGTCAGATAAATCTATGTCGTGTTTACCGACTATGTAGGTACAATAAAGTTACTAATAATCAACTCAATAATCCACTTACCGTCAACCATATCTAACATTCTTTTCGCTCGACTCTTTCCTGGTAATAATTGTCTTGCCATTTTTTAAAACACACATTCACATTTGTTTTTCTTGAAACATTTGATAGCGGCCGCCTATTTCAAGTTATGCAAGTAATGTGCGTAAGACGTCACGCGCTGCACTGATACCGCCCCCCCGAATCATGTCAATATTTGTATGTATTGTTTACGTAAACATCATGCTAAAAAGAAAGGGGTATTATCCTATGCTTAGGAGTGAAAGAGATGGTGGTCAGCGTAAGGTGGCTTACGCCGCTATAGAGCTACAACAAATTTACGAGAAAAAAGGCGTAATAGCTTTTGCAAAATGAATGGTAGGATGATTACTTCGTATTAAGTACTTACATATCCAAGTTTATGAATATTCATTTTGAGAAAAGCCGGTAACTGTATTACCGTATTTTTTTTAAAGCAAATAGTGTAAGAATGTTTGCTGATCTTTTATTATAAGTTTCAGGAAGTAAGACAATATTACATAACTTAATCGTTTAATGATTTGCCATACAATAAAGCTGTTAATGTCAATAAATACATTTAAATATTGACAAGAAGGTGACATTTGACAGTTGTTTACTTTCAGCCCTAGGGCTGAAAAAAACTTTACAGCCGTAGGGCTAAAAGTGAAGCTTCCAACCCTATGCTCAGGCAACTTCAAGCGTACTTTCCGTGTATGAGTAATGAAAAACGTTTTTTTTAAATTGATAAGACACTTAAAAATTTACTGCACACAGTTAAAGTTATAATTATGAAATTGAAAAGTGCAATTAATAATAGGGAGATAATTTATACTTAATTTGAATTCAGCTACATAATCACGAAAACCTTTAAAAAATACGACGTTTACGATCTACCCCAAACGCAAAAAGCAAACCATATCATTCAAATAGTAAATTCGTTCATTTCAAGTCACTTCCAAATCGTCCTACTAAATTTCCTATAGGTATTAAAATTTAAATTCTAAAAGGGTTCAAACAATTATAAATTAGTTTCTTCATAGGCAACCTATTCTGCCGCTAAAATATAACATCGGAGAAGGTCAATCAATGTTCCGAAAGCTTTCCCAGAACCGAGAGAGGATACTACGTTTCCATCGTGACACAATTCGTTGGCAAAATATTGAGCACCCAGTAAATTGTCGACGTACAGCAACAGCAACACTGTGGAATTCGTAGCAGCTACTCGTAGTAGTTTCTAGGAATAAAGGGTCAGCTTATGTTGGCAATGTCTCTTTCCGGATGGGGGATCTGTACATCGCGCGGACTACGACATGCCAATATCCGACCGCGCTGACAAATACACCAATATGAATGGGATTTATGTAAGCGCCAGATCCGATGTCTTCACAATGTATGCTTCTTAATAGGGGTTAACAAGATTTAGATTGCCAACCAGTTCGGTTATTATAGTTAGTTTAGTGTTGAATACCATGCAAGGTAAAACTAGTGTTCACTCAGCACTTTGACAAGTTATTTATGTTTTTAATATCATTGCCACTCACATGTTACTACATCAAAGCTACGATCCGCGCCTTAGCAAGCCCAATGTCTAATCTAATCTAATAATCTAAAACTAGTATGAATCAAGCCTTTAACAGCTGATTAAGTTTAAACAAACGTATTATAACAGCTGGAAATAATATTTTAATTTGCGCTCTAAAGATAAAGGGATATAGTATAAAACTATCCAATGCCAACCTCTACAAATTCCTTGTAGTTCTAGCGGTACATCCCGAAGTTCAGTCAAAACGTGCAAATGGTGTTAAAGGCATGAAAATCGGAACGATTGATCTTTAGGTCATATGAATAAATTTGACCCGTAGCACGAAAAAAAAAAAGGGGGTTATGGCGACATCTTTTTTTGTATGGGAAAAAACTTTTGCTCTGCATCCTATCGTGTGAAGTATCTAATGAAAGGGCTTACCGAGCCAATTCTAAAAATACTTTACATCATTACATTATTAGCGACTTGTATTATATAAAAATCATTTTCAAAACATACCAAGTTTGGGCTCCCTTCAGATATGATACGTTTGAATATTTTTTTTAAAAATATGCTTCTAATGATACGTAATATTCTCATAACTAACCCTAAAAAAATATTTTTGATAGTATTTACAGTTAATTTTTTTGTTATTTTTTCTCAATTTAACAAAATGTGATAAAATTTAAGTTTTAGACAATGAGGATAATGAATACAAACTTTCTAGTGCGTATCTTGTGAAGTCCATAATGGTTCCCAAATTTTATCACTTGGCTGCTTCCATCCCCAGTTCATGGGTGGCGTTAGGGTCCGCTCCTGTTTGTCAGGTTTTCCCCACAATTGTCCAGCTTAATATCCCGCCCGTTTCCCGTAAATAATATTAAAAACTCCTCTCGATATTATTCATCATTTTGTGGTTAAAGAACATTTATTCTCATAAAGAAATACATGAAGATTTCACTTACATGAGAACACATTTGCAAAGTACACATTAAATAGTACGGCCGAAGAACAGGTGAAGTCATTTTTTCTCATTTACACCAAACACAAGTAGGTACACTGCACTTGACTACTGATATATTATGTAACATTTGGATATAACTACCTGACTACGTTAAGAGTTTAATATTAAAAGAAATTAACACAATAAATTGCAAACCATTACAATACCTTTTATAAAATTTTAAAGAGGTTATCTATTATTCGACGTTTACTTATCGGGCAAAAGGTGTCACAGTGCAGTTACAATACAGTAGGTGAACTTGTTACTTTTTTAATACAGGTATAGATTCTAATACATATTGTTTCAATTTAACCTTGTATTCATTAAGCGACTCTGCACACTTCACGTTCCGAGGAAGTTTGTTGTACATTTGCACCCCTGCAAAACTAATTGACCTTTGAATTTTATTAGTATTTATAATTATGGTGATTAAATAACAAAAAACCTAAGGCCTTACAGGGTCGGCAATGCAAGAATTACCTCTTACTAGTAATTGCACGTGTTCATAGGCTGAAGTATAAGATATTACTATCAGGCGGCACAAGCTGCCATCGATGTTGCATTAAAAATGTCGCCAAATTTTTCCGATAACATTCATTCCAGAAACCGAGTATAAAAAAGCTTGTTCGTTGAATCGATACCTACCTCAAATTAGTCATTCGTTCAAGGAATAGGATTTATATACAGGGCTATTGAAAAAACATCAACAACCTCGCAAGACTAGGTAGCTACCATCATACAAAACAACATTTGTTTTACGAGTTTTATCATAACTCAGTACATTAATTAAAAATGATTTTCCAAGTTTTTATTGTACTGTCGTGACATTTATAAATCTATGTGACCCTTGATTCGGAAGGATTTGTTTACCTTATTTTGCGATGCCATGCGCACAGAGCTATGAACATTCAGACGTAAAATTAAATTGATATTTATTTTTGTATGAAAGTAAAATGTGTCAAATTATCAAAAGTCATGGAACAAATGTTGTTGTGTATGATGGTAGCTACCGAGCCTTGCGAGGATGTTGATGATTTTTCAATAACCCTGTATAAACACTATGTTGCTTTATTTCTCGGATAATACCTGAAACTGGATCACAGCTCCTACATAGCCCACACGTTAAACCGATAACTATATTTATCTCCGCTTAATAAGGTACATCAAACATATTAGGAGTGCTAGATTGCCATCGATATCCACTACTAGTAATGATAGAAATAAGTTAGCTCACACAGAAAAAGGAGAGAGATATAATGATTATATTAATTCAATAGCAGAACCAGTAGCACCTCGAAGTGCAAAATCAATCCTTTTAAAAAATTATTGTGAAATATTTTAATAAGAGACTGTTACAATTTCCCCTGAAGTAGTGCATTGGCATTGCCGGAGGACCTGTATCTTGTTCCTGCGTAGTTTGTCAAATATGTCTAGGTGCTAATGTCATCTTAAAGCTTTCAACAAGCTATGTAACGACAGCTAAGGAGCCATACTACTCTCTCCATAACTCAGAGAAATAAATAGTTGAAATTGCACTATAGTGTTGCCACTCGAAAGTCGATTATCGATAGTTTCTAAATAATAATTTGATTACTTTAGCTTCGACAATGCTTTCTTTTCATATCTTAGGCTTGAAAACTAAAAAAAAAACTAATTTCGGATCACGCTCGATATTTTCAAGGTCCGAAATTAGAATTTGTCTAGTTTCCTATCTTTAGAGTTTCTAGGTAAATATTTTATTAAAAGAAACATAAGTGTGGCTATCGATAACAAAAGATAATTCAACACCATCAAAAGCTTTTTTATTAATAAATGTTTTGATTCTATTACATTTAACTACAACTTACACAACATCCATAGTTTGTAGTATGGGAGCGACCATACTACTTATAAGCTCGCTGACCTAACCATACATCGATAGAATTGCTTTTCGTCATTTAGTAGGATTATGAGATTCTTTTACTTGATCGTTTAATATAATCTATTTAGAATAAAACTATCAACAGTTTCGCAACACTATTTTGTACATTCCGACCGAGTCTGTATCTTTTGTCGTGACAGCCGGGCGGTCCAATGTAATACCAGATCTTTGTGGTTTGGCTCAGCTGGGCTGTCTGCACGGCTCTTGATGGCAAGCCGGTAAATTAGTTTTGTGTAGTTATTTTAATTACAATTGTTGATTTAAATTCCTAAATACACAGACGTCAATATTCTGGTGCGTGTTCTACCGCTGCTACACAAAAAAACTATTCAATGCTACCCACGGCTACTTAATATCAACGCACCGGTCGCCTTTGTCAATGAGTTCATCCTCACACTTTGGTTCAGTTTGGTTTTAGAGATAATAGGAAGCTTAAATTGTGGGATTAGATCTCTGGCGAAATGTTTGAAGTTCTTCAAGGGAAGTTTTAAAACGTTTTTAAAGGGTCGGATCGCGCGAGTGATAGCCCTGTTGTTGCACGGGTCTATTAGCTACGTTAACCAAATGTCCTACGTAATTGTACATGAATACCACGTCACACACGAAAGTATAACACGTTTACCAAGAGCAAGTTCCATGTCCAATATTGTTATGAATGCCTGGTTGTGTTCGCGCAATATTTTCCCGGCAGGTGCAAGTATAAGCAGACTACTTCAAATAACAAAGCAAAGGTTTTATTCCACTGTTTATGCTCCTCCATAAGCAGCAGGCGTGCGAGCCGACCTAACAATTATACCCGGAGCTACATTAAGCGCACTTGGGCTACGTATGTACGCGAGATCTCAAAATTACACTTCGTTTAATACTTTTTTTTATGATTATTACATACAAGACGTTTTACCGTAATTTCCATGCATTCAAAATGTTGTTATCTTCATATTGCCTAACATGCTTTGTAACTTATTTTGTAACTTATTTATATGAAGCTAAATAAATAAACTTTTTTTATACCACTTTGTTGGCAAGCAAGCACGTGGACCGTATGTGACCCCCCATGGCTTTTTTCTCGTCAGCGAGACAAACAATGGTGATCTCCCCGTTCCACTTAATGGTGGTACCTTGATGAGAGAACCTTAGCTACCAACATAGATGCGTATCATAATGAACCGGAATAGACCGCACGGATGATGATCATAATATCATTATGATTGAAAGAATCGAAAAGTAAAACCCCGCGGCAGCGTCGAGTTCACTTAGAGATCGCACAGTTGTGACGGCCTGATGTCTCGGCAAAATAATGATAAACGTGCTTTTGAAAATATGGTATTTTCTTAAAGAGCCGTTCATCCGTTCCTCCCATAGACATGAATTGAAACAGATGTCACCAGTGGAAGAACTTAGCGTGTCAAAAAGGAGACAGATGTAGATACCTATTTCAACGTTGCGGCATTCAGGCTATAAACGCTCTACCAAAATATGGACAGATGTCAAGTAGACTTCTAATCATCATTACTCTGTCTATGAACCAAAATTCTAATCATTAAACACTGTCATGACGTCCCTTCAAGCGTCAAGTACTAAGTAGTTACATATGTCAGTCAGTACTTAGTGCGGGTCGCGCCGTCCAACGCTCGACGCTCCGCATTTTCGTAAATAAGGCCCAAAGGGTCATGCTTTGTTTTCACGCAGTCTGGGTCTTCATTTATTTCGACTTATGGCTGTGTTTCCCACTCATATTTATCACTCGAGAAGACATCTAAAGGCTCGCTCTACAGATATCTCGCGCTCGGCTGTATCTCATTATTTCAGCCGAAATCCCGGAGTCTGGATTATCCGGGATTAACGTTCTCTCGCAAATGAGCACCGCTTTTTCCTCCAGTGATTCGTATTTTTAAAGGTGCTTGTTAACGCCTCCGTAGCTCATAATGTTGGAGGCTGTTTGCTTTGCTTCTCTTATTACCGATTTGGATTTTGTGATTCAAAGGCCGTTTACCTCGTCGATTAAATTTGAAGAATGCGAGTCGTCGAATAAAGAACGTTGGTATTATTGACTTCGATTTTAGATTGTGCCCTACAGTGAATTCTCTCCTTCTATAATTTTATAGAGCTACTGGGTTCTGGGTCGCAACATCTTACAGAAAAGCGCAGTAGAGCCGTAGTGCGTTTTTACTGGTAAGTTAGGTAGCCAGAGCTCATTGGGGAACTTTTGTTTGACCAGCTGGAGGACCTTAAGGTTTACTCAATACTTTACCCGCACCGCAACAGCAGGGCATCGAGGTGTATTTAGACTACGGCTAGCCGCCAGCGCAAACTTCGCGCCGTCCGCGAGGTGTAAGCTCGCAGTCAACGAGCCGTCCGCGAGGTGCAACCTCGCAGACCACGCGCTGGCCGGGAGGTGCAAGGCTCGCAGTCCACGCGCCGGCCGCGAGGTGCAAGGCTCGCAGTCTACGCGTAGGCCGCGAGGTGCAAGCTCGCAGTCCGGGCACTGGCCGGCACGCGGTCGGCCGTGCTGCCCGTGCCGTTGCAGCCCCGTGATAATGTGAAGTGACCATTATTCCTTTTTTCTGATTATACAAAAGTTCATTAAGCCTCACAAGGTTGGCAACGCGCAGATCTACCTAGCGAAGAGCGAAGCGACTAGTGCGTTAGGTTGACATCAACGCTAAGTTGACCCCATGAGCCCACCCACCTACTGCCTGCCACCGGGCGTGGTGGTGGTATGGGGCCTGCCTGCCTACCACTGCCCGCCCAAAGGGGCGCAGCGCCTGGCCGCGAGGCAAAACCCTTTGTAGGGAACCAGTGTTCCGGGGCTGGCCCCCCCTGTGCACTGCGGCTCGGTGGGGCTGCATCGCCAGATGCGGCAGTGGTGTGAGCCAGCGGGCTTGAGTACGGGGGTGCTTTTGCCCGCTATGCACGGCTTACACCGCGATGGTGTAAGTACTTGTGTGCTCCAGGTCCTTTCGTGGCCTTCCCCGTTTATTGGGTGGTCGGCTGGATGGGGCCCCAATACGGGTCAGCAGCACTGGCGGCGGGGCGTTGCGAAACTTTTTAAGCCGCTGAAGTGTTGAGGTCGAGTTCCGTGGGGTTTTAGTCGCTAGAAGTCCGACATTACCTTGTCGTTTCCCCGGGTGCTGAGGTATCCATGAGGATTTCCCCACGAAAAAAAAACGCTAAGTTATTGAGTTAGTATGTGTTCGGATTACAAATCGGTAGGAAGAACAATTTCGGGTAAAGAACTTTAGGTGAGCCAATATGGATGGATTAACATCGTCGGTGGTACCACAGATTACTTAATAGTTAGTACGTAACAGATATATCACATCCATAGAAAAATTAAAATTTTCTTAATCCTAAATGCGTGCTGTGACAGACAAATATTCAAATTCAAAAGACGCATAACGTTTTTTGCCTTAAACTAATAATGCATACTGTTAATAGCCATAATAGTAATTTGCCATAAGCCTTTATAGCATAACTTCATAACGCATAACATCAAATGGCCGAAACTTGTAAAGCATAATCATAAAAAGGTATAATTTCGCTAAGAATAAGTATCAAAAGGCATAATTTTTATTTGCCACAATATTCAAAGGAATACTATTCAAATAGCATACATAAAATAAGCATACCTAACTCAAAAAATTCCTTAACTCATGAAGAATAACACCTATTTACCATATTATATGCAAATGCGAGCATGCTTGCTTGCACGCATAATACTGAATAGCGAGTTTTCTGGCGCTGGAATTTTTCGATTATTTGCTATGAAGAGAATGACCAACTCACACTTGACCGTTTTCGATGGTCAGATTTATGGACCTGAGCACCCTTCTGGAGTTTTTAAGGGGACCGAAATTTTCGTAGTTCCAATTATCGGAGTTGAAAATTTAGGTGAACTTTGGCACACCTAGCTAGGGCTTCTTCATTGAAAGCAAGTCATCATAGATAGGTACTCGTAAAGTAATACACATTTACTGCGAGACTATAATGGTCGGTACCTAATAAAGATTCAAAATTACACCGCTGGCCACCGACATTAAGTACAGTTCATCCACACACTCTAAATCCGCAATGTCTCACACTCAAACGGTTTCAGACGTTTTTTTCTTCTGAGGAAGCCTAAATTGTGGAATAAGCTTCCTTCCGAGGTTTTTACAGTGAGTTATAGTATGGAGTTCTTCAAAAGGGGTTTGAAAAGGTTTTTGCAGGGTCGACCACGCGCGCGTGATGCCCCTGGTGTTGCACGCGTCCATAGGCTGCGGTAACCACTTACCATCAGGCGGTCCGCGGGCTTGACTGTCACCGACGTAGTTTAAAACACGAGGACTATAATCAATGGTTGATTTATTAGGGTCCTCGTGTAATATTACATTTCTCGGATGTAATTTCTTTACTGAATATGAAAGGAATAGTCACCGCTTTAATTCTTGTATTTAATTTTTTTTAGAACAATTACCTGAAATAATGTATTAATTGTTATATGCTTATTGGCTCTCCTTCATTAAAGGAAGACCTACAATAGTACATTATTGCAAAGGCAGCGAAATAGGCAATTGCAGGTCGAGTATGAGTTTGAAGGCCGAGCCGCAGGCGAGGACGAGAGACGCGAGACGAGAGATTGCCATTTCGGCCGAGGCATATATAGTGCTTTTCTTAAAAAAATGCAAGGAAATAAAAAGGGCCTTTTACATAATAAATTTAATTAATATTATTAACAAAATAACAACTCCGCTTTACCGCCAATTAGTTTTTTTTTATTTTACAATTTGTGCCGAAAGGTAAACGCATCTGTGGCTATACAGCCACGAGAACGCAATGCGTACGATAGATGAAAGAGTTCTAAATTCAAACAGCACACCGTTTCATACAACATTGCCGGCGCGCTCTTCGTTCGAAATTCAAAGAACGCGCCGGGAAGTGATTTTGGGTTTTCAGTCTACGTAAATATGATACTTCGCGTGTTCTTTATTCAAAAGTAATGACAATATTTCCGAGCATGTTTAAGAAAAAATATTAATGTGCTACTTATGCCATATTATTAGCGAAGCACTACTGTCTACATTGTAATTAAAATGTACGTGTGAGGAGCTCTGTTATCCAGGCAACGTTTTAATTAAAGCAACACTTGACCTACATGAACGCTCAGATAGTAATTTATTAGGGTGTTGTAGAATAATTTGATTGGCCTCAATCGAATAATAATAATTTATCCACTAGGTAACAAGCAAGTACTACACTAAAACTTCATCTAAAATAACCACAATGTGTTATTTAATTGATTTTTTAATTTCTTTAGGCTAAAACTTTAGCAGTAACTCAATAATTCTGAAAATGTCATGTATGTCTCATGAGTTTTTCTTTATTTTTATCTGAAGATACTGAGTTGTAGAAATAGTAATAAAAAGCAAAAAAAAAAATTGTAATCCTCTTAATAAATTTTCTTATTTCATCTTCATCGATAGTTGTTTGATTTTTTTTCTTACTGGCCAATTAGAGTTCACAGGATTATTAGTAACTTAATTTTAATAAAGAATGTTAAAAACTCAGCTTTTTTTTCATTTGGCGAAACCGCATAGTGTATTTAATTACGAATAAACATTGAAAACACACAATGAATGGAACCTACCACCATTTGTAGAGTTATAAATATTTTTCAGACCAATTTTTCAAATATACCAGTAATTTATGCCCATTACTGTATAAATTTTAATACTCATAAACAACATGGAGTTTTATAGCGTCTATAAATAAATATTAAGCCGAGCTATTAAATTGTCGTAAAATATGAACGTGTATTCAAGCCTTATTTATTTGATCGAAGATAATGTTTGTTACATGTAGGTCGGTGAAAGAGTAATTGTGTATACAGAATGGGAGGGGTGGAGTAATTCTTATCTTAAACTGTAATTCTGAACAACACTTGGGAACATAAAAAATGAGCTAACTACCTTCTTTAGGGAGCACCCTAGAGCCCTAACCAAAAGAGCACTAATATCACAAAAATAAACTTTACAAACAGCCCGCTCTCGCTTTTTTTCCAGTATAACTATCTAAACTTGCCTGACCGCCTGGGGTTACTATTTTACTCGCTTTGAATTTTTAAAATAAAGCAGGTTATATGTACCTACTTGACAGAACCCTCCAAAAACAAAATACATCGTGTGAAAAATTGCACCAAGTTCGACAAAAACAATCGAGACAATGCGATTAGCCACCACACCGATTCTGACCGGTATCGCCTATAAACTCACTGTGTCTGTGTGCGTGATCAAAATGGCGGTTTGTTCTAAGCGGACCATCTGTCCGGGGCGCCCCGCGCCGCATGCGTTATTTGTGCTAATAATGTTTCGATTATTATAATGTATGCTGATAATACATGGGAATGGCATCAAATGTTTCGATTAAGCTTTAACGAGTACTCATATCATTGTCATACATTTTTAAATTAGTCGAAACGATAGTAGGTCGCTCTTGGTTTTTATAGTAATTTCGGTAACGTAGTTTAATTAAGCGTGTATTCATAACGTTATGGTAATAGATATTAACAATTTACATTACTCGGTGATTAGCTTAGTTTGAGGGTCCATAAATCGGTAGGTCTTCATTACTGAAAATGTTTGACTTAGACTTGTTTGCCTGAAGAAATATAATACAAGAAATCTCGTTCGTGTTGTTTCGTAACAAACTAATTTCAATAGCCTAATCTCAAGAAGATGGGGGTTTATTTATTGAAGGTTGATCTAAGGGTGCACACCCACGTCAGACTTTTGTCGGACCGATAATCGGGCCGATTTTGTATTTCATATTATTTCTGACCTACTTTTTGTTGGACGTGTGCGTTGCTCCATTACTATCAGTACGTTCTATTTTTCTCCTACAAAAAATCGGTCACCGATTATCGGACGTGGGCGAGCAGCCTAATACGGGACGTCTTCCTCTCTCTTGTTGATTTAGCAAACTACGGCTGAATTCTCAGTATTGCTGAAATTTAATGTAAAGGTAGGCTTTTGAGCATTACATCACAGAACTGCCTCCCTGACATGACGAACATTCGCCTGTAATGTACATTTCAGATTCGATTTTACGCATTACAATACTGCCTTACAAAACTTCAAGGATATTATATCAAAATATTCCACATTGTAACATCAAGTTGCGTACTGTAATGCGCGGTTCTCCTCTCGTCCTGATATAATGCTCGAATTTGTAATGTACCGTACCCTTTTAGGATGGTGGGAAAGGAAATAAATAAATAAATATTTAGAATATGCGTATGATGAGAGAAATAAAATTGGGTATCTCAAGTAGTGAGTTACAGTGTCCTAATGATAAATCAAAACCACTGTCCTCGATGGCTGACGTCCGATGGAGCGCGGCCGTCCTCTTTATCAGATTCCCGGTAGAAGCGGTACTATCTGCAGCAGTATTCGGCAGCTTATCAAAAGGAACGGTGCAGGGGGCAGATTTCCATGTGGTACCGTAGTCCGGAACCGGTACCCCGATATCGGGGTAACAAAACACACTGTTGATAATATTTGAAGTAGAAAAAAAATAATCAACGACACTTTTGTAGTTCGTCGAGATAAGGCAACTTTCATCAAAGGGCGTGCGTCCTTGCGTTTATATAGCTTCGCTCGGACTGTTGAGAACTCGTACACTCGGCCGAACCCGTTCCTACGCAGCGTTCACTCATCGTTCGCGTTTACCGAAATTACAATTTAAGTTAATGTATTATTATTTTTTTACCCTTTTTAATAAGTTTTTATTGTTTAGAATTTAGGATAAGCTTTGTTTTTAATATTGTTTAATTTAGTTTTTATTTAGTTAATAAGTTAGTTGTTAGTCCTATTTTCCTAATCCTACTCTTAAAGACTGTAACGAACCGTTACAGTACAAGACAGCAAGCACATTACAGTTTGCGCACTGTAATGCTCCAGGTGAGAGAGCACCAATAACACTATACTATACACCGGTAATTTCTCGAGATAACTGAAATAGAAGAGAGCAGTCTAGCAAACTGGTTTTTTTATAATTATTATTAAATTGAAAATATTATTAAGTGGCAATTTTACTTCATTAGCACAAAATCTATGAGATTTAGATAAATAACATAATAGTCTTTATTCCACATACAAATACAACAGTTTAATTTCAGAAGTAAGACACTTTAAAGTACAATTAAGGTGGTTTAACGCTACTTAAGAGCCGGTCCACGCGGCGCGTTGCGTCAGCGTTGCGTCGACGTAGCGCTGTTGTTGCGTCGTTTTAAATATGAATAATCAGTGTGTGCACACGGTGCGCTACGCAACGTAACGCACACACCCCGGAACTGCAGCCCCCGAGACGAAGCGGGCGGGGGTGTACTGCCTGCGACGCCGGAGCGGTAGCGCTCATTTGTTTATGCGTTGATACTTTCTATTGACTGCGACGTTATTACAAAATGCTGGCCGCAACTGCGACGAACGGAACGTTACGACAGCGTTGTAGTAACGCTGCGGTGACGCAGCGCCCGTGTGGCCGGCGCAACGCGCCGTGTGCACCGGCTCTAACGTTCCGACTCTTTAGATTACAATACTTTTTCTCGGAAACGCTTGGATATTTTAATAAGGTTTCCAATCCGATATTTTAACAAGGCACTTAACCTGCTGCCCATACACAAAAGTTTATTGTTCTTTGTACGAGTATAGACAACATCATGACCGTACAAGCAAGACAAGTAAAAGTTTTGTTCAGTAGAAACGGTAAAAATGTAGAGGAATGACATTAACCCCTTGAGTGTCAGCCGAACACACGGGTGTTCGTAAGAAAACCCTAAGAAAAAAATGCCAAACAATGACTCACAATGCAAAAATCTGAACAATAGAAACACGGGACGAGTTATCAGCCTTTTCACACTGGCGATTCATGCGGGCGATATCGCGACGTCATCGCGGCGGGAACACCATTTCTTCCTGCGCTGCAATGCTCGTGTAATCGCCCCGCTTCACCTACTGTGAAATGGCTCTAAATGGCATTATGTTTACGCGAGTGCTCGTGTTATTCCCATACATTTTATGGTTTGGCGTGTAAAAAAAGCAGCGTTAGTATGCGTGTAGCACTTGGCTAAAACCTTAGAACTGAGGCATGATCAGATCAAAACTAATGATTTTGAGAAAAATCTCTTTACACTATTCAATAATGAATAATAAATATTCCAACTGGAATTAAACTGTTTTATTTGTGTTTATGACGAATGTCAAAGTTTATTTATTTATTTAGATCCATAAGTAGGTACCATACAGGTAATTATCATCAAAAAGACGGATTTAACTTAAACTTAACTAATGTAAAACGACAACCACTTTATAAGTAAACGCATAATAATAAATTGATAATAAAGAAACTAGATACTAGCTTGATTTTCAACAGCAATGACAACAATTTTGGGCCATGCACAGCCATTGCCGCCCGAGAAGAACAAAGGCTTTCTAGACCAGCGGTGTAGACATCTGTAGATATTGTGGTTATACGCAAAGGATAATGCCCAATAGAGTACAACCTATTGCTGTGGTTTTGCTTTGGAATTCTGATTAATATAACTTTTAATAATATCATTTTCTATAGTTAATAATATGTTTGTTCAAATGGGGTTACTAAGTTGAAGCTGCCAACTGCCATCTGGTTTATCTATTCTCATACACGTCATCAAGTGCCATAATAGATATGAGAGTTAGTTAATTCACACTACTTCATGTAATTACCAACATGTCAGTTGTTAGTGGAATAGTGAATGTGTGTTACATGTTACATGTCCTTGGAAGTAGCATACTATTGGCTCATGACATTTTCAATTATATACTACTAGCTATCCGTCAGCGGCTTCGCCCGCGTACTCTCTTTCCCGACAAAATATAGCCTACATTAAAAAAAATAGCCTATGTCACTCACTGATTATGTAGCTTTTTATTCGTGAAAGAATTTTTAAAATCGGTGATTAACCTCAAACATACTGTGGCGAAATCCTCGTTGCAGGCCAGCAATACAGGAGCCGGAGCGCCGGAATTCTTCACACAATATTTAGAAGGAGATGTAGTTACAGAATAGTGAATGAAAGATCGGCCATTGTATAGGGTAAAAGTATAGGTAGGAAAGAAGAACTGTAACAAAATAATAATAAATGAATACAGCGAGTCCTAGGTGATAGATTATCTAACGGTAATCACCTCACCCCGATACACGGGTTCCTGTTACATTATAACTGCTTACACTTGGTTATTCAAAGTATTTAAAAATACACCATCACGTAATTTAAATGGTACTCTGGTAAAATGCTCGCAAGCTCTGTTCAGTACGATAGTTGTGGTAGGAATGACTCAAAATGCTGAACAGGGAACGTGGAACGATAAATTAAATTTTAAAAGGACAGGTACAGAATACTATTGATGGCCAGTAAGTTAAACTATGAAGTTTCCAGCCATCGTGGAGGTTCTAACGTCCACGAGACTGGAACGAAACGGCATCGTTACAATACAAACTCACAAACGCTTACCTCTTTATAATATTGGTTTAATAGATATATTATACTTTTTGAGTACTTTTCAGTGCTCGTAAATGTACATAGCCAGTGCATACGCAGTGAGTTTCATCGGTTGTGAGTCCAAAAGCAGGTTGCTGCTGCGAATAAAAAAGAGAAACCAGAAAGTATGTTAATGTAATTTTCTCCATTCCATATCTCAGCGACAAACTTGAATACTGAATAACTAATTGGGACGACTTGAAAAACCTAACGAACTTCTTGAGTCATAATCAGAGTGACACCTTCACACACATCGTCAAGTACGCTTGGAGGGTACGGGAACATAGTATTTATTGCTACAGCAATAGAGTTCTTCATGTCCACCATATATGAGGAGGTTTGCGAAATAATGATGGCATACGGCTCTCAAACTGCAAAGCTCGATAAAAATATCAAACTAATCTTCAAAACATAAATCTGAATTACCTACCCCTGATGTCAAGCTAGTAATAAATGAATTACGAGTTTCCGAACTGACGTTTATTTCGAGACTGATTCACAGTAACCATTACTGCTAGTTTAATACTCTAGCTTGCCTAGTTTTCATAGAACATTTAGATTTAAGTTTGAAATGTAATATCTCAATAGTATGTATCATTGTTTATCTTGTTGTCAGTCCTATCTAAATAAATATATAATGATATAGATATTTTAATAGAATAGAAATAAAATACAAATACACTTAAAATACAATTATACTTCAATAGTACAAAGCTTATCAGAAAAAATTAAAATTATATTTGATGTTTTTGGCACAGAATGCGTTCGTTTTACATGCTCGAGGTTACCGCGACCGTCGATGGTTTTATGACGCTTGTGGTTCCGACGTCTGGGACCGAAACTAAGACCACCAGTGGAGCATGATGAATTTTCAAATATTCCTGCTTAGGATGGTAACACAATTGGAGAGAATGCGTTCCTAGACACATTTTTATCAATATTCATTAATTAGCTTTCCGCTCGCGGCTGCCAGGTGCAAGCTTTCGCTAATTGACCTATAGTTCTACTGAATATTATTTTTAATTACTTAACAAACTGAAAACAACCACAAATACTTGATTTTATATGAGAGTTTAGGCGTCAAAGTTAAACTTACAGACAGACAGCTACTTTCCCATATATAACATTAGTAGGGATCTCACTGTAACTTACGACAAATAACACACAGGATAGAAAATGATTTAGTTAGAGATATTTGCACCCAAAAGGGCAGTCCAATCCCTTACGCCCCACCTCTCTTGTATTTATAATATGCCGAGAAGATGCACGACCTCAAATTCCCTACCAAATTTTTCACATTTCCTGCCTGTCCATTTAACTTTACGACTACGTTAGTTTTACCGTTTCAAATACCCAAATTAAACTGACGTAATATTAGTGATTACGTGTATTTTTTTTAGGAATTCATATGATTTGTTATATTAGTTTTTTTTTTATATTGCCTTTCAAGATGACCTCACTCCACCTCATAGAAAGCGGTCGTGAGGTCCAGATATGAGGTTGACAAGCCCAGTCATTCAAACGAATCACTGGGCTGGCCCTCCTCATAACATATGTCTGTTCATAACATAAGTCAGTTCATAACATGAACAGACAGACGATTCTAGTAAGCGCGCTAGATACAATTCATCAATTTATTTATTTATTTGGCTTTGAAATCAGCAGCTGCACTGCACCACAAGGCTTACTTTTTTACAGTTTTAAAACAGATCCCTAAAAGTAATTTTAGCATGCCATCCCAGCAAATTGCGTAGCAATTTGAAAATATTGCTTTTGGTTTACAAAACAACACTTTTGAATAAAATTAAAGCGCAACAAATTTTATCTTCAAACAAAGACAAACAAAAAACTATTGCGTGATGTCTGGAAGCAGAAACTCGAGGCAGCCATTGAACTGAATTGAAAGATTTGAAAGGACTTACAATATTGACTATTTATAATAGTTCGCTCCTCATAAAGTTTATCAAAACGAAAATAAATGTTCTGCACAGATTTCTACGAGAAACTACGATCGGCGCTACGGGCTAAGAAGCGCTACGAAACACTACGATTAAACAAAAGCACAGAAAGCAAGCGAGCGAGCGAAACTCGCAGCTGTTTCATGGAAGTGCTTTTTCCGCTTGGATGTGTGCTACTTTTGTGAAGTTCATTTTGCTTTTGCCGGTAATTATAACTTGGTAAGACTTTGCTGTTTGATGTAATGAGAATTAATAATTACGGACGGAATTAATATTATTAACGTCATTACGGACGGACTTAATAAACTTTGAATAGAAAGTATTTTGATTATTTATCCGCACGCGTGTCATTATGTTTATCAAATATGGAAATTATAGGCTCTGCATTAGCAAGAAAAACCCTGATTACTTTCGGAAATTCGTAACTGTTACGAGTAAATTACTAAGCGAAAATAATGAGCCCAAAAATGTATAGCGTGGTTTCTCGCTTGGCCTGGCCTGGTGTACTGGGTTCTATTTCCGATTTGGGAAACGACTTTTCTGAATTGACTCGTGTCTGGGTGTACTGGGAGACGCCTCTGGCTTGAAGCCCTGTCTGGTACCTCTAAAACAAGGATATTGATCCTTACTACGAGACCACATTGTTGTCTGGTGCATAATTTTTAATATATAAAGGTTTATATACTTGAATGTGGTATATTTATTACAAATAAACAGTCTTAATATTAAGCACACCATTCAGCATCAAAAATAGTAAGAAGGAAAGAAAACATTTATTAATTATAATGTTGATGTAGACTGAGATCATGAAAACTCAGAAAGTATTTATAGAATTAAAAGTAGGATTTCGCATTAAGAGTTGTTGAAGAACAAAGTTGAGTATTGAGTTACCTTAAAGATGTAATGGGTAATCACAAATAGGCATAACATTACAACTTAACGGAGTAATGTAACTTGATATCGTAACTGGTATTCTTGTAATCGTAGGAAAGAAGATTATAGCTAATAGCGATACGGGATAAGATTCTGGTATGTATTTGTGCTAGGCACGGCATTCAGCACGCGTGAGCACATTCCAAACGTAGGGCTTTCAATAGAAACTTAGTGATAAATAGAAAAATTAATAAGCTAAACTGTACCACTGCTAGAAATCAAATCACCGCTACAATAATGGGCTTTTTATTTAGCCACAAACTACGCATGCGGCGCGGCGCCTCTGACAGATAGTCCGCTTAGAACAAACCCGCCATTATGATCACGCACACATACACAGTGAGTTTACAGGCGATACCAGTGAGTTTCAGTGTCGCGGCCAGTCGCATTGTCGCGAGTGTTTTTGTGTTTGTCGAACTTGATGCAATTTTTTCATATGGTGAATTTTGTTTTTGGCCGGTTCTGTAAAGTCGGTATAACCTACCTACTTCATATTTAAAAAAAATGGTTTTCGCAAGTTTAGGAAAAAAGTGCGAGCGGTCCTTCTGTAAACTCTTTATTTTGGGATATAGCCAAAACTTAGCCTTGAAACAAAGTCCGATGATTTAATCGGAGGTACTAAGCCGTGTATTTCATGTCTTGCCAATTTTGAAGTTGACAATCTCTGAATGGTTAAATGCCATAATTACTCAGGCTTTTTGTTGGTGCATTGTAATAAATGCAGCAAAAATACTCGTATACTAAGCTGAGGGCTAAAGTTTTATCGACCTTTAGGGCCTTATCGCACTAGCAGTATGCGACCGTTTTTCAAGCAGGTAAAAAACACAGGCGTCAAATCCGTTACGTGTTCCTGCGCGTCCGCGACGTCGGCGCTGCGTGTCCGCGGCGTCTTCATCCCCTACGTTCGCTCCGCTTTGAAAATAATCACATACTGCAAGTGTGATGAGGACCCGAGTGATTTTAGTAGCGGAAAGGATAGGCCACTCATCCGGAACAATTTTCAGGTTTTGAAAAATGTTTTGGAGGTTTTCAGACAATCGTCCGGGTTTGTGACTACCAGTGATTACTATGACTATGCCAATAGCTATCATTTTTTTTATTATTACTTAAAATGGGTTTGCGTTTGCCCTTAGGCTCTGGTGGTAAGCGATGACGAGGCGATGGTAGGATGGTGGTACACACTTACCTAATGCCTGTTCACTATTATAAGAATGATGATTCGTTCTTCTAATTATGGGACAGCATAACCTCATTGAATTGCTTAGCTTCGCCTAGTAGCAACCCTGTCTTTAACCCTTTGCGATCGCAAGTGATCTGTGTCACGTTACCGAATTGTGTCCCGATACGTGAACACGAGCCAGAGTGGTTTGACTTATGTTGTGTTCGCACGCTATGCCAATCATGTCACGCTGCTCGCAGAAATATGACTAAAGAAAATCATTCAAAGGTTAAGTACTTTTTATGTATTTGGAATGATGTTATCGACTTGACGATGACGTAAGACTGGGGCGTACTGCCTAAGTTGCTACTCAATACACGTTAATAACCCTTAAGTTTTCTTGATACACAATTGTTATTGCTTGCTAAAAGAATAATTAATTTAGAAATGAAAAGTGAGAAATATACTTTTAACAGACTGTACATAAACTATGAATACAGATGATACTATCTAGATTATGATAGTTTTAGTGTCACCGTTACTAGGTATCTAATTTAGTGCCTTTTGTATTGTGGTTTTTTCACCTTCTAATGGCTTAACTCTGAAGCCCTGTGTGCACTTGTGCAGCAGCCAGCAGTTACTTCAGGCCGTGAAATGAGCGATGTTTTTGAAGATAAACGTCTGCTTCTTCATATTGGTTGTTATCACACTCACTTAATTAATTTCCAGTAAAACTTTACAGGGTTCGAAGCCTAACAAACTTGAAAAATCATAACTTCTGAGACTGAACGGGAAATAATAATGGGCGCAGACGATTTCAGTTAGTCTGTAATTTGGACTGAAATATATTTACACAGTTAATTCGACCGTAGGAATGTCGGAATACTACTTCATTTTGAACTACTGGCCAGTTCGCGCAGTGAGTAGAGGACCTGCCTACAGGGCCTAAGTTTGTTGGTTCAATACCCATCCACGATAAACGTACAAATGACGGGTAACTACGTGTTAAGGAATGTATGTATATATCGTATTTGTCGACACGATTGGCGTAGTGCGCTGTGGCACGGTTTCTCGCCCCGCTTTCCGTAGTGTCCCGGGTTCGATTCCCGTCGGGTCAATTCAGGAAACGATTTTTTCGGAATTGACTCGGGTCTGGGTCTGGTGTGAGACGCCTCTGGCTTATTTCCTAATAAGGAACCTCGTAACACAAGGGTATTAATCCCTACTGCGAGACCATCACAAAAGGTGTGTTTTCTGACACATATTTATATTAATTTATAAGTATTAAAATATTTGATACCATAGCACAAGCTTAACTCGCTCTGCTGGGGTCAAATGATATCTAAAGATGACCCAGATTGTATCAATATCGTACTTACATACTAAACATTTGTCGGTGTAGCCGTGGCAGACTGGGTTATTTGAATTCAACGAAGTTTTAGTTAAGGATGCTTAAATTGAGAAAGATGATTCAAAGTTCGTCCTCAAATACAAAAGCATTAAAATGAGTCAGTTTGCCGGCACAACTTTGGTTTCATTTCCCATTAATAAAAAAAATTACAAAGAATATACTTTCGAAACCTGTATTACTCAAAAAAATTCATTGAATTGATAGGTTTGTCGTAAAAATGAGGTCGGAGGAACTCCTTCAGATGCAGGGTGCAGTAAGGACGTAGGGCTAGTTTTATCTGAAATGACGCGCCCCTCAAGCGCATCCACGCACACATAAAGTGAAGTAAAGTTATTAGTACGGTTATCAAGTCATTGCTGCAATGGATGGGTATTGGCTTCATAAAAAATTAAAACATGGACGCAATAAAAAACTAACGGGTCGTGTACGGGCTAGCACCGTACAGATTGTCGCGTAAGCATTTTTCCCTCATATGCTAATGCATATGAAATAATTTTCGTCAGTTCGTGTTCGGTCATCAATCGCACTGTGCGCGTGCTCATTATCATTCTATCATTTAGTCGTAACTCTTTCTTATCAATATAATTATCAGTTTCTATCAAAGACTTTCATTCCACTCTTCTATCAACTATCATAAAAAGGTTGTGCAAACCGTACAGGTCGCGTCTTTTCTGATTAGACAAGCTCTACTAAGGTATTATCTTATACCTACCTCTACCATTTTTTTTCGAAATGTTCACTTTGAAACTGATAACAGTAGTATTTTCCTCTTACTCTCAGTATACGTCCGTTCAGATCAACGAACATGGCTACAATAACAAAAAAAACCGTGTTTTATTCAGAAATAGAATTTCCCGAATATGTCAAATAATTTTGCGCGTATTAAGAAAAATAAGCTGTAATAATACTTTATAGGCGGTAGAAGTATTATTTCCTCAAACCGTATCATTGTATTTACACATATCATTTGAGGTTCCATCTATGATGGTAATATTGTTTTTTAAATAATTTTGTTTTGCTAGACTAGAGCTTGCGTACTCTCCAAAAAGTGACAACTGACAATTATTGAAATTTGACAAAAAAAGTTTCATGAAATCTAGGAGAAGTAAGCTTATGTATGTAGATTTTAATGAGTAGCTGTTGCCCGCGGCATCAACAGCGTTGAATTTTTAATTTTGCTTTAATCCACATTTAAAGCCTCCTATTATTGAGAATTCCAAAAACTCAATTTTATGAGAATCATAAAGGAACTTACTGTACAAATTTCTTGTTTGTGGACTTAGTAGCTTAAATTCGGCGATATTAATTCTCCCGTCAATCAATTAGAACAAGTCTCTTGAATTTAATAACTTTGAAGAGATAAAATAGTTACCTTCGTTCATTTTTACATCACATTTGGTGACGTCCGTTATTTGGGCTTCTTTATATATCATCTCCTAGGCTTCGAAAATAGGTATAAATCTATAAAATATCTATATACATTTAGCTCCAATGAATCAGTTACAAAGTCACTAGGTATGTCTTACTGGCTTCCACGTGATATGGTATGATCTGGGGCCTTATTACAATCTCTTAGAACTTGTCAAGTTCATTCCCTAAACAGAGCGTAGAGAGAAATTTCGTAAAGGATCTGTAGCGACATCTATCTCGCCACATACGAACTAAGAACTATCGTATCCTACATCGCGATATCAAAGTTATCCGAGCGATCGAACCTAAATACAAGAACCCGACAACAACCGTCGGGCAGTAGCCCACCAGACCCAACACCCGTCTGGTCGGAGGGTCCTCCCTTTTCCATGAGCTTTCGAGCAGCGAGTCATACAGCCAGCCTTCTCAGCGACCTTGGCACAGCACACTGCACTTCGGCCGGTCAGCAAGCAGAGACACATTTCTATCCTGGTCGACGCAGCAGCCAGCCACTACACAGCACTGCACCACTCCGACTCACTGAAGCATTCGCAGCATCACCCCGACTCACTGGGGCATCACCGCAGACAGTTCCAACTCACCGTGAACTATGCGGCATATGGCTCTGACTCTCACTGGAACGTTCCACTATTGACCTCCGGTCTCGGAGGGGAGTGATGTAGCGACATCTATCTCGCCACTTACGAACTAAGAACTATCGTATCCTACATCGCGATATCAAAGTTATCCGAGCGATCGAACCTAAATACAAGAACCCGACAACAACCGTCGGGCAGTAGCCCACCAGACCCAACACCCGTCTGGTCGGAGGGTCCTCCCTTTTCCATGAGCTTTCGAGCAGCGAGTCATACAGCCAGCCTTCTCAGCGACCTTGGCACAGCACACTGCACTTCGGCCGGTCAGCAAGCAGAGACACATTTCTCTCCTGGTCGACGCAGCAGCTAGCCACTACACAGCACTGCACCACTCCGACCGATTCGCAGCATCACCCCGACTCACTGGGGCATCACCGCAGACAGTTCCAACTCACCGTGAACTATGCGGCATCTGGTTCTGACTCTCACTGGAAAGTTCCACTATCGACCTCCGGTCTCGGAGGGGAGTGATGTAGCGACATCTATCTCGCCACTTACGAACTAAGAACTATCGTATCCTACATCGCGATATCAAAGTTATCCGAGCGATCGAACCTAAATACAAGAACCCGACAACAACCGTCGGGCAGTAGCCCACCAGACAGAACATCCGTCTGGTCGGAGGATCCTCCCTTTACAATGGTGGATGAGGAACTTCACACCCTGTTCCTCACTCCCCAAAGATCTTTCATTTCCAGCCAGTCAGCGTGTAGCGGTTACCTCGCACTAACACATCTTTTGGTCTTGATATTTACTGACAAGATTGCTAGCTACTCTCAGTTTAGGAAATTATCTTAAACTGGATATAAGCACAATCACATAGCGCAATATATGACACAAAATGTGTGTGTACTCCTCAAAAATAAGGTGATGATAACGTAAACATTCAACGTGTGACATTTTAGCAAAATGAGCTAGAAACTTTATGTGACACAAATAAACACAACCACATAACACGGATGAAGCCCCACGTGCGAGGCGACACGCAACAATGCGCCGGGCAACAACGAGGCGTCGCGGCAATTCTGCGGGCGACATTGTCTCCTCGTGACACGAGCGAATGTCCACAAGTGCGATGTATTATGATCGCAAACTGAAAATAACACCACTCATATTTTTACGCTAGCTTTTACCAGCGATTTCTTTTTTTAACTGCCATTGTAGACGTATTTTTGGAAAAAGATGCACTAAGATGAAATGAAAATTATTTAGCTCAGACACTAATGTACATGATGTATAGTAAATAAAATTCAGATAACTCTTTCAAATTATTTGTTCAAAATATGGTACAGATGTATCTAAGTTGTATGCTAATTAAAGATAATAACATTAATAATCAAGCTAAATCTTAGTAGCTTAGATACATTTCATCAAATAATTGTAAAAGTTTATCTTTCATTTCAATGTACATAACTTTTTTTAATCTAATAGTTCAGATAGTCGGTTACTAATTTAGTTTATCAAACATCGACCGAAAATAAAATTATTTTCGAACAACCTACAAGATCCATAAATTGTTAGTTGACGACACGATTGGCGTAAGTGCACTGTAGCACGGTTTCTCGCCTCGATTTCCGTAGTGTCCCGGGTTCGATTCCCGGTCGGGTCAATTCAGGAAACGATCTTTTCTGAATTGACTCGGGTCTGGGTGTGCTGGGAGACGCCCCTGGCTTATTTCCTTGTTTGGTACCTAGTAACACAGGGATATTAGTCCCTACTTCGAGACCAATACAAGGAGTGTGTTGTCTGGCGCATATTTATTTATTCATTATTATTTATTAGTATACATATATCTTAAGAGCTAAGTTACTCACGATTTCATAAGTGATCACATCGGATACGCAGCATAACATAACGTCATCAGTCTTTTTGCATGATGGCATGAACTTCATCGACAATGTTTTAAGTTCGTTACGAATAGCCTAATTTACATTAATTTGCTAGTGAGCCGATTAGCACGGCAATCACTGCTAGGAAAATCTTACAATTTGCAGTATAGATATCTCTAGCATCAGCTGTTTGAAGTCCATTTCATACCATATTTCACTCCTTCGGGAAATACTGTGACATTGTGCCTATCACATTCATTGATAGACAGATAAGTCACCTGTTTGGAAACATCGCCACAAACAACGGCAGTGAGCGTCGAGCCGCGTCGTGACGTAATCTCGGTTGGAGGTGCTACCTGAGCGGAGCCCCTCTAAAGGGACCACGGGATCTAGCATTTTTCTGAGTAATAATAAGCATTAAAACAAAAATCGGTGTGATTACAAAAAAAGTAAGCGTGGTATTTGGATGGATACGCAATGGAACGAGAGCCTAATTACGCAGAAACAAAAATTTATATATGAAACAAGACATTCATTTGTTGTGAAAAAAATATTGAAAAGAGTAAAAGCGTAGAGTTTCTTGCCGGGTTCTCCTCGATTGGAAACCACTGCCGAACCAGTGGTAAAGCCACATTATGTTTATTTATGATATACCGGGTGATTATCAAATAAAACGATATGGCATACTCAGTAAGTGATGTAGTAACTATACAGGCTGGTCCAAACATGCACGTAAATATATGTTTTTTGCTTCCTCTCACTCAGGGGTATCCGAAAATACTTAATGTATGTTACCGGATTTTTTTTTGTACTCGAGTTATGAATTTTTTACGATTTTTTTTTTAATTTCTGGGTTAGGTTACTTTTTCGGTCACTGTATGACGAAATCCTCGTTGCAGGCCAGCAATACAGGAGCCGGAGCGCCGG
The DNA here is from genome assembly GCA_947369235.1 of Udea olivalis. Lineage (NCBI taxonomy): Eukaryota > Metazoa > Arthropoda > Insecta > Lepidoptera > Crambidae > Udea > Udea olivalis. The sequence goes on from OX376360.1 coordinate 18,119,496, forward strand.
GATTTCGTGACACAATATTTAGGAGTAGATGTAGTTGTGGAATAGTTAATAAAAGATCAGCCAATCCAGTGACTTATTTATTATTTAGGGTAAAAGTATAGGTAGAAAAGAAGAACTGTAACAAAATAACAATAAATGAATACACAGAGTCCTAGTTAATAGATTATCTAATAGTAATAGGTAAGTAAATAGGTATGATATGCTTACCCCGATACATGGGTTCCTGTTACTTATAACTGTTTTAACTGTTTACAATAATTGGTTATTTAAAGTATTTAAAAATACACCATCACGTAAGTTATACTTAAACTGGTAATCTGGTAAAATGCTCACAAACTGTTCAGTACGATGGTTTTGGTAGGACTGAATCAAAAAAGCTGCGCATGCAATGCGAAACAAAAATCGAATTGAATCAAATTTTGAAAAACAAGTACAAAATACTTTTAATGGCCAGCAGTTAAACCATGAAGTTTCCAGCGATCGTGGAGGTTGTAACGTCCTCGAGACTGAAGGGAAACGGCATCGTTACAACTGTAGCGGGATCTGTTGAGATAAATGCCTGATTTTTTTTTAAATTCTGATTAATTATATATATACTAATTATAAAATAATTCTATAATTCTGAAAATATCCATAACGTTTATGACAACTTATAAAATTGAAAAAGTTAGAAATGCTGTTTTATACTACACCTGCTCGGAAAGTACCTTGATACTTTATCAAATTTACGGAAGAAAGTACGTCATTGCATATCGAACAAATATGCGGAGAGAAAACGCATCTGAGCGGGAGAGAAAAGTGTATGAAAATCCATTTCTTACGTGGTTTTTCTTTTTTAATTTTGGGTAAGACTATGCGCCGGTAACCTAAATATCAAAAGCCAAAAAGTTTTTACAGTGAGTTTTTATCTCCAAGTTCGCAAAATGACACTGGCCACTAGCTGTGTGTCGGATGGTGTCGGGCTGGCAGTGCGACCCTGCGGCGGCAGGATAAACAATTTGAAAAAAGAACATGTGAAAATTGCAGACGCCATTGGCGCCATTTTCAATTTGTGTGTTGTTTGAGGATTCAGTTTTCGTAGAAAGTAAAATAAAACTATCAAAATGATAAGTAGTGATAGTGATGATGAAGATTTTTTAACTCCGCCGCAGTTGAAACAAACATTAATGGAAAAAGTGTTACATTAAGCTTCACTAACTGCATCAATTTCAATATAAATTTCAATAAGTAAAGACTTAGTTTTTTATTTTCCTCGTAGGTGTAGTATAAAGCACTATGTATCACTCGAGAGAAAGTGCGATTCCCGATCTCGGGTGTTTTAAGCCCGAGCCGTCGACACCCTCGACGGTAATCGGTCTCTTTCTCCTCTCGGTGAACAATGTACTATCTTCTCTGAACTTTGAAGGCCTTTTAACTAATTATACTAACTTTTTTTTTATAACAGCCTTTAAAGTTCAGGGAAAAAACAGCATTTATAACTTTTTGAATTTCATTTTTTTTTTGGAGTTATGATACACGTTATGGATGTGAATTCTTCAGAATCATCTAGCGGTATTATTCATCTAATAATGAAGAAATATCAGGCATTTATCTCAACAGATCGCGCTACAGTGACCGAAAAAGTGACTCAACCCAGTTTTTTTTTAAATTCGTAAAATAATTCAAAACTACAAAAAATCGGGTAACATACATGGGGTATTTTCGGATACCTCTGAGTGTGAGAAACTAAAACAAAATTATTTACGTGTATGTTTGGACCACTCTGTATAAGCGGAAATTAGATTTTTTCAACTAAATTTTATTTTAAGGTTTTCATACAAAATAATTATACTGACTGACTGATTGATTCGAGTGATTTGTATGGTGACCTTGAAATGAAAGTTAGTTGAATAAATTCAATTTTCGCTTAGATAGTTTCTACATCACTTAGTGAGTATGCCATATCGTTTTCGAAAGTTATTTAATAATCACTCGGTATATATAGTGTTATTCCATTTCGTTTATTTGTATTGAGTATATTTTTGATAGTAAGTAATTTGACTATTATAGACTCATAAAAAGTACTTATGACAAGTCAAATATATTAATATTCATTTTTTTAGGTGCCTGGCTGTTTATGGATTCCTTTTCCACTAGGAAAAATAATAATTTGTGCAATCACATGCAAACTGTTAATATTTGGCACACCAGGGTTGCTTACTTGGAGCCCGTGTTTTTCAAATCTGGATACCACTTTATGTTCATTCTTCATTCGCTGCTTACTCTCCAGTGATGGTTAACATACAGCGTCTTGGATAAAGGCAGCAAGCTCGCAAACCACGACGCCAAGATCATATTATGTAGAACGAAGGGCTCTTGAGTCTTTCATTTTAGCCGTTTAGTCGTTTATGTTTTGTACACATACATAAAATAAAAAATGTACTGACCAAAAAGTAAAAATTTACAAGAATCTATCGCTACGAGTTGTTTCTGAACTAAGCTCGAGTCTTGTGTCGCAGTAAACCAATAACATAATAACATGACGATTTTTTTTTAATATGTGTTCGTGTAAATATTTAGCAAGATGGTTAAATTCAACGCCTTCAACAGTTGTTGAAGTTTCATTTGCAACAAAGTGATGAGAGTTATTGTTGTGTTCACAACAAATGCCAATTTTCTTTCCCCGATCCTGTGAAACAATAATTGGTCGCCCTACGGCTGCCCGCGGCGGTTATCCGACCTCGGCAACGGAGCCGATCGACCTGAACATTACCCCATACATCTGCAGCCATTCCGACGCCAACTTTAATAACTTCTCCCTAATACCGGCTTCTTTTCACATTATAACATAGAGTGCTGTTTGCACAAATTGGATCGCTTTTAAAAGAAGAATTGGGTAGCAAATCGAAGACAAGAATGTCACAAAGAGCTTATTGACCCAAGTTAATGGGAACAGCTTGTGGTTTTCTGAGAGGATTGGTGTAGGTTTATAAATCAGTAGATTCCTTCACACGTAGCCATCTGTCCCCAAACTAAGCATGGCTTGTACTATTGAACTTCTAAGCTTGGCTTGAACTTCTTAGTTTTACAAACAGTGCCTGAACTAGATATACTTGTATAAACACGTCATGTAGACAAAAATGCATCAAATGTAGACACAACAGGGCTGCGATGTGCATCATTGCAAAATATATTACACCTGTTATCTCGCTGCACGAGATAATGTAATACTATGGTTTTTTTTATAGTGCCGGTTAAGATGACCTCACTCCACCTGATGAAAAGCTGTCGTGAGGTCCAGATATGAGGCTTACGAGCAAAGTAATGCAAAGTAATCACTGAGTTGGTCATACTCATCTTGAAGGCCTAATGCCTTTTCACGCCCCGCTTGACGACCCCGGGACTATAAGAGGATGCAAACACATGCGCTGGGAGAGCGTTTCACGTCTGTATGGTACGACAAATAAACGAGTCACCGAACCTTTTTGTGTGTGGTAGCGACGATGGTGAAGTTTTTGTAACGTTTGTTCAAATAATTTACACTCAAATACAATTATGTTCAATGATAGAAAAAACTTGAAAAGTAGGTACTGATCGTGGCATCATCACCTCACCTTATATGGATGCAACAGAGGCACAGATAGGTTCACTTTACTGAAATGATTACAATGAATATGACCTTTAAATATGTTGGTAATTTTCAGTATCCTTATCATATCTCTGCCACCTGCAATGCAATCTGCGTACAAATGACGCCTGCGGGACGCAATTGAAGGCACAATCGCTGACAGGCTCTGCAAGCGATAGGTAGCTATAACTCATCGGCGATTTAAACCATAAACAATAAATGCGATAAAGTCGAGCTCCGCCGCAGTCGGGCAATTATGGTCGCAGTTATGGGCTCCTGATACACCGAGAGGCCGTTTTACCCTTACTCTTTCAAGATATTCCTTAATCCTGCTTCCTTCTTTTTTTTCTTTCGATGTAATCTATCCATCCCCAGCCGTTTCGTTGGCGTAATGGTCAGAGAGACTGCAGATTACACCATGACCTCTGACGCAATATCTAGCATATTCATGGTTGAACCTGCAGTGACATTAATATCATGAGTTTTTTCGATTGTTTTGTGTCGGGGTGTTCTTGCCTTTATATTATGTAACCTAAGCTAAAGGTAATTGTAGTTTTGTGTGAGTGGGTTTTATTTTGTGTGATATGTAGTAACCTTATGAGATCATGTATTTCATAATATTTGGATACTCACAACGAATTCATTAATATTTGTATGTTTTATGTATGTACTTCTTTCCTTCTTGCTAATACCGTTCCATTTACTCCTATGTTGACCAAAAGAGGCTACACTTATAAATAAGTCCACCATTTTACATAAGGGTATCTTTCGTTTTGTAATTGTTGTGTACCATCAAGAGTTTTTAAACTCAAACTCAAATATATTTATTCAAATAGAGTAGTAGAGTTAGCAGTCAAAAATATACCAAATAATAGACATATATACATAAACAGTATACAAACATAATGCGACTCTACCACCGCGTCGGAGGAGTTGATTCTTACTGAGAAGACCCGGCGAGAAACTCAGTAGTTACTCTTTTAAACTTGTTTTGGTTCTACAATGCATACATACATAACTACAGATATTATAAAAGAAATGTTACTTGCAGCGGCTTCGGCGTCTAAGTGCAGCCAAGCCGCGCCCCCCGGCCGGAGATCCCTTGTAATTGGGAGAGTTTATTGGCGCGACGCGCGACGTCGCGACGCGGGCTGAGTGCAACTTGCTGAATTAATAACTCCTTGTAAATTGGAGGCGCGACTCGCTAGGTTTGTTATCCTGATTTGTAGGTCTTTACTCGTTAGGAAGCAGGCCCAGATGGTTTCTACTGACCTTGTTTTGTTATTATAGATCGTATATTAATCGTATTTAGAAAGAAGTGACAGAGCACATTTAGCTTCTGATTGAACGGCCTATCTGCTAGATCATAAGACTCTATCGAAAGTCCACAGGTTCGAGTCAGAACTTTATCAAAAATCACAGCTAAATAAAACTGAAGGTATGAAGCCACAAACGCAGTGGCTGCCCTTAGCCCTTGATCACGGTAAAGCAACATTGCCTCTGAAAGTTTTTTTTAAATTAAGTTGTCTAAGGTATTGACGCCTTATAGAAATATACTTTTTTCTTGTATGCTTCCTTAAGCGTTTGTTTTTTTGAATTGTAATTAAATGTTTGGAGCGACCACACCTCTCGAGAAGAGTTGAAGGTCTAGTGAGGTAAGAGCCTGCGAGCAAAGGAAGTCTGGGTGTTCTTATTTGCATCTCATGATTAACTACATTAGCAAAAGAGCTTACATTCTACTCTAGGCGCTGCGACATTCATCATTGTCGGCTGGAGCGGCCGTAAGAGTGATGCACCATTAGTGTGTTGCGCTGGTATCGTAGTAGTTGCTGCGTCGTTTACCATATACTTTTATGCCATGCCACATTACACTGTTGCTTCGTCGCACGCGACGTTTCAACGGGGGATTTGGTTATGCGCTGCGTTGTCGGAGCTCCGGTGCGCCGACGGCCAGTCTTCCAATGCTAAAGAAGCTTATTATGCTTGCTTACGTCGCCCTCCTGCGACGTGTTTCGCAGCGCAGGTGAGGCATACAATGCGTTGATCCGTTGCAACGACGCAGCGCAACGCACTAATAGGGCATCACTCTAAGGGGCAAACAGCCGCGTTGTGAAACCTTCAAACTACTTTACTACACATACTACAATGTTTGACACATGAATCTTTTTCCTGGGTGGGTAGCGAACCCCACGACCTTCAGTGCACAAAACCGGGGACATTCTATGATCACAATTCACCGATAGAATTACGCTCTAGGTAAACTCACTCGGTTCCAAAAATTACGGGTCAGTCACAAAAATTGAAATACCTCCAGAACTGTAAAAGTTAGATCAATGAAATAAAAAAGAGCATAAGACTTTTCAGTTGCGCTTCTAATAACATATTATTTAAACTGGTTGATGAAAAAAACTTCATTAGAAAAACAAAATTTAAAAAAATGACTATTTTTATTTTGCTCCATGTCATTATGGATGCTTTCCATTTCTATTTTGTCACAAAAAAAAAAATCGTTAACGTCTTCCACGTGCATAATTATTATTCAGTGAGGTTTAGCATGGCAGTCACGCTAAAGGAATGTACCACAATTCTAACTTTTTTTCAACTTTGGCGGTGCCAGCGTGAAACAGCCAGAAACATTGGTGTATCTTTGTCGACTGTTCAGCGGGTTGTTCTGCGGGTAGTCCAGCGGTACCAAGAGACCGGATCACACCTTAGGAGACCAGAAAATGGCAGACCAAGATGCACAACGGCCAGGGAAGACAGACAACTGGTGGCTACAATGCTCCGCAATCGTTTACAAACTGCAGTTGGTCTAAAAACTCACTTTATTCGCTTTGGAGGTGGCAATTAAAGCGCTCAAATAGTAAGAAGACGTCTTGCTGAAGCAAATTTGAAACCATTGAGGACCCCCAAATGGCCCGAAACTGGAACGGGGACATCGAATTGCAAGACAGAGATACTCGACGAGCACCTAAACTGGACACTAGACGATTGGTCATGTTCACGGACGAGTCTAAATTCATGTTTTATAAGCATGATGGTGGGCAGTTGGTGTACATAAGACCAGGGGAGCGCTTCCATTAAGCGTGTGTGGAGGAAAAAGTGGCGTACGGTGGAGGCTCCGTACAAGTTTGAGCTGGGATTTCTGCCGAGGCACCGAACTGGTAACCATTCAAAATGGAACTCTAAATGCAGAGAGGTACGATGGGTTTTAAGTCCGAGCTTCGCCAGCGCGAAGTTCGGTCTTAAAACCCATCGAGCACGCCTGGGACGAGCTTCAGAGATGCATGAAAGGTCGAAATCCCCCACCAATCAAGCTTCCCGAGCTCAAACAAGCACTGGTGGAGGAATGGGAAGGTATTTCTCAGCACCGGCGCTCTCTCTGAAGAGCTCGTGGAGGCAATACAAAGTATTAAATGAAGAAAGTGATGAAAAACAGCAAAAAACCAATTTAATCCTGAGAAAAATATTTGCTTACTCTAGTTTTTATTTAGAGATTAATATTGTAGGTGCACCTAAGTTTTATTTTATTTTTTATTTGTATAATTGAATTCTCAATTGAACAGTCTTCGTTTCATTAGGATGCAGTCTTCGTTTCATTAGGATGGCATGAGTAGTTCGGCAGATATTCGGGTTTATGTGACTGACCCGTTATTTTTGAAACAGAGTGTATCTGTAAAGATAGTTTATGAAATATTACTTATTCAGTCGAGGCACAAAATACAAAAGTTTACAGAAGGACCGCTTGCACCTTTTTTCTAAACTTTTGTGAACCGCCCAGGGTAACTACTATATTCACTCTGAATTTTTAAAATGAAGTAGGTAGGATATACCTACTTGACGGAACCGGGCAAAAACAAAATTCATCATGTGAAAAATTGAAAAATTGCACCAAGTTGGACAAAAACACTCGCGACAGTTCGACAGGCCGCGAGACTGAAACTCACTGGCTTCGCCTGTAAACTCACTGTGTCTGTGTGCGTGATCAAAATGGTGAGTTTGTACTAAGCAGACTATTTGTCAGAGGCGCCGGCAGCGCCGCATTCTTAATTTGTAGTCCAGGCACAAAATGAACAGTTTATAGAAGGACCGCTCTCGCCTTTTTCTATCAACTTGCCTGATCGCCTAGGGTTGCTACTCGCTACTATATTCGCCAGATAAGAGCGATTTGACAGATACCGCCAAAAATGAAATACATCAAGGGAAAAATACCTACCTACCTAGTAGGCTGTAGATAACACCATGAGCCACCGCTTCGGCGGTCACCTGTCGGTGCGACTGACCGCGACACTGAAACTCACTGACTTCGCCTGTAAACTCACGTCTCAGTGTGCGTGTGTCAAAAATGGCGTGTTGTACTAAGCGGGCTATCTGTCAGAGCGCCGCGCATTTCTAATTTGTGGTCTTATTTACTGAAACGCAGTCAATTATTACCTTTATAAGCTTGACTGATGCATGCCACCAAGCCGTGCACTTTTGCTAATCAATAAAAATGTATTTTGTTGGAATTTTAACGCCATAGACTTAATTCATCTTTCGGAGTGAAGATGGCATAAATAATATAACCAAGAATTTAGAACGAAATAGAGTAGAACAGGTACGTGCAAAATTATACATAACATTATAACTAAAAACATGTTCTAGCCTAAATCAATTTCAAAAGGCATCTTTTGAAGTTGTACATTCAAGCTTCCATCCATTTTACGAGTACCTAATTAAACATTTCAGCTTTTTTACTCTAAAATTCCACCAACAAGTTGATAATGTAAAATATTTGAACATTATTTACACTAAGCGTAAATCAAAACGGTTTTAACAATGTTATTGAAAATCTGAAGCGATTTCAACTTTACGTTCAATAAATTTCAAAACAAAGGCCTTTGATTGGCTTTATCTTCCAACAAAGTTAACTTGTTCTCGATAGATCCCATGAAATAATAAATACATAATACATACCATCACGACTTTATAGCAAGTGACTGTGTCGTCATGGTGAACGAAACACTCAGAAGCCCACTTTTCACCGATGGTATCAGAACCCAACGTGGTAGGTGGTGAGCCTTCTGCCGTTATCCGGGTTGATTTGGTTTTTTATCGATGTTTTCCATCACCGGAGAGTAAGTCGAAGATTAACAATGAACACAAAGATTTTGGTTCTGGCCAGGTTTGAACTCGAGACCACAGGATCCACGATCTGAGTTCGGGTGCTGAACCACTAGGCAACGCAAAAAAATATAAAAAATTAAATAATGAAAAATAATAAAGGCATGATATAATGTTATTTTTTATTTTATCCACATAAAATAACCTACAGCGCCTTAGCCCAGCCGATAAGTACTTAATTTAAAGTGTCAGCGAGCAGTGATGACGAAGAGCTAATGATCAGGTAAGAGAAGTACTGGAATGAACCAGCGAGGTGGAAGGACGCCCGATGAAGGTCACAGGATTTTGGTGGAAGAGGCCTCTGGCCCGGCCACATTCGGTCACTTTGTAAATCTATGGCATGAAACATAGGCCAGCTTGATACCTAATGACTAAGGTAAGCGATATCAATTACTTAAAGGAAATTTATAGTCAAAGGAAGACACAAAGTGAACTAATTCTGAATATGTTAGTTAGGGTTAAATAACTAGGCTTTGAAGATCGTGTCTTTGAAGGTCCGATATTCGAATTTTTCTAGTATTTCTATACTTACTCGTAGATATGAAAAACAAGCATTGTGAAATGCTAAAATAAACATAGTAATACTTTTATCAGGTCTGCAAATGGCTCTTAATTTATTGTCAGCGAAAGCAACCGACATACCCAGAAAACCGCCTTCTAAACCGCAAACTAGGTCATTTTTTCGCGACAGATAAGGGCGGGGTGATGTAACCCTATTAACATACGAGTTCTGTGGCGATTAGTGTTGTGGCACACTTGAGCGACGGAACGGCACATTTGAATTCACGAAGCGCGCGGCGCACCCGGGATTGCTTCGCTGATAAACAACTTCAGGGGACTTTGTGCCAGCGAGGCTTAGGATAGGTACTTTGGATTTAATACAATGGTGGTTGTGTTACTGGACTAATGGCTTGGTTAGTAGAGATTCCTGCAACGACATGGGTCACGGGTTTGATGACATAAAGACCCTGGGACAAAAAATTGTTTATTCTGGTTCTGAGACCTATGAAACCATTCCAGTCAGTGACAGACCCAGGCAGGCTCAAGACAAAGACAAGACAAACAATTAATTTGAAAGACTGTTCAAAAGTTTTTGTGAGCCTTATTCACTAATATCCGGAATCATAAAACTTTAAAATGTTAAGTAAATTTTCAATGGCGTTTATCCATGTGAGGGTTAACAGGAAAACTTCGACACAAAGCAGCGAAGAAGCAACCAAGTGTTTGCTCAGACGTATCGCGGATCCCTGAGATTGCGGTAATGTTCTTCGACGCTCTTTAACGTGAAAATGTTTTTGCGACAGCTGGGTTATTCAAACGAAAGAAAAGATTTATGGGAAGCTACATGCTTGTGATTACGAGTAGGTACTGATATTACCAAAATATTCTGCCTGTCGTTTAAAGTATAAAATAAAGAAAACGCAAGACATTTACTAGACTTTTAATCAGATTTAGCGTTGTGATTTCTTTTAAAGAAGAACAATAACGCTGGTTTCAGTGGTCGCCGTTGAAGGAAGAGATAAATAAACCTTTATTAGGTCGTCCTACCCACCTGGGAAATGAACGGATTCTGAGCTGTCTTATATTTCATCTACATCATAAAACATATATTTTTTAATGCCCTCTGAACCTTTTCTGAGGTACAACTCACAAGGTACTCTCAACAAACCTTCCTCAAAATCAGTAAACTAGCGAACACCAACTGTTTCTAAGCCGCGGATCCGTGACCCCACACAATAGCATCTTGAGCCGTCTTGATTACGCACACGTCATTTAACACTTACCACAGCCAGCCCTATTGTGAGGGAAGAAGGACGAGATTCAATGAGCAACGGATAGACCGAATCGGATAATCTTACTGACTAGAGAGGAAGGGAAGTTTGCACGGGTTGATTTTTGCGAAGACTCAATATTTAAACTTAAAAAGTTTAAGCGAAAGCGGTTTTTCGGACCAAGAAACAACTCCGACGCGGTGGTAGAGTCGCATTATGTCTGTATACTGTTTATTTACATATCCATATTATTATGGTATTTATGTCTATTATTTAGTATATTTTGCTGTAAATTTGACGATTTGAAAGTACTGATACAGTCTATTTGAATAAAGTTATTTGAGTTTGAGTTTGAGTTCAAAGCGAAACTGAAATTTTGAGTGACGGTTTTAATAATAATGGGTATACGGGTATTAGGCCCGAACAGTATATGGTTTGTGTCACGGAACGCATTGACTTTCTGAAGCAGAAGGTCTATGCGTGGGCAAACCGTATCCGTCGCTATAGAGAACGTGTGGACAGATATGTACAAAATCGCCTTTTCCAAAGTGACCAAAGGAAGGTGTACCGAAACTGAGAAGAGTCTCACCAACGTGTGAACGACAGTCAGCGACCGGATGCAAGTGTCATGATTGACTTCTGGCGCAGCATCTGGTCGACGCCTGTCGAGCACACGGTAGTCCCAGTTTCGGTACACCTTCCTTTGGTCACTTTGGAAAAAGCGAATGTGTTATCGCAATGGAAAGAAGGATGAAATTCAAGATTTGTTTAGTTTTATCTAACTTATGACTTCTAAAGAATTGTCAGACCTCCGTGATGCCTCGATTTTTCAATTCTTATCCAGTGATAGAAGCCGTGACCAGGAGCATAACGCTTTTCGGAACTTGAACATTGGAAATCATGTTACCAATAATGAGGGTAAAATAAATACGCCTTCAAATGAAGTTTGGTTGGATATGGGCCAACCATTTCCCATGTTACGAAAAAATCCGAGACGTAGCATCGAAGGACTGCCAAGTACCTACTCTCAGCTATAGAGGCATAACAACCTTCCAATGCCACAATCTCAAAACGTAACTATTATTAGTCCACCCGTGTAAACCCCTCTTGAGCGGTTACATATAATCCCAATTTAACTGCGTACTTGAAGATGTTTCGAAGACTCGGGTCAAATACGCGCGAATTATTAACTTGGCTTAATCACTTAATTGGTTGATGAGCTAATAATATAATAGGATACTCGGTGGGAAGCCCAGCTGTGAGGAAACTGGATTCTTCGGATCTTGGGTCCAATTTCCAGGTCGGGCAAAGTGTATTATGATTGTTCAGTATAAAACCGGGTTGTAGCCAATGTACTAAATCGAATAAGCCCATTCATTAAAGCGTTAATTTGATTTTAATAATTAGATCGCCGCTAATCATATTTGGAGTAGATTTTAAAACATGAAGTTATATTTTTAGCCACAGGATACACATGAATTGATTAATACGATATAACATATTGAATATTACATTATTTATTAGTTATATAACTTAACATGGGTTGTACACTGTTTTATAGAAAATCGATTCATAGAATTTCGTTTCACAAATTGTTATCATGATATCATTTCATCGAATAATCAATACGCAGAATAGTTACTTCAAAGAAATTTAAATCATAGATTTTTGTTACAAATAAAATTCATTTAGAATATTCTTAACATAGAATATCAAATCAAGTATTATTATTGCTCATAATGTTTGGGTTTTGTAAGAAATAACATCTTTTACTACACATTACGGAAAGGCAATAAAGTTATTAAGTATTTAAATATTTTCGACGAAAATTCGCTTCTGGCATTGGCGATGTGGTCACAGTTCTAACCTAACCTAACCAACAGGCTTTAATAAATAAATAATGTCTGTTATTAAATTCACAATAAAAAAAAAGTAAAAAAATCATTTATTGATTTAAGCTTGTACAAAGCACCTATGACATGTCAAAAAAATTATATAGAAATAATAATAATAAACGTAAATAAAATAGTACAATATTAGTACATATCGTGAATATACATAATGTGAATCTACCACCGGTTCGGACGTTGCTTCTTACCGAGAAGACTCCGGCAAGAAACTCGATGGTTACTCTTTTGAACTTTGTTTGTTGTACAAAAAATAAATTCAGAGTACAGTCAACGAGAGTAGAAAAAAGAGCACAATATTGAGCAGAGGAGCAGGTTATTCCTACTATGACCACAAACTTTTGTCGTTCAAGTAATCCTTTACATTATAATAACCTTGTTTCATTAACACACAACCCACAAATGTGTTTCCCACCTTGTGTAGTCTAAGACTGGGAGTTTTCAATTTGTTTTTATTTCTGGTATTATGTTTATGAGTATCACTGTTTTTTTTGAACAGATGCAAGTTTTTGCGCACATACATTATGTTATTAATGTTTATTCTGTGTATTCTGTGAAGTAAATAGTCGTTGAAATAATAATATTTGACATGAAAATATGTGAACTGAATATTCTATAAAGTAAATAGTCGTTGAAACAATAATACACGAAATGAAAATATTTGAACCGAATATTATACTAAACATTTCTGTGAACCGAAATTCTATGAAAATTCTGTCTGTGAAACAAGGGACCACCCATAACATGACCTAACGTCAGTTAAGACTTCGGCTACGACTGTTAGTTAAACACGCAAAAAGGGAAAACGAAGATAGGTTATGAGTAATTGAGTTAACGATAAATATCATATAATACCATACCTAGAAACAGACCCATAATACAAATAATATTTTTTAGTTTGTGTTGTTATTGCCACGTTAATCGCTGTACATGAGAGTGGTTCCTAAAATAAACCTTAGCACACTGCGTAAGTATATGTTTCATACAAAATTCATAACTTGTCCTGCTTCCACCGACACCGTTGTATTATTTATGTATCTTATCTTGTCTCAGGAGTCTTATAATTCAGGAGCAGACACGATATTTCTATAAAAGAAATTAAGTCCATAAAAATACATTGCAACTTAACAACTTACAAATCACGCAGTACATAAGTGTATAACATTCAAAAAAGTAGAATGTTGTATCTCTGTTACAACCACGAACAACATGCAAATAAAGAAGGTATATATATTTATGAGAGTGTCGTGACCTAGTGGTTAAGCACTCCAACTCGGATCGCGGATCGTGTGGTCCCGAGTTCAAATCTGGCCAGAACCAAAATCTTTGTGTTCATTGTTTAATTTTCGACTAACTCTCCGGTGATGGAAAACATCGATAAATAACCAAATCAACCCGGATAGCGGCGTTAGACTCACCACTTACAACTTTGGGTTCTAATACCATTGGTAAAAAAGTGGACTTTCTGAGTGTTCCGTTCACCATGACGACAACAGTCTTTGACTACCCCGTTTGGGATAAAGTCGTGATGGTATGTTATGTTATTTATTTAGTATCTTTATCTTTTATGCATCGTAGAACTAATGGAAGGTAAGGTGGGGGTTGGAGTAGCATTTAAAATGTCAAACTCAACGTTGGCAAAAGAGCGGTAAAGTGGAATATTCTGGAAGTAAAGCTAACCGACCTTATAAGCAATCGTATCATTTGCTTCAGCACAGGCATAGCAGACCCAGCTCAAACACCCGGATATATGCAGTGAGTGTCACGGGCGGGTGGGAAGCACTAGTCACATGCAGTCGAATGAATAGTCTCTAATCGTCACTCTCCCCACGCAGAGGTAACACGCCAAGTCGAAACAGTGTTATGAATAATAGTGATGGTAATTAGCCTACATAATGTCTCACTGTGGGAAAAGCCTCCATCATTGGAATCAAGTCATCGCTACAATTGATGGGTACTGGCTTAATATTGCTTGCCAAATGCGGATTGGTGATCACAAATCTCTCTAAAACCACTCGGCCACTGAGGCGTTAGAAGTTAGTTGTATAGATAAGTGATTTATGAATGTAAACCTTCAACTGAAACGATGATCTAGTGAATAAAATTTTTTTTTTGTTACACTTTTCCAGATGGTTCGTATTTTTTTAAATATTTATTTATCAAGATAATAGTTCAGGTTATGGTACACAACGAGGTAACGTAAGTAGTTAGAAGTAGATATGCTTGATAATATCAGTAATTCATATAAAATTGGTTTTGTAGAGTTATTATTCTCAAAATATAGAAGTGCAGCTTGGTGGATAAATTTTATGTCTCTGCAGCAGGAGGGATTAGCCAAAGGACTGCCTCCCCCCCCCCTCCCTCCATGTGCGTTCACGACATAAATACCTCAAATGGGGAAGGTATAGAATTATTGGCTCATAAAACAAGAGGAAATGGTAATCTTCCCTATGTAACAAAAGTAGTTTAGCCCTTGCTTTGGTTTACACATAAACTACTCGTATCTAGTTTTGCATCTGCATATACCAAGAGTTGTACGAAGTGGATCCTCAAACGATTTTCTATTTATCCGCGACAAGTGTTAGCAATATTTCCACATAGACAGCAAATAACAGGAATTTCACTCCTCGTACGCGCGGCACTTTAACATTTTTTCTATTTCAATATCATCTGTGTCGCCGCAAATACTTACAGATAAATCAAGAATATTGGGAGCTACGGCCCGCGTGGAACGGCACTTCTCGTTGGTCTGCTTTTCCGAATTCGCATTTATTTCCGAACTGTTAAAGGCTTTTTCCGCATATTGGTCGGTGAGATGGTGTTATTGTCTCGTGAAATCACACGTTATATGAATACGTTAGAAAGGAAATAGATGTCCGAGACATGTGTCGCGCTACGGATACAACAGTTTCTGTTCAAATAATGTTATTGAAGTCTCGGATTCTTTTGCGGAATTTCCGCATTTGATTTCAACAACGGAATTGAACGGAATTTTGAAAAGAAATTTAAAAGTACATATTATTTATGTTGCCATACATACCATATTTCAATCAATTAAACAAATAAAAAGAAAATTACTAAAAAATTACTAGGCCATCGAGACTGTCCGCTAAAATGACCGAACTAATTTTAATGTTTCGTTAATTATTGTTTTTATATTTTAAACTTAAAACTTAAACTTAAAATCGAATTAACAATATATTTGCATTGCAGATAAATATATATAATAAATAAATATCTGAGACAGTTTTACACCAAGATCATCTGACCCCAAACTAAGCAGAGCTTGTACTATGGGTGTCAGAGACTAATAAACATACTTAAATATTTCTGCATGCCTACTTAAATAGATAATAACACCCACCCAAACACAAATGTTCGTCGCATAAATGTTTGTCATGGGTGGGGGGGATCGAACCCACGACCTCCGGTGCTAAGGGTAGGTAGGTAGGTAGGTAGGTATCGCTGCCATTGCACCAACAGGCCAGTCAAATTTTGAGTTACTTATGTTTGCTAGATTACAAAAAAACAGTGTTTAGAGTTAAATTTTCCAAAATTCAGATATTTAGAATATTAGTAAAATGTTAACCACCCAGTTGTGCATTAATAACACAGACACAGATAAACGTACCCGTAGAAGAAGAAATAACTAGAAATTATTCGTTTATCAGCTCTTTATTTATTTATTGGTTCCGGCTCACCTACACAAAAATTCGAAATATATTCTAGTCTTTCCCTGGTTCAGTATTATGTACCTTGTTAGTGAACCTAAGTTGGCACCGACTATAGCTTTGGAACATTTCAGTTTAAAAGCAGGTGAAACAGGAAACTCAAAGTTGCCACATATCCGCGACGAGCGTAGCCTGAAGCGTGTAAGCTCTGGGGTGTTGTAGAGCAGACGAGTATACAGGGTAACCAAAATAGATGGAAACCCAGAAAATGATCTCTTAAGCTCCAATATATAGTTAGTAAGAAAAAATTGGTTTTGGGATTTACAGACCTTACTCTCACTTTGTGAGCAGAAGGCCAACCTAGTTCAAGTGTGATGACATAGGTCGGAATGCTTCGATCTGACTTTGATAAATGTAATCGCAAAACCTTTCAAAACTGGCAAAGTAAGCTGTCCCATTCTTTTGAAATATATTAGTCGTAATTATTTTTCAATCATGCTGTCATCGTTTTGTGTTTTAAGGTTTTTTCCTAAAGCACCTTTATTTTCCAATTTGCATTCATGTATCTCGCGCCTACATTGGTGAAAGTTAATCACTTTTATATGAGGTCTTCATGAAATTAAGACAGGAATATGATTATTTTATATGCTATCAGAAACGTGACTCTTGAATGAATTCTTAGATATAACAATGAACCTTAGTGAATTTTGCAAACTTGATGGCTTCTGCGATGAGAATATTCTATTTATGTCTCCGGCAACCCTATATAACCTTTTGACGAGCAGCGCGAAGCAAGATGAAATGGCTCGTAAAACACGAGTACCTACTGCCCGGTCCGTGCTTTATGTGCACTGTACAGCACCTGGTCACCTTCACGAGCTAATTGTAGGTCAACAGGTTCAAATGATGACAGTACATCTAATGTAGGACCATTACCAACGAGTTAATAATTTATTTGGTTGTCATAGGTAGACAGCAGCACAGTCATGAGGTTACAACTCACTTTCGTTTTCATCGTAGCAAGAAGGCGTAACAAAATCATAACCATCATCATCACCACCGCCCCGTTTGGGGTCTTTACCCCAGACAGAGGCATGTGTGCTTTCGCCGTCATGATGAACCCAACGTGGTAGGTGGAAGTTTTCGCCGTTATCCGGGTTGTTTTTTTTTTCGATGTTTTCCATCACCAAAGAGTTGGTCGGGAATTTAAAAAATAAATGAATAAAATAAAATAAATATCTGGGAAAATTTACACCAAGATCATCTGACCCCAAACTAAGCGAAGCTTGTACTATGGGTGTCAGAGACTGTTAAACATACTTAAATATTTCTAAACACATACTTAAATACGAGTAGATAATAAAAATGAGCACAAAGTTTGTTCTTAGCCTCATTTGAACTTGGGACCACAATCTATATGATACGAGCTGGTGTGCTTAACCCCCAGGCCACGACGCTCTCGAAGAAGCTCTCGATAGGTATGTGATAATTTTCATTTAGTTGATTTTATTCGCCAACTCAGGCCAGCTTATAAGTTAGGGTGCGACGCCAAATTACCCCCTCGCGTGTGCAGAGTTTGCTTGTCCGTGGTAATAGTTTTACTATCACTGGGAAACGGCAAGCTTATGTTCCGGTGCACCCTTTTTTTGGTAATACTCCGTAGCAATACTGGTTTCTCCATACCGTCCCTAAAAATGGTTGAGGCAAAAAGTCAGGTTTTCAGTCGGTAGGAGTCCGACATAACCACGTTGCATCCACCGGGCAGCGTAGTATCCATGAGAATTTCCCTGACTGAAAAAAAGGCCAGGTAAAGTGTCAGTGATCTGTACGTCTACCACGTGTTACCAAATTTAATTTACGTTATCTTTCGCGTAAAATATTGTATTAGGATTTGACATGACATGACAACAATGTTAAATCCCAATACATTATATTACGCGAATGATAATGTAAATTTAAAGTGGGAACTCGTGGTAGACTTACAGGTTTGACGGCCGCTGACGGAGCATTGCATCAAAGGCCCGAATTAACGGCGTGACAGTAATCTGTTGGCTCACTAATTCTAAGTATAATGTGCATTGTCATAATATCATGTTCCATAATTCTGATTTTCCTAATCGTCACGAACCATAATATTGTGTGGCATAATTTTAGAAATCCTATTATTGTGGAGGCTAAAATTGTTTAGCATAAATATTAAAACACAAAAACTCTAAAGGCAGGCTAGTTATAATATAGTGCATAATGTTCCCAAGCTTAATAATCAAAACGAATAATAACTGAACGAATAATTTTTAAAAGCATAATTAATAAAATGAATAATACCTTCACGCATACATTTTAAGAATCATAATAAATGTGAACCATAAAAATCACAACGATTTGTAACTTTCAGAATACAGTCATGCGTGCATGCATGTAAGCAGTGAAGCAGGCATGCAGCGTGTAAGCAGAAATACAGCGTGCAAGCAGGCAACAGCATGTAAGCAGACATTCAGCATGCAAGCAGGCATGCAAGCAGGCATGCAGCATGCGAGCAGGTATGCAGCATGCAAGCTGGTACGCAGCATGCATCCAGACATTCAGCATGCAAGCAGGCATGCAGCATGCAAGCAGGTATCCAGGCATTCAGCATGCAAGCAGAAATGCAACATGCAGTGTGCAAGCAGAAATGCAACTTGCAGCGTGCAAGCAGAAACGCAACATGCAGCAGGCTTTTGTCACGGCTCCGGCGCTTCGGGTCTCCGGCGGTCCCACGCGAGCTTATCGTCGCAGACGGTTTCCGCTAACCGCCGCCGTTTCTGCTTGCTGGCCGGCTTTACACTCTAGGGGTAGGGAAGACAAGACTGCGTGGAGTCGGTTTTGCAGCATTTCGTTATGTCAATATTATGCTAAAAAACATTTTGGATTTCAAAAGTTATGTTTAACGTAATTTTGGATTTTACTAATAAAATTATGCCTTCCTAAATTATGCTATTCTTAAAAATATTACAAACATTTACATTTAACTATATTGTAAAGGAGGGGAGAGGAAATGATGTGGACTGTATATTGGGTAAAAAGTAAAGCGTGTATTGATAAAATATAATAAAAAACAGGAAATAATAAAATAATCAACTATACAAACCAAGACGTAGAACAGAACCCAAAAATATGACAGGACTTATGTCAAGAACAGAAAAAGATTCACATTGAAAAAGGTACAAAAACTACAAGAAAGTACTTAGTCGGCAACATCTCTCCCTCTCTTTCAAAATGGGGGAAAATATACGAACGGAGAGAGAAGGAGATAGAGATGGCTTCTATACAGGGAGTTGCACCAGCTTTTTACAGGGGCGGCGAAGGACTCCTCCTGCAGTGGTAACCTCGGCTACTCTCACTAGCCCATCTGCGCCGGGAAATACTCGGGTTATACGGCCACGTGGCCAGGTTCCGCGAGGTAAGTTACCATCGACCACAAGCACGAGGTCACCTCCAGCAAGAGTCAGTCCGTCGCCGGTCCTGTCACCACGCCTAGGTGTCAGAGTTGGGAGGTATTCTCTAACCCATCGGTTCCAGAATAAATCTGTAAGCCTTAATGCCTTACGCCAAGAAGAACGCCCCCATAAATCCTGCGGCTCTGTCTTACCGTAATGGTTAGCCGTGGATGCTGTGCCGATAAGAAAGTGGAACGGCGTTAGTGCCTCTTCATCACTTGAGTCAGCGGGAACGTAAGTGAAGGGCCTTGAGTTGACCACAGCTTCAGCTTCCATCAAAAGAGTCGTCAAAACTGGTTCCTTTGGGGCTCTCTCCTGCAAGGTTACTTTTAAAGCAGACTTAACTGATCGCACGAGCCGCTCCCAAGCACCACCCATTGACGGTGCCGAAGGTGGTATGAAGATCCACTCGATGTTCTGGTTGGTTGCAAACTCTTGAACTGCAGGGCCGTAGAGTTCTCGCATGAATTTGGCAGCACCGACGAACGCAGTCCCGTTGTCTGACCAGATCTGTTGAGGACTTCCACGACAGGCCGTAAATCGACGTAGGGCTATCAACGCTGCGTCCGTTGAGAGGTCATGGACTACCTCTAAATGTACAGCCCGCGTCGTGAGACAGGTGTACAAAGCAACCCACCGCTTCTCGTGTCTCTGCACTGGACCGAAGTAGTCTAGGCCGACGAAAGTGAAGGGTCGGCGATGATGGGCGAGTCGAACCGCCGGGAGGTTTCCAACAGGGGGGTTCAAAGGGATAGTCTTCCTTATTTTGCAGTATTGGCAGGCATGTGCTGCTGCTCTGACTGCACTTCTCAGCTTCAAAATCCAGAACTACTGCCGGAGTCCGTTGACAACAGTCTCGTTATTGCCATGAGCAAAGCGCCGGTGGTAATGGTGAGTCAAAAGTTTAACTGCTGGGTGGCTTCCATCAAGTACAATTGGGAAATTGGTAGCTTCAGTAGACTCTGCAACTGCTCCGATCCGACCTGACAGCGTCATTAAACCATCGCTTCCGAGGATAACATGAAGCTTTTGTAACTTGCTGTGGCGTGGCAATGGCTCTCCTAGTCGTAGTGCAGCTATCGTCTGCTCATCGGGGAACGAATCATTTTGGCACTAGGCGCAAATCCTCCGCACTAAGAGGTGGAAGCTGGGCGACGGAAGTTGTTCTTAATCTACAGGCAGGCGTGTGTGATGTTGAGACATCAGCACTTGCTCTATATCTCAAACGCCTGATGTACTGATGTGCACGCGCCGTCGACCATAAGAAACGCAACCATTGGCTGAAGCGGGACGGATCCGCAGACACGGGATGGATGGCAATGCCTACTTGGATGAGATATGAATAAATTTTAGCACTCGGTTTCAGCTCATCTTTGTTGAGGCTAGTGTTATGTGGCTCAACTGGCCAATCACATTGAGGTAATTTCAAAAACTCAGGTCCTTCAATCCACCGCCTATTTTTAAGGTCAGCGTTTAAGTTTTGCCGAGTGGCGTCATCTGCGACGTTCAAAGCTGTGGGCACCCACCGCCACTCATCTAAAGTTGAAAGCTCTAGGATGTCTGCTAGTCTATGTGCAACAAATGGCAAAAACGAACGCGCGTCGCTGCGAAGCCATCCTAGAACATTCTTAGAGTCGGTCCATAGATACCGTCTAGAGGGTTTGTACTTATGAGCGTCGCAGATAGACGACGCTAGACGAGCTGCTACCGTTGCCGCCTGCAATTCAAGGCGAGAAATAGTGACAGGAGTTAAAGGCGCTACTCGGGACTTGCTACATATAAACGGAAGCTGCACGGTTCCGTTAGCAAATACCAGACGCCAGTAAGCGACAGCCACATACGCGTGCTCACTTGCGTCACAGAATACGTGCAGCTCACGCTCTATTAGATGAGCTTGGTTGGGAGCATGAGCCTCTCTTAGGTGCCAGCGTTGGACTCGAAGGTCAACAGATGCAGATATGTCAGCAAGCCAAGCTTTCCACTTGGTGCTTAGGTACTGAGGAAGTTCCTGGTCCCAATCAATTCCTCTGCGCCAAACTATTTGGAAAATAATGCGAGCTTTTATGGTGATTGGAGCAAGAATTCCTAGCGGGTCAAAAACCCGCATCAAACTAGAAAGCGCGTGACGTTTTGGGATTTTATGAGGCAAAGCTAGCGTCGTTTTTAAGGCGGTCGCGTTAAAACCTAACTCATCAGACGACGGATACCATATTAGGCCCAACGTACGCACGCTTTGCGGAAAATGACCAACGTCTACGCCTGGGCTACTAGAATCTAGTCTCAAATTTGATGGTATAAGAGTGAGCGCATCGGGTTCGTTAGAGACCCACCCGCGCACTTCAAAGTGCGCTCGCTCTTGCACCTCTACGATGTCTCTAGCTAATTTCGCGGCTTCAACTGACCCTTTCAAACTGCCAAGGTAGTCATCCATATATGTATCTTGGATAATTGCATAGGCAGCCTCAGGATATAAATCTCTACACTCTTCAGCATTTTTGTTTTTAAGACAGAGTGCTGTGAATGGGCTAGAAGCAGCACCAAATATCATTGAAGACATTCTAAATGTCGAAAGAGGCAAGTCGGGAGAATCACTCTATAAAAACCGCTGCGCATCCCTGTCTTCAGGCCTGACTTTCACCTGTGGAAACATTTCTTTTATGTCAGCTATCATGCCGACCTTATCCTCTCGAAAACGAAAAATAATATTTAAAAGAGAAGGCAATAAGTCAGGGCCGGTCAATAAAGGGGAATTCAAGCTAACTCCCTGAGAGCGCGCTGCAGCGTCATGCACCACGCGCAGTTTACCTGGCTTGTTGGGGTTCACAACCCCAAAATGAGGTAGGTACCACACCCTAACCGAATCAGAAGAGATGTCACATGGCTCGGCATAACCTTTCTCTATCATAGCGTGTATATTTTCGCGATACTGTTTGGCGTAATTGGCATCTTTACTAAAACGCTTTTCCAGACCATTAAAACGCGAAAGCGCTAGCGGGTAACTATCTGGAATGTCAGTGTCGTCTGATTGCCACAACAAGCCGACCTCAAACTGTCCACCTGGTAACCGACGAGCAGTGTCTTTAAGGATTTTCGAGGCGCGCTCGTCTGCGGCACACTGGACTCGTTGCTTGATCTCCGAAAAATCATCTGACGTCACGCTATGATTGACAAAGGTCACCGGCTTAGTCCTACTAGAAGTAAAGCCAAATACAGCCCAACCTAAAGGCGTTAAACAAGCAGCTGGTTGTCCTTTTGAACCTTGGCGCACCTCTCGTGGGGTCAGCAGATTCCAGTTATCGATTCCAATTATCAATTTTGACTCAGCGTTTTCATATGTGATATTTGATAATGAAAGATGCCTAATATCGTCTGGGCGGACTGACTGGCGTGCAATACCTAGCGCTGATACAGACCGTGCTCTATGAATTTTGTGAAGTCCAGATTCGTGCACACCTTTAATATATAAATCAACATACTCGACATCGGTTAACTTAGATAGTCCAAACATACACTCAACTCTGATTTGTGCCTTAGGGCCAACTGCCCCTATCTGAGCTGATACCTCATCGTCAATAAAAGTGCTAGACGAGCCGTCGTCCAATAGAGCATAAGTATTTATAGAGCCCTTAGGTCCGCTTACAGTTACAGCTACGACTTTTAAGAGAGCTTTGAGCGGCCCATTTGAAACGGCGTGAGCTACAGTCTCGCTTTTAGAGTCTATCGGAGTAGTCGAACAATTAATTTCGGGTTCGATTCCGTTCGAGAACGTTTCATTAGTTGTATGAGAATTAACTGATTCAAAATTATGCAATAATTTATGATGTTGTGCCGTGTAGTGCCGGCACATAAAAAAGAATAGCACTACCCCCTCTCTTCCCGTGGGTGTCGTAAGAGCCGACCGAGGGAAAATTGCCATAAGGAGATGGGCAGCAGCGTCTCCGGATAACAGCAGGCCATACTGCGATCGCCAACCCGCCTGCCAAGCGTGGCGATTATGGCAAACCCCCCCCAAAATGGCTGCACAAACAAAAAATCGGCCCCCAGTCCCCGGCGGCCCTGCTATTCCTAGCTACGGCAGCGGCTATGGTAACGGCGGGGCAGGGGGTGCTAGGAATCCCCGGGTAAGATCCGGCTGCCAACAACGACGACTCGACCTGGCAACATATAACACGCGCACACTGAGGCTCGACGCGAAGCTCATAGAGTTGGAAGAGGTAATTAGTAAGTTACATTGGGATATCATTGGGTTATCTGAAGTCCGAAGAGAGGGGGAGGACTCGATAATCCTGCAATCCGGTAACTTACTATACCACCGGGAGGGCGACCAACAGTCCCTAGGTGGTGTCGGGTTCATCGTCCACAAATCCCTTGTCAACAACGTGATTACTATCGGAAGTGTTTCGAGCAGGGTAGCGTACCTGATACTCAGAATATCGAAACGATATTCGCTGAATGTCATTCAGGTCTACGCTCCGACCTCAAAGCACGACGATGTCGAAGTGGAGGCTATGTATGAGGAGATCTCTAAAGCCATGCATAGCTATAAAACCCACTACACGGTTGTGATGGGGGATTTTAATGCAAAGTTGGGGCAACGCTGCGGTGATGAGTTGAGAGTGGGGCAATTTGGATTTGGGCAACGGAACAACAGGGGCCAGATGCTGGCGGACTTCATGGAGAGGGAGAACCTCTTTATGATGAACTCCTTCTTCAAGAAGCCCGTAAGCCGCAAATGGACCTGGATCAGTCCGGACGGTAGAGTCAAAAACGAGATCGATTTTATCATGTCGACGAAGAAGCATATATTCAATGATGTCACTGTGATCAACGCTGTTAAGACAGGAAGCGATCACCGCATGGTCAGAGGCACATTGAATATCGACCTAAAGCTTGAGAGAGCGCGACTGATAAAATCCACGCTCCGACCAATACCGGCTCAAATTCAAAACCCCGAGTGCTTTCAGCTCGAGCTTCAAAACCGCTTCGAAGCCCTTGAGAACAGCATCGATGTGGACGATCTGTACAACATGGTGGTGGATACTGTCCGTACGGTAGGGTCCAAGCACTCTAAAACCCGCCGTCCCAAATCAAAGAAACTCTCCAGTCAGACTCTCCTACTCATGGATCAGAGAAACGAAATGAGGCTACAGAACTCAGCGGATCCCCATCGTTATCGGCAACTCAATAGACAGATATCTAAGTCTTTGACGAGCGACCTTCGCCAATTTAATACCCAGCGTATTAAAGAGGCAATTGAGCGGAATAAAGGCTCCAAAGTGTTCGCCAGAGATCTGTCTATTGGGCAAAGCCAATTGACGAGGCTGAAAACTGAGGCAGGTAGCATCATTTCGTCAACACCTGAAATCCTGAGGGAGATTGAGAGTTTCTATGGACAGTTATATTCCACGCAAACACCTGTTGAAAGCAAGGCTAAAGATCCTAGAGCCAAGCTTACCCGACACTATACCGAAGATATCCCGGACGTCAGCCTGTACGAGATTAGGATGGCTCTCAAGCAGCTTAAAAACAACAAGGCGGCGGGTGATGACGGAATCACAACTGAGCTCCTGAGAGCGGGCGGTAAGCCGATACTTAAGGTCCTCCAGACGCTCTTCAGTTCTGTCATCCTCGAGGGAAAAACGCCAAAGGCATGGGGCAGAGGCGATGTGATGCTGTTCTTCAAGAAGGGTGACAAAACTCTCTTGAAGAACTACAGACCCATCTCGCTTCTGAGCCATATCTATAAGCTGTTTTCGAGAGTCATTACGAATCGTCTCGCTCGCAGGTTCGACGACTTCCAACCTCCCGAACAAGCAGGGTTCCGAAAAGGCTATAGTACCGTAGACCACATTCATACGCTGCGGCAAGTTATACAGAAGACCGAAGAGTATAACTTGCCACTTTGCTTAGCGTTCGTGGACTACGAGAAAGCCTTTGATTCGATTGAGACCTGGGCAGTACTGCAGTCTCTCCAAAGGTGCCAAATAGACTACAGGTACATTGAGGTGCTAAGGTACTTATACCAGAACGCCACCATGTCGGTCCGATTACAGAACCAGAGCTCTAATCCGATCCAACTACAGCGAGGCGTGAGACAAGGAGACGTTATTTCTCCGAAACTGTTCACGGCTGCGTTGGAGGATATTCTCAAGCTTCTGGACTGGAAAGGACGCGGCATCAACATCAATGGCGAGTACCTAACCCACCTGCGATTTGCCGATGATGTAGTTCTTATGGCTGAGACCTTGGAAGACCTGAACATAATGCTCGAAGATCTCGGTAATGCTTCTCAAAGAGTGGGTCTTAAGATGAACATGGACAAAACAAAAATCATGTTAAATGCCCATATTGCACCCGCTCCAGTTAACGTTGGGAACATTACACTCGAAGTTGTTGACCACTATGTTTACCTGGGACAGACAGTCCAGCTAGGTAAGTCCAACTTCGAGAAAGAGATCTCTCGTCGAATCCAGCTCGGATGGGCAGCGTTCGGGAAGCTCCGGCATATATTTGCGTCCGAAATACCTCAGTGTCTCAAGACAAAAGTCTTTGACCAGTGTGTGTTGCCAGTAATGACCTATGGGAGTGAGACGTGGTCCCTTACTATGGGTCTCATAAGAAGGCTCAAGATCACCCAGCGAGCAATGGAGAGAGCGATGCTTGGTATTTCCCTGCTCGATCGAATCAGAAATGATGAGATCCGCAGGAGAACAAAAACAACCGACATCGCTCGAAGGATTGCATCGCTGAAGTGGCAGTGGGCGGGACACATAGCGCGGAGAACCGATGGCCGTTGGGGCGGAAAGGTTCTCGAATGGCGACCGCGTACCGGACGACGTTCCGTGGGCAGGCCCTCTACAAGGTGGACCGACGATCTGGTCAAGGTCGCGGGAAGCCGCTGGATGCGGACAGCGCAGGACCGATCGTTGTGGAGATCCTTGGGGGAGGCCTATGTCCAGCAGTGGGCGTCGTTCGGCTGAAATGATGATGATGATGATGATTATGATGTTTATATTTACAGCCTTCAACATTACATAAAGTCTTGGGATTACATGACCTATAGCGATGCGAACCTTTTTTTAGACATCTGTTACAAACTTTTTGGTCGCGGGCCCAATTCAACCTAGCCATAAAGTCAAGACGAATAAACTTATCGCAGTTGTCAATCATGTGACATTGTTGACAATATAAACAACAATTCGATTTGTTTTGTTGTGATTGTGAATTAGAATGATTTTTAATTTCAGCAGACTTATTACCTGAATGAAAATTATTGTGCTTAGAGTTCACCACGTTAACCTGAAACATTTTTGAGCTATGTGGCTGACTTGACAAGTTGGCTTCCGCAAAAACGCCAAACTGGAATTCCGTAGTGACTTCCTCAGCTAAAAAATCAGCTAGCAACTCTAATTTCGTTCCTACAATCGGGTTATAGCGGGACTTAGCGTAATCTTTCCAGCGTGCTCGCATTGCAGTTATAAAGCTCCGGTGACTCTAAATAAGACGTATTATTAAGAAATTTCATAACGGAAATGCAACTGCGGACACGGCCGGCAAAGAAATGCAAGTCCTTGCCCTCAAAATTTACTCCAGGAGCTCGCACAGCAGCGACCTCCTGGAGTACGATGAGCTCCGGTCTACCAAACTGAAGTTCGAGAACAGATATAATCTCGCTTGGGTTGTGCGCTGTAGCAAGTAAAGCACCGACGGCCTCTCGTGCCGGGCCGTACAGGGCCGCATTCACCCGAGATAAGTTATCCATTGGAGAATAAGACGCCTTAGACGCGTCGTAGGTTCTTTTGAAAGTGAGCCGATCTAAGGTTTTACCATCAAAACTGGGCAGGCGACTCTCCAATTTATCTTTAGACAAACCTTGTATGGCCTGAGCCAATCGATAAAAATCAGACCCATTCTGATTGTTAGACAATTTAGTAGGTAGGGTACGTACGCAAGTAGAGTCTTGAACGTCACCTGTAGGTCCGCAACAGGGTCTGGGCGGTGTCGGATCGAGCGCTAGGCGACTAGGCCTTGCAGTACGATCGCAAGTGACACCGCGGCCGGCGGGCTCAGGAACTCGACGGTTAAACGCAGCGACCGGAAGAGTCGGGCTGCCGGGACGCACGACAACAGGAGCGTCCACAGTGGCAGCGGTGACTGGCCGCCCTTCTAGGGGCGCACTCGTAGGAACCGCAAGTGTGGGACTACCGGGACGCACGGTTTCAGGGCCATCCACGGGTATCTACAAAAACGCATTCATTAGAAGGTATCATAGTATCTAACCACTCTACAACGTTACCTCTACTAAGGCGGCTACTCCCGCGATGGCTGTTGGCACGACGATTGTCGCGACGGCTAGAGGCGCAACTGCTGCCGCGGCGACTACTGCCTTCAGCCTCTATTTGAGCTATTTCTGCGCGCATTTCCAATTTAAGCGCTAAACGCTCTGCCTCAGCAACTTTAGCTGCTCGTTCGCGTTCCGAATCAGCAATTTTTCGAGCGTATGTGGCCTGAACGGTAAGCGAGCGTGCGCGAATGGTATTTGGCGACTTGGATGTTCCTGAAATTGATTTGTTATCCGCCGCATGGACGGACATGACGGAGTCGAGCACGAGGGCGGGCGGCGGAGGCTCAACATCGTGGGGCGTGCCGAAGTCCGGCAGCGGAGCCTCGCCCGCACTCGACTCTAACGCTTTACTTTGCAATCTAGTAAGCATACTTACTGGTTACTTTCAAACAAACAAAAAACAGAATAGTTATTTGTAGAAAGGCAAAATAATCGTGAGGAAAATTTCAAGGGAAAACTATTGCAAGAAAATTTAAATTTTGAAAGTAAAATTTACTGAGCGAAAAGGACCAAATGTAAAGGAGGGGAGAGGAAATGATGTGGACTGTATATTGGGTGAAAAGTAAAGCGTGTATTGATAAAATATAATAAAAAACAGGAAATAATAAAATAATCAACTATACAAACCAAGACATAGAACAGAACCCAAAAATATAACAGGACTTATGTCAAGAACAGAAAAAGATTCACATTGAAAAAGGTACAAAAACTACAAGAAAGTATTTAGTCGGCAACATCTAAAGCCAAATATCATTAGGGCTGACACTACTTATGTCTTGTATATACCTTGGGACTGTTATGCCATTAAAAAGTTATGCGAAGAAAACATTATAAGACGTTAATATTATGCTTTATGATGCTATGTCAAATGAGTTATGCCAAGTGACTTTAGGACAATCGACGTTATGCGAAAAGTTAGTCCCCCGTGTCATGATACTTTTTGCTACACGTCACGAAATGAAAGAATATTATTATTGAATATGAATCACGTACACCTACCGACATACGTATTTTAAAACGAAGTATTAGCAAAACCGTTAGCTAATATGATATGTATCCACATGCTTTATACACGAGGTAAGAGTGGAAACAAGCTCCCTGTGCAAGTGTTCTCTCATAATCGTTATCACTGGAAATCAGTGGTAATCGTTTGTAAATGTCCGTCTAACTAAACCTATACAGCCTTATTACAAAAAAATGCTTTAAGGCCTGTTTAGACCTGAGCGGTATTCACTGCCGCTGTGGGTAGCGATAAAATATCGCGCGGGTTTCGCTCAGGTATTTAGTATCAAGTTCAAAATGTACCGCTACCCACAGCGGCAGCGAATATCGCTCAGCTCTGAAAAGGCCTTCAGAACTGGTTTAAATCTGGACTAAAAGATCTACTTAGATTGTTACAGTATTAAAGTTAGTACCATGCATAAAATGTGTTTTTATTATAAATCTAACTAAGGCCATCTGAAAACAAGATAAATCAAAGATCGTCCGTGGTTTAAAACAGAAAGCGGCATTCATACTTTCTTTCACACAGACTTCGTTCAATACGCGTTCCGTTTCTCTTAACGTTGAAATGAACTTCAAATTTTAGATGCATAGAATATTATTTATCAATAACAAA
The DNA here is from genome assembly GCA_947369235.1 of Udea olivalis. NCBI lineage: Eukaryota > Metazoa > Arthropoda > Insecta > Lepidoptera > Crambidae > Udea > Udea olivalis. Next base: position 18,149,054 of record OX376360.1, read on the forward strand.
ACAAATCATTTATTTGTTATAATTTTCAATCTTTTGAACGAGTTACAGCGTTTTAAAAACAAATCTTGAAATTTTTTACGATCAACATGAAACGGAGCGCAGTTACGCTGCGCGTAATTTGAAACGCAATGTCCGGTCTAGGAAAGAGCTTTATTGTTGTTAGAAAAACGATGCAAAATGCAAATAAAAAAGAAATAGTTCATGTTTTTCAGTGTTCCTAATATTGTACTGGGTCGGAGTGTTGAACTGTTTTGTGGTTATGCGTGAGAGGTCGTGTGTTTAAATTGTTGCAAACCACTTGAAACTCAGGGCTCAAGAGGTATTCACGGGAGTGGTGGGCCAAATCCTCACGTAAAATATTGAATCTACTATTTTTTTGGCCTAAACGTTTGGTAAATCTATATTTGTATTAAAAGGCTTTATCGTCCAATTTGAAAGGATTCACTCGCTGACGATGTTCACCAAACCGCTGAGACATCACATCTCCAAAATATCTTTTAAATCCATTAAATCAATGTTATTTTTATAAATTTTCGTGAAAAATTGACACCACAAATTCTAAGTTAACCTCAAAAGCAAAGTTAGTTCATAGATAAACTAGGGTTCACACGGGTTAAACTTTAGTACCACAAAAAGTACGAAGTTAAGTTCACAAAGTACTTTTTTATAAAGTTTAGTGTTGAACTTCATTTTCAAAAGATACTCGTAATTTCCTGAATCGACCGGGAATCGAACCCGGAACACTAAGTTAGTCAAGGCAAGCAACCGTGCTGCAGCGCACTACGCCAATTGTGTCGGATTTAAGTAGAAGTAGAAGGATCGCTTTGACAATTCTAAATTCTTACAACAGGTTTATTTAACGGACATTTCAGTGTGAGTTCGAGATTTAATTGAAGAGATTACTGGCGTGACAGTAATCTGTTTAACGCGCATCACATTTTCGATCACCGTGTTGCCCCGAAATTTGCGGATACGAGTATAAATAGCACCTGCGTTATTCGTGTCAGTATGATTTTCTATTACACGAAACGGAACAAATAGGGATATTTAGTTTCAGGAAACCTGAATAAAGCAATGAGATATTGTTGCTACATACATAAAATAATGTTTCTACCTTGTCTTTTGCTAGTAAGTTATATCTGCAACACAATTCACAGCACTTCATTCCTGGATTCGGAACAGTTCGATAGCCGTTAGCCACGTAATTTCAAATTGATCTCTCAACAAAAATCTCTTACTAAGGAGAGGATCAAGAACACTCGGTAGAGTCTAGTGAGTGTTCTTGACTCTAGTGACTAGACGATCAAAGCATTGGACTCGTTCTCATAAGGGGCATGACCTACACAAGATTGTTTAAAACAAAATACCCACCCTTTAAAATGTAGCCAATGTATTGAACTATTTACGTTGTGATGCCATATGTTTAAAATATGAAGGGGAGGATTCAAACGTGCCACCATTATATGAGTGAAGAGTAAACTGCAAAATTTATAATATTAGTTCATGTTCTGGCCATGATCAAACCGAATTAAGCACGGAGTTCAGTACGTAGGTACACCATGAGTTACACCAATTACGCATACAAATTGCTGAACACAACTATCGTCGTTTACGTGACGGAAGCTCATGGTAGACATACAGTATGCCTACCATGAGTCTACCAATGACATCCGCTAGCGTCCGCGTAAACCACGTTGATGTTTTTGTATGAGATTTCGTAACAGCGCCCCTAGTAACAAAAAATGGAACCAAAAAAACTCATGGTTAACATACAGAACGTGTGTGGAACCATAGGCACTCACGAGGCGTGCTTAATCCTAAGACCACAACGTTCTCTAAAACTAAGGTACTACTAAATTCCGTTTATTACCCAATCAGTATTCAGAAAACAACATTTAGAAAAGGAACTTCTTTATACCTCATAATACCGAGTAATTCCCTAAACGCGGAGTGGGCAATAAGAGCCGCGCCCTTATTCGCTAAGTCAAAATTCCCTGAAAGCCTCTGATTAATTTATTTTAGCATGTCCATTGTCGGCTAACTTTGCTTTGAATGTTATTGTTGACCCATTACCTACCCTCCGCCCTCGACTCAATGGGTCTTAATGCTGAAATTTGCTATTTTATTCCCACATTTTTTGCTTCGGTAGCAAGACAAGATTTAAAGATTTAAAAACCAGCTCGATCAAAGTGAAAAATTTTGATTAAGTTAATATTTTGTACTTGCAGCGATGCAGACGCTACTACAATAAAAACACTTTAAGGTTCAAGAAGTATTGAAATGCTAATTGCTAATATTATTTGCCATAATTTAGATTTTTATTATTGGGTATGAAACCTTCGAGTAGGCGCAGTTGCTAATAAATAATCCGAAGCCAATTATTATCTTGCCAGTTGACAAGCCAGAAATGAATATCGAATTTCTATAGCTTCGGTAAGCTGATATAGGCTGTTGTAGGCGTATAAATCAGCTCGGCATAATGCCAGCAGCGAAATTATACTTACGTAAATCATAAAAAATGTCTGGTAGGGTGTCACCGGAGAGATAGTGGCCCACCGGCCATCAATCAAACTTAGTGTCCGTGGTTAGGCCGTGTGGACACGGGCTGATACTGGCACAGAGTAATTTGAACTGTTGCAACCTTGTACAGCGTTGCTGACACCTGTACGTCTATCACGAGTTGCCACTTTGAATTTACGTTATCGTTCGCAAAAAAAAATGTATTGTGATGACATGACAATGTCAAATCCCAATACATTTTTTACGCCAAAACCGAATATAAAAAAATATTAACCTCTCTGGTAGGTATATGATATACTTATCGCCGTATCTCAAATATTTCTGAAGTCCATTTCGGTTTAAAATATCCGTTTAATCATGGATTTCAAGAGATTTATATAAAATATCTATAAAAAATATACAAATAGGTAGATAAGAACTGAGGCCTATTGAACAAAGCTCGTCCTAAGTAAATCTAATATTCATAATTAAAAACATGGCTGCTGCGCTGCGCACTCAGGGATTACAGTCAGATCAATCAAAGTTAGTTTCTGTTAAGCGCGCTGGGACGGCACAATTTGACACGGAATTAATTGTTTCCGAATCAGTTACAAACAAAACAAGTTTCATGAATATAATATAAGGATAAAGAGCTGGAATCTGCTTTAATTGAAATATTTTTGAAGAATTAACAGGAACAAGAAAGATATTATTCTACCCTGTCACCATGGTCTGCTGGGAAAAATAACTTTTTGTAGAATAACTACTTAATCTTAAGGTACGTTATTTTTTTATACTACATTGGTGACAAACAAGCACGCTGGCCACCCGATGATAAGTGGTTTACATATCAGATGTAGTAACATATACATTTTTGATTATTTAGGTGTCCTACGTGCTTTGTAAAAGCTTAAGTGAATAAATGATTTTTTTACTTTACTTTACATATAATGTTTTTCACGAAACTTCGGGAGTCTTGCATCGTAGTATGCCTCTAATCAGTTAGTCATTCGTTTAAGTGTGATTAGTTACACCTAAAACCGAAGTAGCATTGACACATTTTGATGACACGATTGGAGTAGTGCGCTGTAGCATGTTTTTTATCTAATAGGGCATTTTCAACCGACTTCAAAAACAGGAGGAAGTTCTCAATTCGACTGTATGTTTTTTTTATGTTTGTTACCTCATAACTTTCGACTGGCTGGCTTTTTTTATTTGAAAGCTGGTGCTTCCCTAATGGTCCCATTTTAATTTGTTCTAGTTATGACAGTGGCATTTATGAGAAAACCATATAAGTCTTAAATCTAGATAGACAAAATTCGCGACAAATGGAAGAATAACTCAATATTACGCAAACCGATTTTGATAATTCTTTATTTATTTGAAAGCTGGTGGTGCCCGTGTGGTCCCATTTCAATTTGGTTCAGTTCTGACAGTGGCATCCATGGGAAATCCATATAAGTCTTAAATCTAGATAGACAAATAAGTGACAAATGGACGAATAACTCAATATTACGCAAACCGATTTTGATAATTCTTTATTTATTAGAAAGGATATACTTCAAGGGTAGTTTGATGAGTGTTTGGTTAGGTTCTGATTATGGGATCCATGACAAAGTAACGGAACTCTTCAATTCTTAGGAGCAATTGGACGACACTTTTTGATGTATAAAATAAATAAGAACTATTCACTGAAAATCAAGAAATGAACAGAAAATTTAACAAAAAAAAAACAACTTCAAAGAGAACTATTCCAAAACAAGGCACTAAAAAGTAAATAAATAATTGCGTATTCTTCTTTATACGATAATATAATGTAGGTACAATTATTGTTATTGTTGGAGTCGGTGTCAGCCAATGTAGGTTGGTAACTACCTACATACATACGTAAACGTGATATGTAAGAAATAGGTATATTGCTAGGTATATTGTAGTGTTTCCTTGGCTGACACAAACTCCAACAATAACAATAATTGTACCTACATTATATTATCGTATAAGTTTTAGAAAAATACGCAATTATTTCTTTACTTTTTAGTGCTTTGTTTTGGAATAGTTTTTTTTGAAGTTGTTTTTTTTTTGTTACAATTTTATCTAGGAGCAAACGAGCTGGAAGGTCACCTGATGGAAAGTGATCACCTCCGGCCATGGACAAGAAGACTCCGATGGCATACCCCTTTGGAAATACTGCCACATGAAGATCATTCCCTATCTTGGATGTACGCGGAAGAAATTGACGCGGAAAAAGCACGGTTGTTGAGCGCCAGAAACCCAGGTGATGAACATGGATTTTCGACTTATGGCGTGTCGTGCGATGATGAAATTCAGCGGCAGGTATAAGGTCATGCAATTCGTCTGAACACTTCTTATTGGTTTCTCGCTTTGAGTTTCCCGGTTGAGTCAAGTCAGGCTACGATCTTTTTTAAATTATTCTGGTATGGGTGGGTGTGCTGGGGGACGACCCTGTCTTTCTTGTCTGGTATAGTAACCGGCAAACTTCTTGAGCAAATGACCTTGACTGCGCAGAACCGAATTTTAGGTGTCATGGGTGGTGAAGGCGGGGCGCGACGGCGGGGGGCATCGTATCGAGCGCGCTATTGGTAGATCAGTCGACCCTCGTCTCCCGCGTTGACCTACGTCCCGCTGTCTTCCCAAATACACTTGCGTGCAGTGAAAAGTACTTTGTTGTTGTTGTAGACGTTTTTTTTGTTATAATTTTTTGTTGACTTTGTTGTTATTCTTATTGTTACTGTTATTGTTATTTGTTGCGATTCTGAGGATTGTTTTTGAATGAATAATATGCCGCGACAACCTAATGTGGTATTAAAACGACAAGCCAGAAAAATGGTATACGACGTATATTGCTTCTTGAAGAAACAGGGCAAAAATGACATGGAAACGCTGAAACAGACTTCGGAGGCTACAAAAACATCTGTTAGTACTGTTAGGCGAATTATTAATGAAGCTAAGTTTCACAGTTAAAAAAAGAGTAGGTATCTATTTTTTTGCACGTAAGTGTACAATGCGCGAACTTTCCCCCACTACGACTACAAATGCTCAAGAAGTTTGCCGGGTACTATACCTCGTAACACAGGTATATTTTTATCCCTACTTCGAGACCATGACAGGTGGTGTGTTTGAGGCATGGTTAAAGGGATGACATAGGAATTGATTATCTTATGCTTAATATCAAGGCAAGTGTGTATGATTGTCTCACTAGATAAATATCAGTAATTAGTTACTAAGGTGTTATATTATAGGGGAAGGTTGCGATCATTGGACCGGCACTTTCATTGGACCGCTTTGATATTTTCGAAACGGTTCGATTTTAAAACTGTTGCTAGGCGTCGGACGCTTAGTATACGTCCCCCCGCCACACCCCCGTAGTCTCAGTTTTGCCGCGGGCTCCGTTGCGGACGCAGGCCTGTCGCAGCGTTTCGCGCGCTCAAAAATTTTTTTTCGCCTGCTAAACCAAACCATGTAAGTAGATATTCTTTAAGGATATTCGTGCGTGTTGTTTAATGTTCTGTTCTTTGTTTATCAACGTTATTGATTCTTATAGAAAGGATTGTCCAAAAGTTATAGTTTAGTCGTAATATTTGACCTTGTAAAACCATACGTAGTTGCCATCATTGAACCACCTAGAAGCTCCTTGATTGGACCGGTCCAATCATGGCAACTAATATAAAACCTGGATTACAAAATATTATTCGAGTATATAATAAATTGAATAAATATTTTAAATTGAATACTTTATTACATTTCGACTATTCATTTTCGACTTTTCATATTTTAAATGAATTGATTTAATTTTGAATGGCAGTGTGTGTTTAAAATATCATTCGAATACCTGTCAACTTATTTTTTTTTAATGTGAAATAATACATTTTTAAATAAATAGTTAATTTAATTTCGATTGCCATGTTTGTGTGCTGATATTAGTGTATTGGTAATAGAAAATATTTTCATTGCAGCATGTCTAAAAGAGGGCAGTATTACACGTGGAGTGAAACAAGCATGAAACTAGCATTACAGGCATTACGTAATAAGGAAGTTGGCTTGAATGAAGAATTAATATTAAAATAATGGTCAAAAACTTAAGTACCTCAAGTTATTGTTACATAATTTTTATATTTTTTTTAGGAAACATTTAATAAAATGTTACATACATGCACGGTATTAAAACCAAGAAGACTGTTTCATAATGTTATTATAAATGTTAAAATAATGATTAAAATGTTAATTTCTTTAAATTGTTGTATTATTATTTTGTCACCTTAAACCATGAAATTTCCGAGTTCCCATCAATGGACCGGTCGACTCATTTTTCTAAGTCCAATGATAGCAACAAAGTGGTCCAATGAACGTTCCTGTGGTCCAATCAAAGAAACCTTAACAAAAATCATTTTACCCATTTATTGACTCTATTTACCATTTTAGAATTCCGAAACTTTAGGTATTTACACAGGAATACAAGAGCACTTCAGTAACTAAATCACTTTTATTCCACATTTCATACATTCGTTTTTTTAAGCATTTAAAAAAAAGTGGTCCAATCATCGCAACCTTACCCTAATGATAGATAAGTACCTATAATGAAATAAAAAAGCGATGGCCCGAGTACGGCTAGCCTAAGAACCGGCAATAAATTGTATTTGCTTAAGTAGTGTTCAGCGAATTTTTACCGCCTAAGTCCCAAAACGCGGCCGGAGCGCCCTGCGATTCCGCGATTTAACGGCCTAGGCGACTTATGAGGACAGAAAATACATATAAATAACGTAAGTGTTTTAGTAGGTCTACAACTATAACTAAATATGTATTTCGCATATAATACCAAGGCTTTTTTTAGGATTTTACAATGCTTGTTTTCATATCGAAAGATAGAAAACTAAAAAAATAATAATTTGAATTCGGATCTTGAAGTAATAATCACATAATCATTTCATCTTAACCGAAAGTTTAAAATTATTTTTTTAAATATTTCTTTCGGATGTTCGGAGGTACTCGTACCTACAACGTAAGCATGCACTAGAGAGATTCGTTCGGTCCATTAAGATTTCGGTAGCTCAGTGGTAAGAGCAGCCACCCGGATTGTGGAAGACGCGCGGGTTCGAATCCTGCCTGACTTTTTTTAAGGTCCGCAATTCAAATTTTCCTAATACCTAGGGTTGAGATAGTGACTATCACATCCGTCTTGATCGAGGGGTGGGTGTCAGGGCTTCTAGTTTGAGAAACTGTGCTTTTGAGCGACGTGTGTATACTATTCCGACACGAAACGTCAAAATATTCTCGCTCGCCTTACTGATCGCAGACATTCACCGAATTACCTTCAGCGAGCTAGATTTATTGGTGAATAAAAGTCGCTCGGTCTGCCCCACCCGGCGTTCTCGCCTCTTCACCCTCTTTACAGGTTCACGTTTCCCCGCTTGGCGGAATCGCTAACGGATATCGCTGTCGATTGTGGCATCGAACAAGAGAAGTAAATTTGAGAAGGTTTGAAGGTGTCTGTTGTTTGCAGCAATTGCAGCCAACAAATGGTTCCTTTTTTATTTTAGTTTAAAATCTGAAAATGCAAAAAACTTTTACAGACAAGCAACTCTCTTATATTGATTTGCATTAAGCGAATTACTTAATAGACAGATTTAAAACTTTTAAACACCTTATCGTCATTCGCGCGGTCTATTCCGGTTGTGAACCCACACTGGTGTGTGGAGTCCCAGGGTCCGTCTTTCTTATTTTCTTGGCCCACTTTGTGCAGAAATTTTTAAACACTTATTTTACCCAAATATCAGCACTCTGAAAATCATTAGCCTTATCTCAAGGGCTTGAAAGATTACTTACCGTCCCAGTCTAGATAGCTCTTTAAACTTGACTTTATGATTGGAACTTCCAGCAGCTATCGAGCCAGAGCGCTCTGCAATAATCGAAATAGTGCCTCGTTCAGAAACTTTAGTGCCGCAAACCTACAATCATTTAACTCGGCATATATCCGCATCCCGCGGGACCGCGCGGATATGAAATCTTGCAACACTAATGCCCAGTGCTGGTTTTATTGCTGTCCAATAAAACGGCATATTATATCTCGCGGCGAGGTGAGGGATCAATTCCAGATATTAAAGCCAGCTTCAAATAGTAAAAGTTTTATTTCCCTGGGGCAGGTGGGTCGGCAAATGTTTACAGTGCCGGCGCAATAGAATTTTTACAGATGATGAATTGCCATGACGTACTCGTACATACTTGTGAATATGGCGTTGCTTTCTTGACGCCCCATCACTTTAGTAGACGGCTTTCGTCTTGTTTATCTGCAATTCTGCATAGCTGGCTTACCACCCTATAAAGGGAGGTACATATGTTATTTGCTTCTTTAGGTTATTGGTAACTTGACAGATGTATTTTATGCAAGCTCCTAGTATATAATAGCTACAAGCAAGCTGCAAGTATTGTGGGCACCGGTTCTATGACCTGGGTTTGTAGTTTGAAGCACGCTATGGAGTGTATGTGGCAATTCATCAATGAATGCTGTTCTTACAAAACTCAAACCCAAAATACAGTCAAAACTTAAGTATAATTTGCAAAGTCACTTTAACAATTTCGTAATAGCGTGCTGTGCATTTTTGGAATGCCATTTTAAGGTAGCACTGCGATAAATAAAAACCTGTGTTTGGAAAGAAAATTGGATATAAAATCTGCCTATCAATCTGCTGGCCTACGCTTTGCCCATAAGGGTGGATCCACACTTGCACTATGTGTAGGTATATACCACGCATGCCAAAAAATGTTGCGTGTTAGCGAATCAAAACTTTATCGAGCATATTTCAAAAGAACAACAAATGAAATAACAAAATTTTAAAGACAAAATGTTTTATTTAGCAAAATTATATAATCCGATGTAGTATGTGTCATCAAATGGAAGACTGACCAAAAGTTGCTAAATGTAAATTTAATGTGCCAAATCATTCCTAGTCAAATTTTATAATCCCAAATGATTATTTATTAAGTGAGTGACACTTTAAAACGCATAATGTCTTATTATAATTTCAATAAAAAAACAATTAAAAATCATTAATTCCCACAAAATTTGCATAGGTTAAAAAACAAATTGATGTATTTCTAACCTCAAAACTAGGTTAGGTTAGAACTTGGACGAAGCAACGCGCGAGCCGAGCGAGCGAAGCGAGAGTGCCGCGGCAGCGGGCGGCGAAGCGCCAGAAAACTCGCTAGCTAGACCAGTTGATATTTAACAACTTATCCAATAATCCTTTTGACCTTTGAACGATTTGGCCAATAGTGTAATAGATAATTTAAGCGTTGATATTCCAGACTATGGTCAGTTAAACTTTTTGTCAAATGACCATTGTTATTTTCAAAATTGTTGATTTGTTAGTTGTTCTTTTAAAATTTGCTCGATGAAGTTTTGATTTTCTAATATGCAACCTGAAAGTAAACACAAAGTCTACCAGTACAACTCTATTTTGACCGTAATAACTTCACCTTATAACCTGTACCTTTTACATCACACGCTTTGAAGTGGGACCTTTAAGGCTTCTATCTTGTTTACAATTAGAGGGCTACACGTGTGGAAACGTAGCCATATTTGTTGAGGTAAACAACCTACATAATAATCAACAGTACTATGCTTATGCCTACATCATAAATGCGTATATTTTTAGCATTAACACTATGTACAGTACACGCGCCTTGATTTTCTTATGTTTTACTCGCGTGGGGTGAATAATCAGACCATTTCATTTAACCCATTTCATATTTGAAATAAAATACATCATATTCAAGTTATTTCTTTATTGTACTAGTTTAGTGTCATGGCACTGGTTCCTTATAATTATCATTAGTATTTAAAAAAATATACTTTAATACCATACGAAAAAGTAACTAAATTTACCCAGCCTTTAGGTAGTTATCGTTTTATTATTAAATTTAAAACTCAACTCTAAAGTTTCCTCTAGCCAACGACGTACCATATTTTCATGACATTCAATATTCACCCCACGCGTGTCCTGTAGTGTTGACTTACACTACATGCTATCTCTTTTGACTTTTCTAATGGTGCAGTGATATTAGTGATCCTACCTGGAGCGCCAGAGATCGTGGGCGCGTTACCAGCCAGGATAATTTTTATGAGATTTTTTTTCTGTACCTGTAGCCTCCCTGATTTGTTTATTCTAACTCACAGTTTTGGTATAAGATGTTCCTGATATTTATGTGTACATACTTGTTTTAGGGGATGCTCGCTTTAGGTTTCAGGTTACTTGTACAGGAAATCGGCTAAACATTCACTCGTGATTATACCTACTTGTTTTATATCTTGTACCAGATTCCTTACCGTTTTGTTGTTACTAGCAATCCATTGAAAATATACTTAGATCGACGCAACGTTATTGGATCCGACCCGATTTCCTTAAAGAAAAATAAGGTGATTTAAAAATAAACGAAACCGCCGGATGCGTCATGATCGAAAAACATTGAATAATAATCGGCGACGCATAGATAATATAATGTTTTCCCTTATCTATATAAAATCTGGTTCGCAAACCGCGTATTTTTGATATTTAGGTAAGTAAATTGCGACGCGATTGTTTGTCAGCTATTTTATTTTCCATATTTTATGGTAATGTATGACAATGAATTTAAAATAAATAAATAAATAAATATTTAGTTCATCTAAAATTCTAAACTGTGGAACAGACCTTGGTGCGTTTGACTTTGTAGGTAAACATTCCGCAAAGAGATGATTAATTAACTAACGTTTACTTATTTATTGGAATACTGAAGCATATTTTTTAATTTTAACGTGACGACATGATTTTCTGAACTATAAAAATCAAAAAGGACAAAGAGCAAACTCCTAAAAATTTGAGACCCGCTGCTGTTCTAGTGGTAGTAGGTACCACCAGCAGCAGTGAAGTAGCTAAATACTTTTACATAGTAGCTAATTTGATATTTTCCTGATAGTTTCACCACACTCGCACCAGACACCCCTTCATTCACCACACACCTCACATCATTCACCACACACCTCACACCATGCACCACACACCACATATCACGCTTCAAACACCACACACCTCACACCATGCACCACACACCACATATCACGCTTCACTCATCACCCACCTCACATCGTGCGCCTCACACCACACTTCACACTGCACATCACTCACCACACACTACACATCACGCACACACTGTACAGCTGCAAGTGTCCACACTCGTCGATCGAGACGGTGAGACCTGGAGTCCTGAAATACAGAGCCACCCTAGTTTAGGCTCCAGTTCACACGTAAATAATGTAACGCGCTAGATCTAGATCCTAGGTGTACTCTGTATGCTATAATTTTATGTGTTAAAAATAAATCTTATTAATTTATTTTATAAATTCAACAAAGTTATTTTTTTTTATATTGCCCGTCAAGATGACCTCACTCCACCTGATGGAAAGCGGTCGTGAGGTCCAGATATGAGGTTGACAAGCCCAGTCATTCAAACGAATCACTGGGCTGGCCATCCTCACCTTGAAGGCCTGCAGAAATGCCTTTTCACGCCCCGCTTGAAGAACCCGGGACTATACGAGGAAGGAAACACATGTGCTGGAAGAGCGTTCCACGTCTGGATGGTACGACAAAGAAACGAGTCACCGAACCTTTTAGTTTGGGCCAACAAATGTTGAATTGTGTGTGGGTGACGCCGTAGTCCAGCACGCGTGGTACGGGAGTGGAATGGTGAGGGTGGGATAAGCTGGAATAACTCGTCAGAGCATTCCCCATTGTAGAAGCGATAGAGAACACTTAGCCTGGCAATGTCTCTACGCAATTGGAGAGGCTCAAGGGTCAAAGTTGCCTCTGGGTTTCCAATAATACGGATAGCACGCCGCTGCAACCTGTCAAGAGCTTCGAGTAGGTACTTAGCGGAACCGTCCCAGAGATGAGAGCAGTATTCCACACACGAGCGAACTTGTGTCTTATACAAGAGACAGAGCTGCTCAGGCGTGAAGAATCGTCTCACTGTGTTCAGGACTCCGAGTTTACGGGATGCAGTTCTAATGACGCTCTCAATGTAGTCCCGCTGGTTTAGGTTGCTACGAATGCCTTGGCATGGACAAGGATGTTTAGGCTATCCTTAATCGGTAGCGGGGTGCTCTGAAGAGTGGGATGGGAATGCACACACCTGCGTTTTCTTGGCATTGAACTCGACAAGATTGCATGCACCCCATTCTGAAATGCGGTCCAACACTCCGTCAAGCTCAACAACAAGACATCGCCTCTTCTCCTCGATGTCAGTCTGCTTTGCCCCAGGGCGCTCGAAATATCGCGCGTGGACCGTGCTATCATCCGCATAGCAATGAATATTACCAAGAGATAACATGTCATTGATATGCAGAAGAAACAACGTCGGCGACAAGACCGAGCCCTGCGGCACTCCGGCATTAATCTGGAGAAAGCGTGATTTTTGACAATCGCAAAGGACACGAATTCTACGTCCCTTCAGAAATCCGGCGACCCAGTCGCATAGGCGAGGTGGCAGACCATATGCCGGAAGCTTGGAAAGAAGCGAACGATGCCATACACGGTCGAAAGCTTTGGCAATGTCAAGGCTGACGGCCAAAGATTCCCCATGCTTGTCCATAGCCTCCCCCCAGATGTGTGTTACGTACGCTAGAAGATCACCCGTAGACCGTTTTGGTCGGAAGCCGTACTGGCGGTCGTGAATGAGAGAGTGATCCTCTAGGTAGCGGATGAGCTGCGTGTTTATGATCCGCTCAAACACTTTAGCTAAAACTAAGGTTACAGCTATTGGACGGTAATTGGCAGGGTCAGACCGGTCCCCTTTTTTGGGAACTGGTTGAACGTTCGCCTTCCTCCAAGACAGCGGCACAAGACCCGAATTGTAGGAGAGGCGATACGTAGTGAACACTGGAGACAACTCCGCTGCACATTTCTTCAGCACCACAGCTGGAATTCCATCAGGGCCACTGGCTTTCCTGACATCGAGTGACTGCAGTTCGGCACGAACATCACACTGCCTGATACGAATATCAGGCATTGTGGAGCCGCAATGTGGAATTTCAGGCGGCGCAGCACCGCAGTCATCGATGCAAGAGTTTGCGGCAAAGAGGTTAGCCAGTAAATCGGCTTTCTCTTGCGGCTGATGAGCCAACGATCCATCAGGGTATCTCAGTGGGGGCAGCGAAGGCACGCAGAAGTTAGATTGCACGTGTTTAGCCAGTCGCCAGTAGGAGCGGCTACCCGTAGGGTGCGTGATGAGTTCTTGGCCGTCTGCTCTAGTGTAAGCCCTCTTCGTGGCCTTGGTGGCTTTATTAAAGGCTGCTTTCAGGGGGGCAAGGTTTGCATGATCATTGAGTGCCTGGGCCCTAGACCAAACATGGTACGCCGCCTGTTTTTGTTCAACAGCTGCGGCACACTCGCGATTGAACCAGGGACCAGTTTTGCTAGCACTGACGACATCAGTAAAAGGAATGTAGTATGCCATTCCGGTACTGATCTCGTCAGCAATAGCAGATGCACTCTCTGAAGCATCCCTTTCTCCAAAGCAGCACTGCCGCCAAGGGACGGAGGCAAAATACTCTCGCAATCCGTCCCAATCCGCCGACGAGTAGTGCCATAACCGCCGCGTCACCTCCACAGGTTGTGGGGGAGCTGCACAAGGCACTGTAGTGCCAACCAGACAGTGATCGGAGGAGCCCAATGGAGCACCAACCGACACTTTATACCCGGCTGGGTGACTCGTCAGCAGAAGGTCCAATAAGGAGGGAGTATGACCGACAATATCTGGTACCCGGGTGGGCTGGTGTACCAGTTGCGTCAGGTCTTGCGTGAGAGAAAATGCATAGGCAGTTCGGCCTGCATGGTCTGTTTTTGATGAGCCTAACCAGGACTCATGGTGGGCATTGAAGTCTCCCAAAAACAAACCATTTCGGCATTTAGGAACTGCGCCTGAGCGTTGTCTGCGGCCTGACTCAGATGTTCGAAGAGTCGAGTTGTCTCGGCGTCGCCTTTGTGGGAGCGGTATATGCACGCATAGACCCGGCTTGTGGAGCCCAGGTCAACGTGCACCCAGAGGGTGGAGAAGGATGGGTCTTCTAGGCAGCGGAGACGGCTACAGCAGACGTCCGCCCTGACGAATAGACATACACCAGCTTTAGGTTGGAAGGACTCTTCCAGCATATAGCCGGGGTAGTGCAGGTATGACGTATCGGCAGGGCGGCCTATCTGTGTTTCCGTCAAAAAGAGCATCGCAGGCCTCGCCGTCTCAAGGTGTTGATGGACGGCGTTGAGGTTTGCATGGAGTCCGCGGATGTTAGCGAACTCTACCTCAAACAGCGTGTTAGTGGGGGATGGGGATGCCGCTGTTGGCCGTTTTTTCGTGCTTCTGACTGCCATAGAAGTTGGAGGATGGGAGGGGCGTGAAAGGACGACTGTGATCGAGGCAATGAAAGACAAAGCGTGGTGCCCTGCATTGGTATTAATCGCGTGGAATAGTGTAGGCCGGTCCGCCGGACGGAAGGGCCCCCGTACCCCCTCGGGTGTGGTCGCCGGGCCCCACCGGAACCGGGCACCACCCGGCACGACGAGCCACCCCGAGATTATGCGCGACCTGGTGGGGCAGCCTCCAGAGGTGGTTAACCCCTTTTGGGCCCCTGTACTATGCCGCGGGCGGCCAGCGGCACCACCGTTTCTACGGGTCTCCCTGGCCGGCGGGCCGATACACACTACACACACAATACCGCCGCTAGGGCTCCCACTGGTCCAACAATTGCCACGATCACAGTCCCCCTGGCACCGGTTAGTGCAGTGCTGATCCCGGAACGCGACCTGATCGAGATAGGTCAGAATCACTTGGCGGGTTTTACACAACTGCATGGTGGTAACAACAACCGGCCGACATAAGTCTCCCACCTGAAGAGCAGATGGTCTGCTGGAAGAAATCCTTAGTCACCTCTTACGACACCCATGGGAAGATATGGGGCTGTGGATAGTATTCTTTTAAAGTGCCGCCACCAGCACGGCACCAAATGATAAAGTGAGTACCTACCTACTGAAGTTTCAGGTACTTCTTGGTAACTGTATGTGCATCCGGAGTTCCGGAGGATGCGATGCTGACTCAAACGGAATGAAAATCACGTAATAAAAGTAGGCATCCCAATTTTCATTCTACGTAATTCATTATAGCGAAAGATTTGGTACAGGAGACTCGATTATTACTTACCTTCCTATTTTGATAAAGACAGGTAATCTGAAATTTTACTCGCTGGGGTAGTGGTTATAGGCAGCACGCGAGGGGGTAGATTGAGGTTATATGAAGGCTATATGAACCTGAAGACGATATACCTACACTATACACTACACAGATACTAATACATAGTGATGATCATAGCAGCAGCTAAAAAATAAGTCTGCGACACAATACATCTATCTTTTATAAATAAGTATCTACTTAAAAGGTATGTTATGTGTTTAAAAATAATGTAAATTAAAAGGTAGATCAATGCCAGAGGTAACCTAAAAAGTTGTGAAATTTACCAAGCAATATCTACCACTAAATAGTATATTTTATATCGAGGTACTAAACGAAGTTATAATATACCAGAGGGCCTAGCCAAGAGCAACACGCCACGACGATTTCTACAATAGAAATCGTTCAAATGTATGGGGATGACATAAGCGCCAGTGACAGCTCATGAGGTGGTTTGACTACCGAGCGCGGAGCGTGCGAGGGAGTCGATGAAACCAAGGGTATATTATAAGTTGGCGTTTAGTCTCGAGGTGCAAACTGTACTTTTCACTTTGAGTGCGAGAAAAATAGTCAATTTAGTACAAAAACATTTAATACATATTATTTAATAAAATAAAAATCGCAAATGTTTCTTATTCCTCCAGTCCATAAAAAGATTTTGGCGGCAAAAGATTATCTATTATGTCTTTTGCTCTTTGCTCGACGTCAAACTCAGCTGCTGGAAGAAATCTCTCTTTATCTCGCAGACGACCTAGGAAACAATATTTACATTTATTACACAAACCTCCTAGTCAATGCTACATATTATATAAACAAAATGCATATAATATGTGTCTTCTCCTATTTAATAAATTACCTACATCTTCGAAAAATCTTGAAGGTCATCAATTTAACAAAACCCTAACAAAATGGCTGCTTGATAAATGTTTTTATAATTTGAAAGAATACCTGTATCATGATCTAGATTTTGTAGTATAATTTACTGTCTTTGTAGTGTAACAGGCATTACAGTTCTTATTAAATAGTAACTTAAAATAGTACGCCATCGATATTAATTCGATTGTTGATTAGGCATTACTCGGATAATTCCTTGGCCAGCTTATGGTCGGCCATTGACTTTTTGGATGGACGTTGGACAAGTCTCGGTCGGCGGTAATTATCTTGGTTGTACAACGTGATTTATGGAAATAATAAAAGTGTAATACGAGTGGAGTTGGAGTTTTATTGTAAGAAAATCCTTCTGAGCGTTACAGCTCAGAAGTGGGATTACCGCAAAATAACCATTTTGCAACGCCCACGGAAAAGTCAAGGTAATGATATTGTGCTAAAATTATTGTGAGGACAAACAGTTACCTAGATTATTTAGAACTTAGGGATCAATATAATTAGAACTATAAGGTTTTCAAGTGGTAGCACTGGTCTAATTTGAACAGAATATGTCGCAGCATTTAGGTTATTTCATCTCAACAATGTTAAAATTTCTAGCGTAAAACAATTTGACTATGTTATCAGCTGCATAAAACTATATTTTTGAAGAAAGTTGTTAAGTTGCAAGCACGACAAATGATTAACATGATAATCAGCCACGAAATTATCATACTTTAGCTGAGAAACAAAAATACTACTTTTTTTTACTATCTTGAAACAATGATTCAACAATGTCAATGAAATTAAATGAAAACTTGGTAAATGTCTGCTAACAAAGGTAATCAAAACAACCACCTTCCGGTATTAGCGATAAAATTAATGTTAATCAAGATATTGTGAAATATAAAGTTGAAGTCATATTATTTTATCAATTTATTCAACCTGAATTTATTAATCAGAAATGTGTATGTTTACTGAATTAAACATAAATCAAACACTGACCTAAATATTTTTTTTTTGCAATTCAATGTGCGGATTGATAAAATAAACACAGATTAAGATACTATCACTGTTGCAACCTCGTCGGTTACAACAAGTTTTACCAACATAAGTTACAATTCACAACAATGTGACATAAAATAAGAATATTTATATAGAACAATGGCTACATAGTATGATTAGATTGGTGAGATGAAGAAGAATGGTGAGGTGGGTTGTCTGGAAAAGATTGCTTTTAAGCAATAAGACTAGACTGCCTAATTGTTTCATCATAATCTTGTAATACCAACCTGTAATGGTTAATTGATATGCAGAATATTCATCTTATCTTATCTTATAAACAGGAAATAAAGATAAATAATTGCAGTTTTGACTATTTAAAAGCACCGACTGTCCAAGTCTATGTAAATAATATATTGAGTTTGAGTTAATGATTTAAGTTGATGCATAGTTGAATCTCGTTGATTGTTGCGTGCTTATACGCAGCCTTATACGCGTACCGGACGACGTTCCGTGGGCAGGCCCTCTACAAGGTGGACCGACGATCTGGTCAAGGTCGCGGGAAGCCGCTGGATGCGGACAGCGCAGGACCGATCGTTGTGGAGATCCTTGGGGGAGGCCTATGCCCAGCAGTGGGCGTCGTTCGGCTGAAATGATGATACGCAGCCAAGCAATTGAACATTTTTATGTAATATATAAATTTCAAGTTTCAGAATAAATTATGAACGGAGGACGGAAGGACAGTGATGACGATGGGAATAAACGGAAAACACCTGACCGGAACCAACGGCGGCAAATGCGGATCACGGCGGAAGCAGACGGGAAAATGAACGGCGCAGTCGAAGCCGCACGAGGCAAGGCAGCCGTCGGCGCTCACGGAGCATCAGCGATGGCAAGGAGGTAACCCGTTGTCGGACTCGAGAACACAGAAAGAGCCGTAGTCGTACTCAAGAAATAATTAGCCGTGATAGGGATAGGTACGGAAGACGCCGCGCATCGGAACGTCAGAGTCGGAGTAGCAGTCGTGAACGTCGGGAGTTACGTGAGCGGCTAACGTTGTTAGAGAATATGTTGGTTAAAGAACGTGATGGAAGGATGCGTGCGGCTCGCAGTGGGAGTTCTGGGGAAAGGAAACTGGAGTCCGTGCGTAGAATGTCGTCACCAACCGCAGGGTTACGCGAGGTAAGCGTTCAAAGAGATCGAACGCACATTGAACGCAGCCCTTTAAGACAAAGAACTGATAGCACGGACAGGAATAGACGGAAAGAAAGAGACACTACGGATTACTTTCAAGAATTTGTAAAGATTTTTAAGGGTAGGGACGCCCTGGTGAGCAAAAGACAAAAGCAGTTTCTCAATTCCCGATACCACGTAACCAACATGAGGTGAGGAGATTTTTAGGACTAGCGGGGTTTTTCAGGAGGTTTGTTAAGGATTTTGCGCTCATTGCCAAGCCTTTGACAAACCTCTTGAAGAAGGATACGACATGGCAATGGGAAACTACCCAACAAACGGCTTTTGAAAAGTTAAAAACCGCTCTCATAGAAAGACCAGTACTAGCACTCTACGACCATAAGGCGGAGACACAACTGCATACAGACGCTAGTAAATCTGGACTTGGAGGTATTTTACTACAGCGTACTGGGGCAAATCCATGGAGGCCAGTAGCATTTTACAGTCGTCAAACAAGTCCTGATGAACAGAAACTCCATTCTTTTGAGTTGGAGACACTAGCAGTAATAAGCTCTCTTAATAAGTTTCGCACTTACCTTTTAGGTATAAAATTTACAATCATATCTGACTGTGCTGCACTGCGTACGACATTCACAAAACGCGATCTAGATCCGCGCATTTCACGTTGGTGGATCCAGTTTCTGGAATATGACTGCTCCGTCGACTACCGTCCCGGAGAGAGGATGGCACATGTTGATGCTCTGAGCAGAGGAACCACCTTGAATGATCCCGAACCACCGCATATCATAGACATTCTAACCATAAAAGTTGATGACTGGATCGCAACCGTACAGACAGCAGACGATGACATAAGGCGAATTAAAGAGGTTCTGGAAGATCCGGATACCTCAAAAATAGCGGCCATATACAAGGAATATCAAATTAAAAACGGACGTGTTTATCGTAAATTAGAAAACGGTGAATTGAAATGGCTGGTGCCCAAAGGTGTGCGTTTCCAATTGTGTAAAACTAACCACGATGACGTAGGCCACTTTGGCTTTGAAAAAACATTGCAGCGAATTAAGTCTCTTTTCTGGTTTCCGAAAATGCGAAAGTTTATAAAGAAATACGTATTGGCATGCTTAGAATGCGCTCACCACAAGATGCCGTCAGGGTCAAAGTCAGGAACCTTGCACCCAATCCCAAAAGTAAGTGTACCCCTCCATACTCTTCACGCGGATCATCTGGGGCCGTTTCCAAAAAGTAAACGTGGCAATACTTACATCTTGGCTATCATAGATTCGTTCACGAAGTATGTTTACTTAACACCAGTACGAAGCACCAAGTCTAAGGCTAGCATTAAGGTGTTTAAAGCATTTTTTAGTCTTTTTGGATCGCCAACAAGGCTAATTACAGATAGGGGCACGAGCTTTACAAGCAAAAAGTTTAAAACTTTTATGCAATCAGTTGGGGTGAAGCACATTCTAAATGCCGTTGCGACACCACGCGCTAACGGGCAAATAGAGCGTTACAACCGCACTATTTTGGCGTCACTGGGCTCGATGACGCATGGCCATAGTGACGATACGTGGGACACATACCTGCCAGATGTGCAGTTAGGAATAAATACAGCTGTGCATGATGTCACAAAAAGAACACCTACGGAGCTATTATTCGGTCGCAAAGTGGGGAACCCGTCTCAGGGTATTTTAAACGAAATAAGCGATGACACTGGAATTAATCAACGGACAGAAAATATTGAAGAAATTAGAAGGGAAGCGAGTGACTTAATAAAAGAAAATCAAAACAAAAATAAACAGCGGTTTGATAAACATAGAAAGAACGCTATCAAATATAAGGAAGGTGACCTGGTGAGGGTGGCTAGAGCTATTGTAGGAGGTACTGGGAAATTAAAAAAATTTGAGTCTAGATGTCAGGGCCCGTATAGGATTGAGAAAATTCTGCCAAATGATCGATATCTTGTGGTAGACACACCATTAACCCGTAAGGGAAAGAAATATGAAAATGTTGTTTCAGTCGATAAGATATTCCCGTGGATGAGTTTTAACGGTCCTGCCCGCTCCTCAAGTGATGATAGTGAGGTTGAAGAGTCTACCTAATGTTAACATGATTGAGAATCAGAGTGTAAGCAAATAAATATAAGCCATGATAATTGAATTTTGAGTTCAAAATATCGAGTTAGGAAAGATCTTAGATGTAATTTACAAAATGATTCGATTCATCAATTTCAAATAACATGAGAAAGAAGTGGAGATTTGAAAATAATATTATAAAAAGATATTAAGGTGATGTTAAGGACATGCGAAGGATATGATAATGCTAAGGATAGGATATGATAAGTAATTAATAAAGTTATGATAGGAATTAATAAGGTTGTGATAGGATTTAATAAGGTTATGATAGGATATAATAAGGTTATTATAGGATTTAATAAGGATATTATAGAATTTATTTAAAAAGGGTATGATGGGATTTGACAAGGATTTGTTAAGGATTTGATCAGGATATTTCAAGGGAATGATAAGAATATGATACGGATTTGGTCAGGATATAAAAAGGAAATGATATTGAAGGAATAAAGGAACAAGGATAGATTAAGGATGTTTTCATAACATAGGACAGGAGTGGCAAGGACATCGCCGTCCATATTGTGTTATGAGACATGCAGCTTAGTACTATTTGGTGAAGGCAGTAACCTCATAGACTAGCTATACTTAAAATAATTAAGGAAACTAGTTGATTATGGGACTTGGAAATGGTGGGTGAAGGCAGTAACCTCCCATTTCTAATTGTGTAATTAGTAGAATTATTAGAATTGGCTAGCATTGTTTTGTATAAGTTAAACGAAGGGACTCGTTTACGTGGAGGATGGCCGACTGTAACAGGCATTACAGTTCTTATTAAATAGTAACTTAAAATAGTACGCCATCGATATTAATTCGATTGTTGATTAGGCATTACTCGGATAATTCCTTGGCCAGCTTATGGTCGGCCATTGACTTTTTGGATGGACGTTGGACAAGTCTCGGTCGGCGGTAATTATCTTGGTTGTACAACGTGATTTATGGAAATAAAAGTGTAATACGAGTGGAGTTGGAGTTTTATTGTAAGAAAATCCTTCTGAGCGTTACAGTAGTTTTAACTTATTTTTATTTTGTACTTAACTAAGTAGGTTAGTTTGGTATAGGAATATACAGCTAGCGTTTTAACTTTACAAGACTGGGTTGAATACTCAAGTTGATTAGTGTATATTTAAAATTTTATTTTACTTATTTATTATGTGTAAGTACATTCAAATGTAGATAAGTTAAAGTTTTTATTGTAAAATAGTTTTGAATATAGTACCTACCTAACGTTTTGCTACTGTTTGTGTGATTAAGCAAAGAACTACGTAAGGTACTTACGTAAATATGTAATACTAGCACGAATAACAAATGTTTTACTCGTATGTACTCGTAGTACGAATAATTTGCACGCCTGCCTGCAGGCCGAATACACCGTCCAGACATTGTTATACCATCGTTTTTTCTCAATGTATTCTTAGCAAATAAATGATTTATTTACTTACTTACTTACTTACTTACTTACTTTAGAGATAAGCTCACCTGTACTTTAGCTATCCTTATTTTTCTATTTAAAAAACTGTAATTTGTGTACAAACTAATAAATAAAATAAATAAATAAACTCTTCACTGTTACAGGACATTCTTAATAAATTTATTTAAAACCGAGCAAATTTACACTCGACCAAAATTCTGAAATACGCGGTCAGTTTTTTCTCATAAACCAGTCACAGATTATCAATTTAAATCACATGGCGCCACCTTCTTTGCGTACAAACCCTGGAACTAAAACTCTCATCATTTTCACAATGAAGATGGTCCGTCCACACTCCACAGATAATAGTATATTTACTGGCTCTTTGAGTTTGTCTATGTGACATGAAGGAAATTAAAAAACTAATTACTTTTTACTCCCTAGCTAGAGACTAAAGTGGTCACTTTAGTCCTGCTTCGTAAAGCTATATTGGCGTACTTTTAGAACATGAGAAGTGAGATTTTTTTAGAAAGGAAGATGGGGATTAGACAAGTATGTCGGATAATTTCGAAAAGAACCTTCTAATACTTTTCAAATGAATGAATGAATCAGCGGTGAATTCAGCGTGGATCGCGCGGCGCCCATCGGACCCATGCCATTTGAATTGCAACTTGTGCCTTTTTGCATTCTTCACTGAAGAATGTTCTTACACGTCCAGTTCTACTTTCAGCGACTTCAGCTTTCTAATAAAGTGAGTTGATGCGAGAACCTTAGTTTTCTATCTGTCGAATAGTTCAGAAGAATGTTATCATGTCCTAAGAAAATAACATTAAAAACAGGTGTCAGCCAGAGCCACGTTGATATTTCTTTGGATCTTGAACAAAGCTACAGACGGGTTGAAAGACCCGACGACAGCCAGACGACATGAATATAGCTAATCCTATTACCACGGGCAGACTATTGATATTGATACTCAACACTAGGATATTTTTATACGGGTATAGACTGGTCTCCGCGGTAACAAATAATACTAAAGCATGTCGTGCTCGGGGATTTATTAGTTATTTGTTATACAAGAGCGCAAAGTTAGTTTTTAACCGCGTGCTCAACTTTGATAACCGAAGTAAGCGAAGGATTCCAAAATTAGAATCCTGAGCGTTAGCGAGGGAATCAAAAGAGTCGGTGTCGGTGTCAGCCAATGTAGGTTTGTAACTACCTACATACATACGTAAACGTGATGTAAGAAATAGGTATATTGCTAGGTATATTGTAGTGTTTCCTTGTCTGACACCGACTCCAACAACAACAATAATTGTACCTACTCGTACATTATATTATCGTATAAGTTTTACAAGAATACGCAATTATTTCTTTACTTTTTAGTGCTTTGTTTTGGAATAGTTTTTTTGAAGTTGGTTTTTTTTTGTTAATTTTTTTTGTCTTTGTATTAGGTGAACTAATTAACAGTAGGTAGGTACCTAAGTCATCTGAATGTTTCTCAATGTTTATGACATTACGTTGGGCTAGTACATTAGTTTGACATGCTCCGTTAATTCCAATGATAACAACAACCTGTAATATAAAGAGTATTGTAGTAGACAAATTAATAAAATTTACTACTTATGCATACAAAAATAAGCCTATCAACATTTACTATGTACGGATTGTATAATGTTAAGTTAATGGACATACTTAGGTAGATACTGAATGTGCACGTGACTTACTTTTGCCACCAAATATCTACACGGAATCAGGTGCTTCGTTAGAAAACTTTTCAATTTCAGACGCTTTGAGAACCTTCGATTTTTTTGACTGATGACCAGATGAGGCTCTTTTCAAAAATGCCACTAATTTAGGATAGGTGTCGATATGTATGTCTTTTATCATCTTTGTGTTGCTTTCAGCATTGAATACGTACTCCATAGAGTCCTTGATTTCTTGGTCTCGGATAATTCAATAAAATATGTCAGCAAAACGTTTTCTGAGAAAGTTTTGGCTCCTTTAGCTAGTCGCCACGAGTTGAACATATCTACCTACTGTTTTAAATACTTCTCGCGTGATTGTTGAGGGAGAAAGCTCATTTGCGCATTATTAACAGTTTCTGTCAATTCGTTTGGCGTTGAATAAACTTCTCCGTCGCGGAATCACTCATATTCCTTTTTTTTTACTTATTTTCAAGTTTCTTGGTTGAAACAATATTACGTCAAAACATAATGGCGCGCGAAAAGCAAATTAAAAACAAAAATACACCAAGGAGGTTCAAAGGCTGAGTTTTAAACAAATTTAAAAAATGTTGTATGTTAAATACGGCACCATGGAGATGGAAGCAAATAGGTTTAATGATGTTTTGAATGGATTGATGACGTTTTCGGATGGATGGAAAGTTGTTTAACCTAGCGATACTCAAAGCCAACACAAGAGTCTCTACAGACACCATAACGGAGATTATATATGCAGATGGTCTTTGTTTTGTGGCGGAGTCCCCAGGTGGTCTACAACAGCTTATGACTAGACTTAATAGGGCATGCTCCAGGTACGGTCTGAAAATCAGTGTCAAGAAAACCGAGGTTATGTCATTGGACACACTGCATTCGACTGGCTCTACACTGAACATTCGCCTTGGTAATAATACTCTTGGAGCAGGTGGACAAGTTTAGATACTTAGGAAGTACCTTGACAGCCAAGGGTGATACTGATGCTGAGATCAACAGCAGGATTGGCGCAGCCTCTGCTGCTTTCGGGAAGCTGCAGCTGAAGCTTTTCCGCTCGCACGACATTCGAAGGTCAACCAAGATCGCTGTGTACATGGCAATAGTACTGCCGAATCTCCTCTACTCAGCTGAGGCGTGGTGCATTTATCGCAGGCACAACCGGGCATTAACTAGATAGATTTCACCTCAAATGCCTTCGTGATTTTTTTTATATAAAATGGACTGATCGCATTCAGAATACAGAGGTGCTTCGCCGGGCTAAAGTTGGTGGCATTAAAGCCTATCTAATGGGAAGGCAACTGCGCTGTTGCAGCCACGTCTCTTGCTTGGCCGATGCTGGCAAAGCGCGTGTTCTTCTCGGAGCTCTGTGAAGGCAAGCGCAAACAGGGTGGTCAGTTCCTTCGTTATAAGGATGTTCATAAGAGGCATATGAAGAGATGCGACATTGCCCCTGAGAACTGGGAACAATGCGCAGTTAATCTACCAGAGTGGAGGCATCTTGTGGAGTCGAAGGTCTTTGCCTTTGAAGAACAGTGGATAAAGGATCTCGATAGTAAAAGAGATTTACTGAAAGCCCCACCGACGGCCATAACCTATCGGTATGAGAACGGTATCTTGAAATGTGATTCATGCGGTCGAACGTTCACCGCTAAGATTGGCTACGTCAGTCACATTCGAGCTCACCAGCGGAGCCCTTTAAATCATTCGCAGTCGCCGTAGCCGTGTCGGCATGGAAGACATCATCATCAGTGTCGTTAGGAAGTATTTTCTTTCAGCATTCCAAAATGGGTAAAAAGAAAAGTTCGGACAAGGAATATGACCATATAGTTATTGTAGGTAATTCTTTAATCAAGTAACATGACTCAACTTTTTAGTTAGAACTGTTAACTTAGAAACTATGTTAGTAGTGATTTAACAATATTGGGTTTATTTTATTTAATTACTTAGGAGGTAAGCACGCGAATCATCACTGCCGCACTCCATAAGCCGTGACACAGCAATGATTCACGTACACACAATCCAATCTGCTCGCAATCATGGCCAGAATGCCGTTGCCACTACCTAGGACTCTGCGCACCAGCGATGCGCATTTTATACGCATTGTGGCGAAAAAGCAGTTTACCCGGGCTTCTGCAAACATCCCTGATGCACTGTAGAAGCGAGGCAGTCCCAACCAATTGAAGGTTTTTTTAGTATACCTAGCCCACAGGCTACACGTGTAAAAGGAAATGCAATACGCTCTGAAAAGAGTAATCTTCACATCCCTTGTACAATGCGCAAACCTGCGGGCCAGCATGTTCGCTCTCACCGACAATGCCCGCCGTTCTCTTTCTAAATCCTCATCGTCTTTGAGATCAGGAGTCAGTAAGTGACCAAGATATTATAACTCTCTGCAGTTCGGTGTTATAAAGGTAGACTGGTGGTTATACATCATGGCCTCTGTCCCCTGCCTCAAAGACCAATGAGTTGACTCTTTTTAACATTAAAAGCCAAACCATGGGTCTCTGCAAACTCCTCACACTTGGCCACCAGCTTTCTTAGCCCACACACAGACGCGCTCAGCAGCACCATATCATCCGCGTAGCCAATATTATTGACGCATACTCCATCTACACACATCAAAAGTGTCTAGAGATCAAGCATTTTTATGCGGATTTCTTGAGATTGAGATGTGGCTTTGTAATAAATTTATGATTTTATAAATTTATATGGATCCTTTTTGGTGCATTTTATAATTTGAAACAGGAACTGTCAATCAAATTCGAGTAAAAGATGAAAATCAGCTGTCAATATTTTCCCTATAAAAACATACAACGCATTGAAGACATTATTAGTGCTACTGTTTCCCTACTACTGATTAAAACCAACGTTATTATGGAGCGGCGACGTCATTTAAGCAGGGAAGAAATGCTCAGAGCCGTGGGAATGATAGAAGCTGGTTCCCGGCAACGTACTGTGGCTTTAGCTCTGAATACAAGTCAGAGTGTTATCAGTCGACTTTGGACACGTTACCGAAGCACTGGTACCGTGGCTGAGCGCCATGGAGGACGGTATCGCTGCACCACACGGAGACAAGACCGATACATTCAAATCACAACTCGAAGAGCTCCAACAATAACCGCCATGATGTTAGCCGTGAGGCTTCATCACTCTTCAGGGAACTTAATTAGCGACCAAACAGTCAGAAACCGCTTGCATGAAGTGAACCTTCATTCCCGAAGACCGCTAAGGGTACCACCTATAGCAATGCACAATCGTAGGATTCGATATCAATGGGCTCTTGAACACAGAAATTGGGCAGAAGAACAATGGCGTTTCGTGTGCTTTTCTGATGAGTCTCGTTTTGGTATGAGACCGGATACAAGACGTATACGACACTGGAGAACCCCTGGACGCCAACAGCGATTATAATCCTGCCAGGAAGTCCATCCTTATAGTGGTGGAACCATCATGGTATGGGCGGGTATTTGGATCGGCGGAAGAACTGAGTTGATTTGGATCAGAGGCAACCTCAACGCTCAAATTTATGCTGAGACGATTCTATCAGACGTCATCGTTCCTCTACAAGTGTAAATCGGTCCCTTATTTCAGTTAATGCATGATAATGCACGACCGCACACCGCAAGAGTTGTAAGACAGACTCTCGCCGCAGCTAACATCAATGTCCTGCCCTGGCCTGCTCAGTCGCCAGACTTGAACCCGATTGAGCATGCATGGGATATGCTACAGAGAAGAGCTCTGCCGAATATGGAGGGTATCCAGTCGCAAGAAGACCTTTTTTTGTTGTTGCAACGAACATGGGCGGCCATTCCACAGCGTGATTTGGATGAACTCATTTTGAGTATGCCAAACCGATGTTCTTGTGTTGTTAGTGTTCGCGGTAGAAACACGGATTATTAATTGTTTAAGTTACCCAATAAAATTTTAAAGAAAACTGTTATTTCAGTCTTTTTTTCGAACTTTAATGTTAGTGGTTCAAATGTCAAAAATCCCTTTATTAGGAAAATGGCAAATTTCTTTATTAATGCAAAGGTGACTTGGTTTATCGTTACTGTAGACAAACGAAAACACTTTATTTGATGAATCCTGAAAGAAAATTTTAATTAATATCAATCAGGAGAAAAGTTATTGCAAAAATATATCTTGATCCCTAGACACTTTTGATGTGTGTATATGACAGCCGATTTTGGTGCCGCTGTCACACCTAACAATTCAAAATCAATACAAGACCACTCCTGATCGGTACAAAAACTAATTTATTTCATAATAGAAACGTTCCGCCGGGTGAGCATTATAGTCTCCTAGCATGTAAACACAGTTTATACTACAACTGTCTATAATAGCACTCACCGAGCTTAATACCTATGTCTGTGAAGTCCGTTAAATTAGTCACTGCATCCGTAGGCATAGGTATATATACTGAATACTAGAATAGATTTTTCTTTTAACACTAGTTTTATTGCACAAATACGTGGGTTATTGCACTTAATCACCACCACATTTTTGAAAATACTACTTCTCCACAGCAACGCTACTCCACCGTGAGGTCTTCCGCGTAAAATACATGCCGTTGTGTCACTGCAGGTACTCCAGTAGAGCAGAACTCGTCGCTAATAGTGTTAAGAAATGTGATTTCACCTGGTAGCAACCACGTTTCCTGCAGCGCAATAATGTCTGAAATCTTGCATAGGTCCCGAATTCCGTCTATTGACCGTTTAACGTTTTTGCAATTGAACGTAACAAACCTGTTTCTATTTTTATTTATATTTCTAAACAGGCGAGCCGCTTCCAGTCATTGATGTTCCACCACGTTTTATTTTGAAGTAATAATATAATAAAAAGTTGAAAAAAACTAAAGAAAAAATTTTAACGGGCCAGAGGAGGATATGAATCATCCTCTTCATCGGATTCATTGTGCTCGGTAGTGTCGCCGTCAAACATTGAAGGATGGTTTTTATTTAACAAGAAAGTGCAGGTAACTTTATGAACGGTCCGTTGACCTACTTTGCGCAGTTTAATGATGAGCCGTGATTGCGGGTAGCCTATTGGGCTATCACTTCATTTGCTTAATCAAAACATAATTCATGTAGATAATAAGTTAGCCCTGCAGGCAGTTTCTGGGATTGTCACTTATCTAAATAAACATGATCCACACGCGTGTTGCGGGCCACCGTTTTAGTGTTCACTTCACTGTTAATAAAATGCACTAGTGTTCATTTTATCTATTACCGTTATGTATTTCTAATAACGATTCAACTAACAAAAGATGATACAATTGCGATCAACCGTTTGGGTTGTCACTTTAGTAGACATCTTTCATTTATTTAAGTACGTTTTAAAACAAAGTGTTTGATTAAACACTTTATTTTTAGACGGCCCTGTCGCCGAGCCGGAAATGATGTATGTGGACGGTAGTAGCGAAATCGTAGATATGTCGACTGCCGATGCCGCGCAGAATGCTGCGCCGTGCCTCGGCCCGGCCACGGAACCCACGCCCGTCGCGTCTACGAGTACCGCGCCGCAACCGTCACCCTTGCTTGCGGAACTTGCTGAACAAACGATGCAGGAGCCGGAGGTGGATAAAATTTTATTAAAACTTTTAGGCGATGACCATACAGTTAATAAAAAATGTGGTAAGGAAATCAATCCAGTTTTGGCCTAAGACTGCAATAGTACATTGTTCACCGAAAGGAGAAAGAGACCGATTACCGATTATCGAGGGTGTCGTTTGAAGCCCGAGCCGTAGGCGAGGGCTTTAAAACATCGGGAATCGCACTTTCTCTCGAGTGATACATAGTGCTTTATACTACACCTACGAGGAAAATAAAAAACTAAATCTTTACTAATTGAAATGTATATTGAAATTGTTGCAGTTAGTGAAGCTTAATGTAACACTTTTTCGTTCTTTATTATTTTTGCTGTTTCCTTCAACTGCGGCGGAGTTAAAAAAATCTTCATCATCACTATCATGTAATAAAACCACCAGCTCAGTCTATACATTTTTCTTCTATACACCTTAGAATTCACAATATTCACTTAGAAAATACAGCACTGACACTAACCTCTACGATGTAGATGGTTCCACGTGGTGATATAGACTGACTCTTTAAACTAATCATCGCTAACATCCAAACTCTAGTCAATTCAGTAACTGTAATAATTATTCGACTACATCCGGTAGATTTTAATTTATTTAGGTTACTTCCGGCAAACTATTGAGAATTAATACATCCGGTGGTATTTTAATTATAATTATTAACTACTTCCGGTGCCAATAAAATCAATAACAATTGAACCAATTTTAATAACCCAAACAAGTATATGGTACTTCTAGTCGTTCTAATTTTACCTTTTAAGAATATTCAGAATAATTAGGACTATTTTATAGGGATTTAAATGTAACTTCCGGTAGCCTGATGAGTTCCAGACAGAATCAATTTAACAACTTTTAATTGCTTATAAATCATGTTATCATGTTATTAATTTTTCAACATAAAATTACGAATCACAACACTCGGCCATCCACAACCCTGCTTCCTCCGGAACACGTTACAATCACAACACTCTAAAGGTACATTGCTCAATAAATTATATAATTTAATTTTGTTACCTAATTAATACAGATAGATATAATTAAATGTGACCTATTCTTAAATTAATTTCTAAAAAAACTATTTTAACAATTATAGTTTTTTTTTTGTTTACAACATAAGTGAATTTGAATTATTAACTGATTTATATCATTATAATATAATGAAGACAGATTTTCAATAATTAACGTGACATTTTATTTCGTTTCAGATAACAATTAACATAACAAATATGATGATTATCTCAATTAATATCAATATATGTATTTTTAATTAAATTATTTATTAATCCATATTGTAGTTAACATTTATATTATAGACATCTTATTTACTTCGAACAAAAGGTCCTAAATGATCCAAATGTAAAGTATGAAACGGTTTTTCTATTTTTGGGATCGGGTACATGAAAACTTTACGCACCTTACGGGTATTATTTTTATTGTAAGCACACCCAGTCCGACATTAATTGCCGACGTTTCTAAAAGTGATTGTTCACTAGGAGTATGTGCAGTGTTTATAACCAAAGTTTTAGTCTCTGTTATAGGATTTACTCTAGCTATTAAAGTACCTGATTTAAATAATAAAGGCACTGTTGTCAGTGAAGTGACAAAGATAATAGCCTTATTCTCATTTATCTTATAACAACCTTGATGCAAATGGTACTCTTGATTGGGGCTCATTCTAGTGCTACCTTCAAAGTAGACATCACCTGAAAAGGGTTCCTTGCAATAAACTTCTACTATGCCCCCCTTTATAGGTAATAGTGGTATCCTTTTCGATAAATAACTTTACGGTGCAATTATCAGTTGCTAAGTTTTCAGCAGCTACGTGGTAGAAGAATAACATTTCATTATCCTTTTTTACCATTACAGAGGGCAGTTCAGTGAAATTCTGCCCTATCAGTAAAGACGCTGGTAAAGATGAATCATCAACAGCTAAGACAGCTAATTCAGTCTCTACTTCATCAACCTTATCTTTGATTCTACTTTGAAATTTTGGTTGGGTAACTGAGTCACCGAATCCCTTCACCACTGGAAAATATTTATAATTTTCCTCAAGAGCAAGCGATTTAGCAATAGAAAATTTAATGAGGCTGCAATCGCTGCCAAAATCAAAGAAAGCGTCTAAAGTTTTGTCATTTACGCAAATGTTTTTAAAGTATTTATTATTGCTATTGGGGGATGGCTTTATTGATAAGGCAGAATTAATCAAAGAAGCATTCGATTTACCGTTGTCTATATCGGAATTCTTTACATCCGTAATATTAATGTGTGCATCAGAAGTAATTTTCATGACCTTTTTGTCCGTTGTTGGTTCGGTTTGGCTATTAGAGTCATGTGAAAGGAGAGGTTTCCTATAGCAATTATCAAAGTTATGTCCTATTCTACCACACTTTGCACACTTAACAATAGGTTTGGTACAATTCATGTAAGTATGCCCACGTTCCTGACAATTAAAACACGCCATATCGTTTCCTTTATTGGCCAGAGAAGCCCTGGCTTGATTGCCAGGTCCGTTACGAAAA
This sequence comes from Udea olivalis, assembly GCA_947369235.1. NCBI lineage: Eukaryota > Metazoa > Arthropoda > Insecta > Lepidoptera > Crambidae > Udea > Udea olivalis. The sequence goes on from OX376360.1 coordinate 18,181,246, forward strand.
TCTCGTTTTCTAAAAGAATTGTTAAGAAATGAAGAAGTAGGTACGCGAATAATCTTTTGTTTGTTGAGAGGCCAGGTAATTCAATAAATCTTCCGGTTTACTACATTTAAGAGCTTGTGCTCCATACGTACAGAACTATCGCTTATTCCATAAATTATGCAATCTACAGCCTTTCGTCCAACTATTTCACATCTACTTAGTAATGAAAGCTTACCATAAAAATAGTCTCTAAATGTTTCATCTGGGCGAGATTTTCTGTTCAACATTTCTTCTAATAGTTTACCGAAATTTTCTACACTTGGAAACGCTTTTTTCATTTAACACTGCCACTCTTGCCACGAGAAATTGAGCGTTGGAAGTGACTCGTACCATTTTTTTGCTAGTCCACACAATTTTTGCAAAGAATAATGGATTGTTTGTTTTTCATCCCAATTATAAATCGCCGCGCATTCATTTACTTTTCGTAACCATCGCTCAACATCTTGTGCCCTATTATTAGGGTCGAATTCTGGAACTACATTGGACGTATTCATACTTTTACTTGGACCATCTTGAAGCGCTGCTATAATCTTCAAAAGGTCGCCAGCCGTCAGGCCTTCCGAAGAACGTTTGACTTTTGCAGATGTCTCTTCGCCCTCACTAGATGACGACTTTCTTCGGCGTCGGCGACTTGGCCGTTCTGGAGTGAACCCGTCGCTTCCTGAAACATGTTCGAGCACTTCATATCCTTCTACGTTAAACATCGAAACGAAAACTTGAAACGAATGAAGACTATTAGGAAATACTGTTGTCTTTAATTTACCATTACTCTATACTATTGGGCAGTATTCTATAAATTATGATTAAATTTGCATGAATGAACATAGGAATAACGCAACTCCTGTACAGTTAATAAATTACTCATTATTCATTTATATTGATCGTCCGTTTATATGAATTCAAAAGATTATCTAATAAAAAAAGAATAAGAATTATGTAAGTTATTGGTAATTAATTCATGAACTCGTCCACTAATCACACAGGCCAACTACATGGCTGTATGAGCTCAGTTTATCGACATAACTCCAAATTTAAAGCACACATACATGGTTCAAACTTCACAGCTCACCTACATGGCTTTAAGTACACAGCTCACCTAGTTACATGGCTCATGGTACACAGCTCACCTACATGGCATAATATTAGTAGCCTACCTACACGGCTCTATCTTCACAGCTCACCTACATGGCTGATTGACTTGACTCAATAAATGATTGATGTAAATAGACCCTACTGTGGGCAGTAGGGCTACGCTTTACTACTACTACATGGCTTCTAAGTTACTCTCTCTAGATCTTAATACTTTCATGAAAAATATCAATTATTTTATTTGATAACTCAATGTTCTATAATAAGTATGCTTAAAAAAAATGTCAGCGATAATCTCTATACCACACCTTAACATAGCACTACACAATCACGTTGTACAAGTTTACACTGATATTCAATGGGAATAGATATTAAAACAAAATACTTACTTTTTCTTCCAGACATGGCTCGCGGGTCATCCCACTTCTGACTTGTAATAAAATAACTACTTCCGGTGCCAATAAAATCAATAACAATTGAACCAATTTTAATTACCCAAACAAGTATATGGTACTTCTAGTCGTTCTAATTTTACCTTTTAAGAATATTCAGAATAATTAGGATTATTTTATAAGGATTTAAATGTAACTTCCGGTAGCCTGATGAGTTCCAGACAGAATCAATTTAACAACTTTTAATTGCTTAAAAATCATGTTATCATGTTATTAATTTTTCAACATAAAATTAAGAATCACAACAATCACTACTTATCATTTTGATAGTTTTATTTTACTTTCTACGAAAACTGAATCCTCAAACAACACACAAATTGAAAATGGCGCCAATGGCGTCTGCAATTTTCACATGTTCTTTTTTCAAATTGTTTATCCTGCCGCCGCAGGGTCGCACTGCCAGCCCGACACCATCCGACACACAGCTAGTGGCCAGTGTCATTTTGCGAACTTGGAGATAAAAACTCACTGTAAAAACTTTTTGGCTTTTGATATTTAGGTTACCGGCGCATAGTCTTACCCAAAATTAAAAAAGAAAAACCACGTAAGAAATGGATCTTCATACACTTTTCTCTCCCGCTCAGATGCGTTTTCTCCCCGCATATTTGTTCGATATGCAATGACGTACTTTCTACCGTTAATTTGATAAAGTATCTAGGTACTTTCCGAGCAGGTGTAGTATAAAACTTCGTAACATCAGGTTTATCGCAGGATACCCGCAAGGAATCACATATGAAATACATATTATGATAAGATAAACTTTATTGCACAAACAAAATGTTACAGTTTCATTTAAATAAATTAGGTGTACAATATAGGCGGCCTTATCGCGAGTAGCGATCTCTTCCAGGCAACCTGCAGGTAGAGAATCAGGAAGAAAATTAAGTGGCGGTGCAAGATGATAAATAAGAGATGCAGTAACTAATTTACTATAACATAAAAATAAACATACATACAATACCAAAAAAAATAAAAAACCGAAGCAAAATAATAAACTTTCATATACTTACATACTTGATATACATTGTATATAAAATAAGGTATGGATTAATCCCGGTCAACTGCACTTTGATCGACGCCCCCACGCTCAATCCTGAAATTAAGGCTGCGATTTCAGAGAAAATGCTCAAAAGAGATACAGGCATTTAATTTAATTAAAACAAAGGCAGCTCGGTTCTGTCATAGCATGTATAGGTGAGGCTGTATCAACGTTGCTAAATAGCGAAAATAAAAACACTGAAATAATCAAACTGTTAATGGATGCTAGCCGTATTTTATGTGATAGGTACTCATAACAATGACTCGCTTACTCGCCGTTATTTTGTATTATACAATTTAAAAAAAGACATGAGAGACCACTTACAGAAAAGTAAAATTGATACATAGGTATCTCTTTGGGTCAGATTTAGAAGAAACTTTAAAAACTGCCAAATTTATATCGAAATCAAGCGCTGAGTTAAAATCGACCCCACTACCTAAGCCTCCTGTATCCAAATTTAAACAAACACCAGCTTTTATGCCGCAAAGAAGCAATTCAAACTGGAAGGCGAGGAGCCCAGAACCGCAGGCCGCAGGAGACAGCCTGCTCAGAGGAGTCAGCACGCGAGCTTCTCGAGACCATCACGTCGGGGGCCGCCGACGAAGAGCCGCAATCGTCAATAATGCCGAACAATCAAAATTTATTACTTGCATTGATGAACTTCTAATGATCAGTGCTGTTTCAGAATGCCAACCATGTGAAGAGCAATTTGGTTGAAATGTTTTTCTCGTACCGAAACCTAACGGAAGAAAAAGGTTTATAATTACCTAATCTCAAAAAATTAAACGAATTCATAGATAATGAGCATTTCAAACTTGAGGATTTGCCTATAGCAGTTAAACTTGTATCTGAACATAACTTTAAGTATCCATTAGACCTAAGACGCATATTTTTATATTTCATTCATAAAAATTACAAAAAATTTCTTCACTATGCGTTTGATGATAATCTCTTTGAATTTAATAGATATTCTTCCGTTTGGCATAAGTACAGCACCTTTCGTTTTCACGAAATTAATGAAACCTGTTGTAAGTCTGCTCAGATCGTGTAAACTTTATGTCTACTTACTTTATATTTAGACGATTTTTTATTAATTTCGGACAGTTATAATAACTGCTTAAAAGAATTTGCATGTAACCAAAAATATATTGTCTGCTCTCATCGTCATCCGTGCGGTCTATCCCGGTTGTGAACCCACAATGGTGTGTGGGCTCCCAGGGTCCGCCTTTCTTATTTGCATGGCCCACTTCGCGCGGTCTTGTGCATCCTCAGTGAGTCTGTTGGCACGCAATCTATTGTCTGCTCTGGTTTAATAGCGGAAAACGTAATTTTGAATCATATACTTCTTGCAAATTTTTAGGGTTTATTATAGACACTGAAAATTTCCAAATAAGATTGCCAACAGAAAAAATAGAGAAAATTTAAGCTAAATTAAGAACATTTTAGAGATTTAAAAAGATGCAAAATAAGAGATTAAGCTAGTTTTGTTGGATTAATTTACCTCTGCTTGGCCTGCAATAGAGTAGGTAAGGTTGGCCTTACACTAAACGCTTCGAAATATGCAAATTTCTCAATTTGAGAGACTTTGACTCTTAAATGATCTTGCCACAAACCTTAAAACCTGATTTTGATTGGTGGGCTAGAGCAATCGAAAATCCAGTTAACAAAATAAAATATGACGATTAGTTACCTATTGCTCGGAAATTTTCAGCGACGCTTCTACTAAGAGGTGGGGTGCAGCTTGTGAGCGGGAAACGGCGAGTGGTAAGTATTTGGTCCGAACAGGAGCGTTCTTATCACATTAATTACCTAATAATACTTGCAGCCTTTCTTGGTCTGAGTCTTTGCGAAAACTCACAAGAAATTGTCAAATTCTATTGAGCGTTGACAATAGGTAGTAGCACCGCCATTTCCTATTTAAACCGTATGGGAGGCGTACAATTTCCACACCTTACGCAAATAACAAAAGAGTTATGGCAATGGTGTGAAGTTAAAAATATTATTGTCTTTGTCTCTTATAAAGCTCGGCTGATAATATAATAGCTGGCGCAGAATCTCGATGGGTGCACCCTGATGTTAAGTGGGAGCTTGCGCAATTTGCATTTCAGGATGTCGTAAATGCTTTCAGGGTTCCCGTAATAGATATTTTTTTTTAGTAGAGTGAATCAAAAATGTTCCAAATATATTTCCTGGCTTAGAGACCCTGACGCATATATGTTATAAATGCTTTTACGATATCCTGGTCTAATTCTTACTTCTATGGTTTTCCACCTTTTTCTATATTACTAAAGAATCTTCGAAAAATTATAAATGACAAAGCTACAGGTATTCTTGCATGTAGTAAGATGGTGGTCAACCCAGCTCTGGTTTCCCATTTTTAAAAGACTTATTGTTTCAAAACCCTTACATTTTAAGCAATCTCCCAATTTGATTTTATCTCACCCAGCAATCGGAACGTACACCAACATGTTATCCTGGTTGCCGGAATCTTGTCACATCGTCAATGCTAAGGAAACACGTCCCGCCATCTTTAATTCCTATAATTTTGGCATCATTATCAGAAAATTCCGTCAAGCAGTATGACACTTGCTTACGAAAATGGTTCAGATTTTGTACTAACAATAACACTGATTTGTTAGAGGAGACTGTCCCTAAAGTTTTACAATTTCTGTCAGAACAATTTGAAGCTGGCGCTCAGTACGGCACCTTGATCAAGCTGCAGATCTGCCTTGTCCCTAATTCTTGGGGCTGAAGTAGGAAAGGACGAAAGAATTGAACGGTTTTTTAAGGGAATATTCAGGTTACGCCGTCCGTTACCAAAGTATAGTCAGACATGGGATACCTCGTCAGTCTTAGACCAATTAGCCCAATGGTACCCTGCCCAATCACTGACCTTGAGTCAGATCTCAAAAAAAACTAGTAACTCTGTTGACTCTTATTACAGCCCATAGAATTCAAACAATATCTAAAACTAACTTAAATAACATTGAACAATCTCCAGATAAAATAGTCATAAAGATCCCAGACCTCATTAGGACATCACGAGTTCATACCCAGCAACCCGCTCTTGAGCTTCCATGTTCTCGCATTAGACCGCAAATATGTCCTGTCGAAACATTAAATGTATTTCTGATTAAGACACAATCCATGCGGAATAAGTCTTTTTATCAGTTTGAGAAAACCTCATTCAAAAATTACACCTCAAACTTTAAGCCGTTGGGTAAAAACTACCTTTAAAGAATGTCGCATAGACGTAACCACCTTCACAGCCCACAGCACTCGGCATGCTGCTACGTCGAAAGCCCACAAGTTAGGGATGAACCGCTGGCTGGACCGGCAGCTCTAATGTTTTTGCTAGTTTCTTTAATAGAAATATAATCGAGGAACAGGCTTCTTTTGCTAAAACGTTGATGGCAAATCAATTACAAAATAATTAAAATTGATGATTTATAGTAGGAAATGGTTTTGTTACAAATAATTATTATTAACTTTATAGAAAGAGTTGTAAAATTTAAAAATCAAATAATACAATTTATTTGTTTCTGTCCAGTTTAATTCTGAAATTTCACAGCCAATATTGTTCATATATCTCTCAAAGTCTGCAAGTGTCTAATGCTAATGTCGAGGACGAAGCTTGAATATATTTAATGATTAAACGAACTTACCTGTATGTACGTGAAGTTCTATCATAATTATACGATAGCTTCGTCCGAAGAGATGAGCACCCCTCCCACCCAAGCCCAGGTGTGAAATATCATTAAAACTCTGAACTTAATGAAGTCAGGCGGAAGGTAATTTATTATCTCAAATATCTGTGCAATCTGGCGTCACTTTAGGTGTTACTACGAGTGTCTAATGCTTATCTCTTCGGACGAAGCTATCGCATAATTATAGATAGAACTTCACGTACAGGTAAGTTCGTTTAATCATTAATTATTATTTACCACACTAGTTTTTGCTCATATTTGACTTACAACTTACGTGTTGTTTCGTGAAATAAACTTTGAGGCGGCTGCATGGCTTCTCGAATATTGATTTTATGATTGTAACAATTTTAAATAGATTAAGTAATATAATTACCGGTCTGCAACACTGAAGAGGTTAAAAATTAAATAATGGATAGCACGAGTAGAGTCCGCAAAGTAGCTTCCGAAAAAATCGACCCAAAAATGCATTACCTACTTTTTTACATTATCGAATCGTTTACATTTTGTTGGCCAACAGTTTTAGTACCAGTTTAGGTACTAACCTATCAATTACTTCAAACACGTAAAACCGCTAGCAGACAAGAAATAAGGTGTGTGGGTGTATTTTAATGTAAAAATAATGAAACAACAGTTGTGAAATTAAATTGCTTTATGTTCTACAATACTTATGACTAACTACACCGTTTTTACGTGGCCCGCTATAATTGGCACCATTTGCTCACATAAAACAATTACGAATAATAGGTACAGATGCAGATTCATTTCATTCATGAATAAACTCGTAAAGAATGAATAGTATTAAACAACAAAGTACAAAATAAACGACGTTTTTGTAGAAGTAGCCTTAAAAAAATAAACATATCAGCAAAAATAAGTTAGATTCATATTTTGCAAACAATTGTGTCATTTACTTTACTAGTATCCAAGGACATGTAACATAATGGAAAGGTGGATTAAGACCAAACGAGCGTATACTCATTCTTATAAATTATCTTTGTGTAGACAGAGACAAGAGAATACTCAGTCTCTGTTTAACCAATAAGAATTTGATTGAGTGGGGATGAAATAAGCATTCGCTAGTGTGGTCTAAACCGACCTTAAAATAGCCAGAAATCCCCCAATTCAGAAAAGAGTTATCGACCGATTAAGATAAGAAAAATAATCTTTATTGCACAAACAAATACTTACAGCACGTAAAAACAAAAAAGTAAATATTAAAGTACAATTTATATTAAGTCATTTTTTAAGTCAGTTTGGGGCAGGTCAGTGGCTTTTACATATTAAAATATTTAATGCTAGCGTTTAGCGGGTAATTTGCCATGAATAAAACAAATTTACCGAATCGGTCGATAACTTCGTTCTGAATCGGTGGGCAGGTGTCCCCGCGGAAAACCATACCATTCAATGTCGCCTAGCGCTCTTTTCATATGACGAGATATTAGGTTGGGGAAAGTCTTTTCGCATATAGTATGTATGAACTTGTAATAAAATCTCTTTGGCTATACTATTTGTATCTGGCTCTGTCTGGTTTTGGTATCATTAAAAGTTTAAATTTTAAAGGAGATAATTCCGAATTCAAATTAGGAAAATGTGTGATTTTCATTTGTTTTTCTTACTGTCAAGATGAGTAAAAAATCAACGCAAGCCGCGAAAAAAATTTGCGATGTTTATGGACCTAGTGCAGTGTCTGTGAGAGAAGCACAAATTTGGTTTAAGGGTTTTCAATCCGGAAATTTCGATGTCAAAGATGCACGTCGCTCTGGTCGCCCTATTACGGATAAAATGAATGCCATTTTTAAAAAAGTGGAGCAAGATCGGCATATCAGTAATTACGACGTAGCTGAAGAACTGGGAATTGAACAGTTTTGGCGCATTTGAAAAGAACTGGGTGCACAAAAAAGCTCGATATTTGGGTACCTACCTCACGAGCTCACTGAAAGAAACCTAATGAACCGTGTACTCATTTGTGATTCTTTATTACGACGTAATGAAACCGAAACATTTTTGAAGAAGCTGATAACTGGTGATGAAAAGTGGATCACGTACGACAAGAACGTGCGAAAAAGGTCGCGGTCAAAGCCGGTCAGGCTTCACAGACTGTGGCGAAACCCGGATTAACTCGCAACAAGGTGATGCTGTGTGTGGATTGGGATTGGAAACGCATTATTCATTATGAGCTGTTACCACCAGGCAGGACCATCGATTCTGAACTCTACTGCGAACAATTGATGAGATTAAAGCAAGAAGTTGAGAGAAAGCGGCCGGAATTAATTAACAGAAAGGGTGTGGTTTTTCATCATGATAACGCTAGACCTCACTCACACATCTTTAGCCACTTAGCAAAAATTAAGAGAGTTTGGCTGGGAGGTGTTAATGCATTCGCCGTATAGTCCATGCACCTTCAGATTTCCACCTGTTTCGGTCTCTTCAGAATTATTTAGGCAGTGTCAGGTTAACATCACGAGAGGACTGCCAAAACCACTTGTCGCGGTATTTTGATCAGAAGCCTCAAAATTCCTATAGCAATGGGATCATGTACCCTACCTACAAGATGGTAAAAAGTAATCGAACAAAATGCCATCTACATACTTAAGTTAAATGTGAATAAACTGTATTAAAAAATGATTTGAATTTTCCTAAAAAATGTGAAGAAACTTTTTTCCCAACCTATTATCTATGTCTACTATGCGTTTCCGTCACGTAAACAGCGATCGGTACGTTCAGAAATTTTGTATACTATTTTGGTTACATTTTAAATCACTAGGGGCAACATGCATACCATCACGACTTTATCCCAAACGGGGTAGTCAAAGGCAAGTGACTGTGTCGTCATGGTGAACGGAACACTCAGAAGCCCACTTTTCACCAGTGGTATTAGAACCCAACGTGGTAGGTGGTAAACCTTCCGCCGCTATCCGGGTTCATTTGGTTTTTTATCGATGTTTTTCATCACCGGTGAGTTAGTCGGAAATTAAACAATGAATGCAAAGATTTTGGTTCTGGCCTGGTTCTGTAAACCCAAAACAAGTTTAAGAGAGTAACTGCATGCGTGTGTGTGGTACACACCACACACACACCACACACACAAACACACACACACAAATACACACACACAAACACACTTATAATAAATAAATAAATAAATAAATATCCCTGGACATTATTCCACACAGCGCCATCTAGCCCCAAAGTAAGCTAATTAAAGCTTGTGTTATGGGATACTAGACAACGGATAAACATACTTAAATACATTTTCTTTTTGTAAATACATACTTATTATACATAGGAGACACCCAGACCAGTACAAACAGACATGTTCATGCACACAAATGTTTGTACTGTGCGGGGATCGAACCCGCGACCTCTGGTGTAGTAGCCAACTTCTTAACCATTACACCAAGTCGGTCGTCAGAATAATAGTAACTATGGAAGAGCGGTAACTTCCTAATATAGGTATTTCTATACTTAAAAGAAATGTTACCTGAATATGTTGTAAACCTAGTTTATTTAAGAAACTTACTTTTAAGAAAGAACTTTTTCATAGTATTTATGTCTATTATTTTGTGTATCTTGCTTTTAATTTGACGATTTAAAAGTACTTAGTGTGAAAATCTATTTGAAAAAAGTTATTTGATTTTGAGTTTGAGTTTAAACTCGGAACCACACGAGTTGGAGTGCTTAACCACTAAGCCACGACGCTCTACTTGGGGCGCTGAACTGAAGTCCCACACAAAAACGTCAACGCGGTTTTCGCTGACGCTAGCAGTTGTCATTGGTGTAAACTTTGGGTAAATATACTGTACACAGTTGTACAATGGCGTAGTAAAGTGCTCGCGTTGTTTCGTTCAGCGGTGCGTGTTGAGCGTGCGCTGCACGGAGGACATGCCGTCCACGAACCTGGTGCGGAAGAGCACGTTCGCGTTGTTGAACATGCCGTCTTTCAGGGACACTATTATGAACTGGAAGAGAAAGTTATAGCTGTGATTAAACGAACACGTAATGAGGATTAGTGAGTTGGAGTGGCAGCAGACTAAGTGGAGATCTGAGCGGTTGGTTAATGCAAGCCACCTGCAGCCTATCACTTGTGAATTTTACAGGGATAGTAAGGTTCATCTGTTGCTGATGACGATGACTCTCAACAAAGTACAATAGGACTTTCTTGAAAAGGAGCCAAATAAATAAGAGGTATAATGTTTTCTTCATTTCAAGCAACTTAACTGTGTGAGAAAGTGCTTGAAGTGAGCCTTGAGCATCTGGCCGATGTTCTGCGTGTGCGAGAGGTCGAGAGCCGCGTCCACTTCATCCAGGATGTAGAGTGCTGCAGGCTTGAACAGCAGCAGTCGAGCACCAGAATAGACTGACCTGCGAGTGTTTGAAGTGAGCCTTGAGCATCTGGCCGATGTTCTGCGTGTGCGAGAGGTCGAGAGCCGCGTCCACTTCATCCAGGATGTAGAGTGGTGCAGGATTGAACAGCAGAAGGCAAGCACCAGCGTAGACTGACCTGCGAGTGCTTCAAGTGAGCCTTGAGCATCTGGCCGATGTTCTGCGTGTGCAAGAGGTCGAGAGCCGCGTCCACTTGATTCAGGATGTAGAGTGGTGCAGGCTTGAACAGTAGCAGGCAAGCACCAGCATAGACTGACCTGCGAGTGCTTCAAGTGATCCTTGAGCATCTGGCCGATGTTCTGCGTGTGCAAGAGGTCGAGAGCCGCGTCCAGTTCATCCAGGATGTAGAGTGGTGCAGGCTTGAACAGCAGCAGGCAAGCACCAGCGTAGACTGACCTGCGAGTGCTTCAAGTGAGCCTTGAGCATCTGGCCGATGTTCTGCGTGTGCGAGAGGTCGAGAGCCGCGTCCAGTTCATCCAGGATGTAGAGTGCTGCAGGCTTGAACAGCAGCAGGCGAGCACCAGAATAGACTGACCTGCGAGTGCTTGAAGTGAGCCTTGAGCATCTGGCCGATGTTCTGCGTGTGCGAGAGGTCGAGAGCCGCGTCCACTTCATCCAGGATGTAGAGTGGTGCAGGCTTGAACAGCAGCATGGCCAGCACCAGCGACAGCGCCACCAGTGAGCGCTGGCCGCCGCTGAGCTCGCCGAGGGCTTCTTTCCAGGTGTTGTTGAAGCCTACTTTCACCTGGGTAGCGAAGACAACACATGAAAGATTATGATTGCTTATATCAAAAAAACCCTATCGTGAGCGTACAAATCAATATAATTTGTAATCAATGTAATTTGTAAAGAAGTTCCTTCTTAGCTGAACCCCCACTGAACACCGGTTTCATATTAGCACTTACAATTCTTTCCCTTGTGATGAATGGTTGTAATTCGCCGAGTCCGACCTGTCTCTCCTTTTAAGTGACCTTGTGCACGAGGGTGGTCTTCCACATAGACGGGCATTGCCTTTTTGCGTAAGAAAGACCGACAAGGCACGTCAATACCGGGCAACAACTCGGGAGCACACACTTTGAGCACCACTGCTGGGATGTTATGGCCCACTGGACTTTTTAAAGTTCGCAACTCTCGTCGGACTTCTTGCTGGGTTATGCGGATCTCCGGCATGTGACCGCAGGGATGGTAGGTGGCACGGCGCTCCAAGCGTCCACAATCGAGTTTGAGGCAAAGAGGTTGCCCAAGAAGTCGGCTTTGGGCTTTCTCTTAGTACTGTGGGCCAAATGTCCATCTTGTTTTTGCAGTGGTGGCAGAGTCGAGCGGCAAAAGTTTTCCTCGGCAGCCTTGGCAAGCGACCAAAAGGCACAACTCCCTGAGGGGTGGCCCACGAGCTGTTCTCCAATGCAGAAGAAAGACGAAGTCTAATTTTGCCCTTGCAATGGCTTTTTTACTGAATTTCAAGGCAGCATTCAGTTTACGCTTTGCATCTGGTATAGAGTCAGATATGTACGTACATAAGTATCAGCTGTGCGTTGTCTGCCAGGCACATATTCACTCAATCGTATTAAATACAAGCTTCCCCAACCGACTTCGTTCCGTCAAAAGTTATTGGCCTGTTTGACAACTGGAAACAGAGTGGTTTGTATGGGAAAAAGAAGAGTGTGTTTTTTATCATTTATTTTCCTCGTAATTTTTACGTTTTTTCAAACAAAAATATTCAAAAAAATGTTAGCCTTAGTGGTCGAGCCGTTCTCGAGTTTTGCGCTTAGCAACGTTTGGCGATTCATTTTTATTTACTTAGAAGATTTTTTTTTTATACTTTAATGCACGCAAAAGTACAATTGGCGGACTTAATGCCTTAAGGCATTCTCTACCAGTCAACCACTAGGCGAAGCAGAAATCTTCACGGCGGGGTTTTGTAAAATCAAGAGTAATTAGAATAAAAAGAAACAGTTTACATAAAATATTTACCTACTTATACAACGTGTTATTGGAAAAGCGCAAAACCTGAATATAGTTTGTTCAGAATCGAGAGTAGAATCGATTCCACTAATAAAAAACAGGGGTCAATTTTGACCAAAAAAATATTTTAATTACGCCGTGTTTAATCATCACTTAACTCTTTTATTGCGGCGGCACGCGAAGCGGCGACATCGCACTAGATCGCGCGTTATTACCATAGACTTTATAATTTGCAAACAAACACAAGAAAATAAAAAAGCTAATATCTTCGTAAATGATCCGCGAAAATTAAATTTAATAATTTACTTAATTCTTTTATAATAAAAATGAGTTGGGGTGACTGAGGTTTTGCGCTTTTTCATTAACACGTTGTATATCATATAAATACATATTGAATATTTATAAGAATACATACTAAAAATGATAACTATTTATAAACACTTGACACTTAGCTCGGAATGATTATATAAAAAAAAAAAAAAAATTCGGGAATTACCCATAACGTGTTAGTAACAAAGGACTTAAAAACTATATTAGTAAACTTAAAATACATCATGTCTCCCAAAATGTTATTTTCGTGTCTTTGGCTAGGTGGAAGAGAGTCCAGTGCTGCATAATAGCACTGTCCACGTCCAGCCTAGCCGCAACACTCTGCAGAAGGCTGTTGGAGCTGCTCCGCACTCGGTGGATCAGGGAAGCTATGCGTTTTCGCAGAATAGCCGCAAAGCTATCAACTCCAGCTTCTGCCAGCATCCCTGAGGCACTACAGAAACGTCGCAACCCTATCAGCATCTTAAATGCGTCATTATATTGAGTGCGCAGGGCCCTGTACGCTCCTCGGGTGTAATTCGTCCACAGGCTGCACGTGTACAGAGAATTACAATAGGCCTTAAAGAGCGTAACCTTAACCTGTTTAGTACAGCGTGCAAACCTGCGAGCTAGCATGTTAGCCCTAACACACAACGCCCTGCGCTCCCGCTCTAAGTCAAGGTCGTCCCTAAGTGACTCGGTGACCCAATGTCCCAGGTATTTAAAACAATTTACTTGCTTGAGAGCAGTTCCGTTAAGCCTAACTGGTGGAACTTTGTAGCTCTTGTTTTTAGCTTTAAAAACTAGGAGTTCACTCTTGGCAGTGTTGTACCTGAGGCCGTGAGCCACCGCATATCGCTCACATATGCCAATGAGCTTGTTGAGAGCACTGATCGATGGGCAGAGCAGCACCATGTCGTCGGCGTAGCTTATGTTGTTAACAAATGTGCCGTCAATGGAGCAGCCAACGCCGGCGCCGCTGAGCTCAACGATTAATTCATTCATGTACAGGTTGAAAAGCGTAAATATGATTGATGAGCAGAATTTAAGAGATAACATTGGGTTATATAGAAATTATAAAATTAGGGTATTTGGAAGAAAAGATTATGAACGGATTTTTTGAAGGCAAAGGACAGTACCCAAATTGGCCTATGAACCAACAAACATTTGACATTTGTCATAATTCTGGCCAGGATTTGAGACATAATTATCACTTATTAGATTGTCACGGACACTTCTGATTTTTGATATCAAAATTAAAAATACTAAAAAGATAAAAAAGTACAAAATATATTTATTCATATAGACTTATAAAAAGTACTTATGACAAGTCAAATAAAAAAAACAGCAAAAATGTACTAAAAATAAACATTACATAAAATAATACTATGATAGTAAATATCATAATTAAACATAATGTGACTCTACCACCGGTTCGGAGGTTGTTTCCGATCGAGAAGACTCCGGCAAGAAACTCGATGGTTTCTCTTTTCAATCTTGTTTTTATACACAAAAATTGAATTGACAGAGAAAAGTCAAAACAAAAAAAATGTGCAGAGGAGCAGATTATACCTAAGATGACCACAAATTCTTATCATTTAAGAAATCCTCACCACTATAATAACCTCGCTTCATTAACTAAGATTTAATTTGTGACTTAAACTGGTGAAGAGGCAGTTCACCAAGAGTTTGCGGAATCTTATTAAAATATTTTACACATTGACCAACAAATGATTTCCCTACCTTATGCAGTCTTAGACTGGGGTTATGAGCTTATTTTTATTTCTAGTATCGAGTTTATGAACATCACTGTTTTTCTTGAAGGGATGCAAGTTTTTACGGACTTATAAGTACTACATTATCATAAATAAATTGAAAGTACACAGTTAAAATATATATCTCTTTGAATACTTCACGAAGCGAGTCGCATGGTCTAAGGTTGTAAATGGAGCGGATGGCTCTTTTTTGAAGAACAAAGATGGTGTTGAGATCCGCTGCCAAGCCCCACAACTGTAGACCATACGACATAACACTGTGAAAATAACTGAAGTACACTAATCTTGCTATTGCGATATCAGTCAGGAGCCTTATTTTTTAACAGCATAAGCTGCCGAACTAAGTCTTCCTGCCAGGTCAGAAATATGCGGGCCCCACTGTAACTTGGAATCGAGAGTAATTCCTAGAAATACAGTGAAATTCGCAATCTCTAATGGCTCGTTATTCATGTTTATAATGGTAGCGACCTGTCTTACATTGGGCATAGAAAATTTGATACATTTAGTCTTCTCAGCATTAAGCAGTAAATTGTTACTCGTGAACCAATGCAGTACCTTAGAGAGAGTATTATTTACGTCGTTAAGTGCTTTGCTACTTCTATCTACGTTAAAAATCAGAGTAGTGTCATCAGCAAATAATACAATCCCACATAGGTCTTTGACAAAATAAGGACATTTGACAAATTGATCAAAAACAGCAGAGGACCCAATATTGATCCCTGCGGCACGCCCGTATGTATGGTGGACCGGAAGAGTTCGTACCATTGATACTCACTTTTTGTATTCTAGGTAAGTGAGGTAAGATTCTATAAGGCTAAGTGAAATATTTGAAACACCGGAATGTCTCAGCTTAATCAGCAGGATTTCGTGATCTACGCAGTCAAATGCTTTTGACAAATCACAAAAAACCTATTGCATCATGCTTGCCTTCCCACGCATCAAATATGTGTTTGATGAGCGCAACACCTGCATTGGTTGTAGTCCTATTTTTAGTGAATCCAAATTGATTACTATGTAATAATTTATTCAAAGCAAAGTGAGAGAGTAATTGATTCAATATTATCTTTTCAAAAATTTTACTAATAGCCGGTAGAATAAAAATAGGTCTATAATTGGATGGGTCATTTTTCTCACCTGACTTATAAAGGGGTATGACTTTACTAAATTTCATTAAATTAGGGAACTGACCCTTGTCTACACAGTTATTAAAAAGTAACGCTCAACTAGGGGAGATGGTATCTATGATTGATTTAAGTATACGAGGGTGGGTCAATAAGTCCGTGACTTTTTGAATTTCTGACCTCTTTACTGAAAAAGCAACACTACTCCTGTCAACAGGCATCTGTCAGTTTACTCCTATCAAATTTTTAACTTGCTGCGTCAGTTAGTTTGTGTTTGACAGCTATCTTTATCAGACTACCCAATAATTTGAGGAAAGAATGGAAAAAAGTTAATTTCGTGTGCTTATTAAGCATTATATTTTGCGAAAAAAAACCATTACCGAGACCAAGGCTAAGCTTGATAAATACTATGGGGACTCTGCACCATCGATTTCAATGGTAAAAAAGTGGTTTACTGAATTTTGTTGTGGCTGTACAAGCACTGAAGATGCCGAACGTCCTGGACGCCCAGTTGAGGTCTCTACACCCGAAACAATCGAAAAATTCACGATATGGTGTTGGCCGACCGAAGATTGAAAGTGCAAGAGATTGTGGAAGCCGTAGGGATCTTGCATGGCTCAGTGGTTTCAATTTTGAATGATCACTTGGGCATGAGAAAGCTTTCCGCAAGATGGGTGCCGCGTTTGCTCACAGTCGACCACAAACGCAATCGTGTAACAACTTTACAGAAGGTTTGGCGTTGTTTAATCGCAATATGGAGGAGTTTTTGCGCCGTTTTGTAACCGTGGACGAAACATGGATCCATCACAACACACCAGAGACCAAACAACAGTCAAAACAGTGGGTTTCTAAGGGTGAATCGGCGCCAAAGAAGGCCAAGGTGGGTTTGTCAGCCAATACCGACCTCATTTGGCCAAGAAAAAAGTTCTTTTCCACCAAGACAATGCAAGGGTGCACACATGTACAGTTGCCATGGCAAAAATCCATGAATTGGGCTATGAATTGCTCCCTCATCCGCCCTATTCTCCAGATTTGGCTCCGAGTGACTACTTCTTGTTCCCAAACCTGAAGAAATCGCCTGGTGGAAAAAGATTTGACTCCAATGATGAAGTCATCTAGCAAACAAAGGCCTATTTTGAGGACCTCGACAAATCATATTTTTTGGAAGGAATAAAAAAATTGGAGAAGCGTTGGACAAAGTGTATAGGGCTCATGGGAGACTACGTTGAAAAATAAAATTATTTATTTATCAAAAAAAACTGTGTTTTATTCCAAAAGTCACGGACTTATTGACCCGCCCTCGTACCAACAGAAATACCCTATAATTCCTCGGTTTTTTATGTTATTTCTTTAAAAGTTTCGAGGATGGTATGAGGAGATATATGATCAAAGCAAAAACTAGTGGCGCACTCATCAACACTTGATGTAAGGAGATAACTAGCTAGCTAGTAATAAAAGGTATCTCAGAGAAAAATGATTCAAATGTATTAGCTAAATCACCGTCAGACTTAATAATTTTATCGTTAATTTTTAAGTGAGAAAGAGTTAATGCGTGGTATGGACTTACAAGTTTCTTTATTTATAATGTTCTAAGTCGCTTTGATTTTGTTTTTTGCTTGGTTTATTTTGTCTCGCAAAAACATGGACTTAGCTTAGCAACATTGCAAGATTTTTTAAATATCTTAAAGTAAGATTTAACATAATCTACTAGTTTAGGACTATGACAGTTCGCTTTTAAATCATATTATTCGTATAATTTACTTCTTCCAAAGATTCTTCAAACAGTGAATAATCGGCAGATGGTGGTTTATACAAACAATAACTATCGTACATTTTTTTAATACCATTTATGTTGCTTCGTCTGTGTCCTCTGTTGTTTAGCCATCGCAACAATATTTATATTAACTTTGTATTGACGAAAGAAACCTTGTATGTGCAAGAAAATGTAGTTGTGAACTTACTAAAGGCTCTTAAAAACGAGTTACTGTCAATGCGATAGATGTTAATCAACTTATTATTTATATCAGATTATACATTGGCTTTTAAATGAGCTTCGTGCGAAGCCAAAAAAAAAAGTTAATGACGTTTGGTTGATTTGAAAAATACCGGCATCTGTCTTGTATTTTTTGCTTTCAATTTGCAATGCTGTGTTATTGTTTTTATATTAATAATTTTATTCTTACGACTCGGCCTAAAAAACGAACGTTGATTGCTCTCTGTAGTGACCTACCTCCTTTTAGATTTACCCGTTTAAAAACTTTGTAACCTGCACATAGCTAACTCAGCAATAATAACGGATTTACGATTATCGCAATAGAATCAACATTTTGTGTGAATTGTGGCTCAGCTAGTGGTTCCATGGTACTGGCAGAAGTGGCAGATCAACAAAATATGTGCTTGAAGAACCTTAGAACATTTCACTCACGTAAATAAAACTTCGCATTATATTATTAAATATAACCTCAAAATTTTTCAGTTTTTTGATATTTAACGAGTTCTCAGAAGTGTCCGTCCATAAACTATGTTTTGACACTAAAGTGTATGTATTTATAAAACCTAAGAGGTATTTTCATGACTGTTGGTTCTTAGGTGGCAATGGATGGGCGAATATACACAATCCTTTACTAGAAGACATTTTAATTTTGTTAGGAAGCAAATTCCATAACCTAATAGAAGCCAAAGTGAAGGAGTTGGACACGTGCGGGGACAGATGAGAAGGAGTGTAAAGTTTGAAAAAAGTATTTAAGCGTTGGTTACGCGAGCTGCACTCACCTCTATATTTAAAATTACGCTTGAGGTATTCCGGAGCATCGGGATTTTTAAGAATATTGAATAGTAAACATAGCGTTCGAGAGTTTCTTCGTTGTCTGATTTGAAGCCACTTCAGCTGAGAGATATTGATGTTACCTCAAGGCCGTCTAACACGGTGAGCCCGGGCGGCGGGCACAGCCGCGCCTGCGCGCCGGGCAGCAGCGTGCTGAAGATGGAGCCGAAGTCCTTGTTCACTTGCTCGCACGCCGTCACTAGAGTCTTCTTCTTCTTCTCGTCTAGTTCAGCCATGACCTGGACTAGCTTGGCTCGGTCCGTTTCCACTATTATCTTTTTGGACATTAGGTCTTGGTACTGCAATGAAAAACATTACTTTAGTAAAAGTAAAGTAAAAAGTGATTTATTGGCAAACACAATTTGGAAGACAGAAACAAACATAAAACAACAAAATAATGATTAAAATAAAAAGTAAGACAGAAAAATTGAAAAAAAGCTTCAATGTGGAGCCAACTAGGTCCCTGTCTCTGCATTTGCCGGTGCAGCTGCAAAGCTACACTAGCGCTGGTTTTTTGACAGGGCCTTGTTAGTGTCATCCGTCATCGTACTTTAGTAGGAATTCAGTTAGTAAGTGGACGATTTAAAAGTACTTGCTGTGAAAGTCTATTTGAATAAAGTTATTTGAGTTTGAGTTTGAATTATTATATTCTAAGCTTTAGTTAAAACTAGAGTGAAAGCACATTTTCTCACTCTTACTTAAATTATCTCTTCTTTTTCTTTTTTTTTTTTTTATACTACGTCGGTGACAATCAAGCACGCGGACCGCCTGATGGTAAGCGGTTATCGCGGCCTATGGACGCGTGCAACACCAGGGGTATCACTCGTGCGTTGTCGACCCTGTAAAAACCTTTTCAAACCCCTCTTGAAGAACTCCATACTATAACTCATCGGAAAAACCTCGGCGTCCTCGGAAGGAAACATCTCTGAAACCGAATTGTACGAGACCATTGCGGATTCAGAGTGTGAGGATGAATGCCCTGTCGGTGGCGAGCGGTGCGGTGATGAAAAGTAGCCGTGGGCATCATATCAAACAGTTCTTCAGAACAAAACCCGTTGTACAAGCGGTAGAACACGCATAAGGAGGCGAAGTCTCTCCTCAGACTTAACGGCTCTAAACCCCTTGTCAGTTTGGGATCGTCGACAATCCGGATCGCACGCCTCTGGACCGAGTCAAAAGGACTGAGTTGATATCCAGGCGCTCCTGCCCAAAGGTGACAGCAGTACTCCACGTGTGGCCTGACTTGCGCTTTATACAGCAGCAGTCTTTGCCTAGAAGTGAAGTACTGCTTCGCCCTGTTTAGCACACCGAGCTTTTTGGATGCCAACTTCGCCTTTTGTTCCAAATGACTCCGAAACTGTACGTCACTAGATATGTCAACGCCAAGGATCCCAATACTACTTGATATGGTAAGGGAAGTGTTCTGAAACTGAGGAGCTACAGTAAATGGAGTTTTCTTAGTGGTAAACGCGCAAACTTGTGTCTTAGTGGGGTTGAACTGGACTAAATTGTCCCGACCCCAATCGGAGTCCCCAGAGACCCCAAGCTAGGGTATTCTCGATTTCAGACACAAGTTTAGTTCGACTTTCCTCCACAATGGTACGAGGGATATTTGCTCGGCCTGTGTAATAGGCATCTCCAGTGCTGTCATCCGCATAGCAATGAATACCGTCATTGGACAGCATATCATTGATATGCAAGAGAAACAGCGTTGGAGATAGCACAGAGCCTTGTGGGACGCCAGAATTAATGTCCAAGCTATCGGAGCAACTACCGTCTACTACGGCTTTAATGCGTCTGCTGGACAAGAAACTGGCAATCCATTTCCAGTTTTATCCTGTGTCTACTTTGGTTATTTCGTTGTTATTATTACAATGTCCTGTCCTGAATTATATGTATATATTATATGGTTATATAATATTTTGTATTTATTATATATAAAATTATGTAATTTATTTATTAGTTAAAATATTTTTCAATCCTTTTCATATCTCTGCACTTGCTGACCCTTTCTGTCATCTTTCCTCTACCTGTAGTAGGTTGTCTGGAAGAGATTGCTTTTAGCAATAAGACCAGGCGGTCTTATCAAGTATTTTAAACAATAAAACAAGAAAAAAAATATATAAAATAAAAAAACACAGTCCAATAGTAATTAAGTACCTAAAATGTCACAAAAAAGAATAATAAAAATAACAAAATACTTGATTACGATGTCAAAATAATTAAAATAAAACAATGTCAAAACCATTAGAATAAAAAAATGTCAAAATAATAATAAAATAAAATAAGAATTCTACATAAAAATATATAGAAAAATAAATAAAATGTCACGGTAAAAAAGTAAGCAATAAAAGGTATAAAATTTCGTCTCGTAATAGATTTCAAAATGGTTTTTCAATAAACTCTTCAATAGATTATGCGTCGTTAGAAGAGAGAGGTATGAAAGTGAACGTAAGTAAGACAAAAACCATGGTTTTTGAAAGAGATGAGGATATGACAGAATGTGATGTTTTAATTGAAGGTGAAAAGGTAGAACAAGTGAAAGAAATTGTGTATCTGGGGACTAGGTTCACGAGGGATGGAAGGCATGAGGGTGATATTGATAGAAGAGTGAATGCAGGGAATATGTTAAATGGAGCGCTGCATGCATTTATGAAGCCAGAAGGTGTCAGAGAAGGCGCGACTGGCTGTTCATGCGGGGGTGTTAGTGCCGACGCTTATGTACGGAAGTGAGAGTTGAATATGACAAAAGAAGGATGAAAGTAGGATAAATGCAGTGGAAATGAGAGCATTGCGAAGTTTGGCAGGAGTGACATTGAGTGATAAAGTAAGGAATAGCATAATAAGAGAGCGATGTGGTGCGAAAAAGGATGTTGTCACAAAAATTGAGATGGGAATGCTAAGATGGTTTGGGCATATGGAAAGGATGGATGAAACACGATTAACGAAACAAATTTACAAGGCGAGGGTGGATGGAGCTATTGAAAGGGAAAGGCCTAGACGAACGTACTAAGGACAAGTCCAAGCAAGACGTGCTCAGAAAAGGTCAGGTCAGGAGTACCCATAATCGACGAGCATGTATGAAAGGATTAATGAGAGTGGAAGAAGCGCAAGAGGTGTGTCAGGACCGTAGCAAGTGGAAAGATGTGGTCTCTGCCTACGCCGTTAGGAAAAAGGCGTGATGGTATGCATGTATGTATAGAGTAAAATGGGTTATCCAGTTAAAGGTTTCTCAGTCGACGCCCAAATGCTTCTTCAGACGGTTCATTTTTAAGCTCGGTGGGGAGACGCTCATAATAATTGACATGATTGACCTATGACACGTGGGTTCTTCTCAGAGAGTGCCATGCGACGAGGTACTGATCTTAGGCGGCCTGTTAGGTGTGAACGTTTATCGTCATCCATGCTTAGAAAAGTCGCCAAGTTCTTCCTTATAAATATTAGGACCTCGAATAAATAGACCGAGTAATGCGTCATAATACGATGCGTTTTGTACAGATCTCTGCATGAGTGTCTAGGTTTCACTCCAGCAAGTGCACGGACAGCTCGTTTTTGCATAATAAGTACTCTGCCAGCGTCCGTGGAGTTTCCCCAAACGAGTGTGCCCTACGACATGATGGAGTGAAAATGTGCAAAATATACTTTTCTAAGTGCATCAGCAGTGTCAAGTGGCCTTAATTTACGCATCGCAAGGACCGCACTACCGGCACTACTCAGCCTATTGCATAGGTTGTCAACATGGCACTTCCAGTTAAGATGGGAATCAAGAATGAAACCGAGTAGCTTGCTCTCTTTGTTTATTGGCATTGGACTACTAATTGCCAAACAGGCTGGTAAAGTGACAGGTCCTCCTGAAAATATCATTATATTCGATTTAGCAATATTTAATAACAGCCCGTTCGCGGAAAACCACATCGGCAGCTGGTCAGACACGTCTCGGATGCTCTCTCTAAGTTTGTCATGAGAACGTGCACTGACAACTACAGAAGTGTCGTCAGGAAGGCCTGTCGTTATACTCGATGGAAGGTCATTTATAAATAATAAAAACAAAGTGTTCTCAAGAGATGACCCTTGCGGAATCCCTATCTCAGGCCTGCTTCAGACTTAAGTTTTTTGCCATCAACTGATACTTGTACCGCTTGCTGCCGATAAGACAAGATGAAATTAAATAAATATATCTTTTTAGCGCCTGATGCGTGAAAAGGAACGCCATTCAATAGTGTATTGACACTACTGAATCAACAAAAAATCGATGAATTGAAAAAAAGATGAACACGTCATTCACGTCAAATACATAAACAAATAAACTTTATTGTGAATCACAGGTATAACAATAATGTACAGATACATATTTAAGAGTCTAACTGTGTTCCGCCTCACAGGCATACAACAGATACAATAGTAATCATCTTAATCCGAATGTCCAATTTTATTACAAAGTAATCAATTAAATAAAAAAGTAATTAGATCAATCAGTACGAGTGCGTCTGCCATAATGCGTATTTGTTTCTTTGACTTTTGTTGCTGTTTTTGTGGATTTTTCTTGTTAAGTTTTTCGTTTTGTTGTTTTAGTTTGAAATAGAAATAGAAATAGAAAAACATTTATTAACTCTAAGGACATCTTGGTTGGTTTGGTACGTACAATGCCGAAAAAAACAATGAATGCATGTCATGTCAATACGTAACCGGTGAAAATTGGAGAAAGGTCGTTGAAAAAACTCGCCAAACCATAATGGAGGACTGGGACAAATACATCCACATTGACCGAATAAGAGACCAGAAAATACACACCCTTCTCAAACATTTCATTTACTAAAACTACTAGTATGTCGGAGATAATTGGCCGGATATATAAAATAATGTTTAATGATCTGTCGTAGATATCGACTGTAGAACACGTCTTTAACATTGATTTTATTTATTTGTCCAAACAAGCGCATATTACTTTAGGTAAGTTAAAAAGCGGCACATTGGAGTTACAAAGATGTTTTTTTAAACATTGCGCAGACGTTGACTCATCACTTTGTATTACAAAATTAGATGCAATTGTAACGCCACACTGCTGCCATCTACTACCGCCGGACGTCAACCGGTCGCCAACAGCCAAGCCAAGTCATCACCCTGCCACGCCTTCCGGTCCAGCCATGCCAGCCTTTTGGAAGGGGATGACAATTTGATTATTCTCTTACGTACGACGAATTAAGGGGAAACTCTGCCCGTCAATACTTTCTTTATTCTAGCGTTACAATTCAGAAGTGGGATACCCCAATAACGATGAGGACTCGATCTGTTGCTCACAAACGGCTACGACCTCCTGATTGGGACAAGGAAAGTCCTTCTACTTCAAAAGAAGACACGCCTCAAGGCGATTCTGCTAGCGATGACGATGGCTCGTGTCCTCCTGCAAGAAAACTGTTAAAAAGCCTATTAGTACAAGAAGTTCAAAAAGCCATACACCACCTGCAAAACGAGGTACCCACCTTTTCCCTGGCTAAAGAACATCGTGCAGCGTTCTTAATTCCAGAATTCGACCCGGAGAACGAAGACTGCACTGTGCAAACCTGGCTGAAAAAGATAGATCAATTGGGCGAGATTCACCATTGGGACAACAAAACCAAATCGTTCTACCTACAGGACAAGCTAAAGGGGCCAAGCACGTAAGTGGTATAATCGCCTTGATGATTACGATTGGTCATGGGAAGAATGGAAGCACATACTCAAATGCGCTTTCCCTAAGCTCCGCGATCAATGTAATGCGTTGGAAGAAATGCTTAGCAGAAAGAAATTGGCAAATGAGAGTATGACAAAATACTTTCAGGAAAAAACTGCCATGTGCTTGCGGTGCAAACTATCGGATGCCGCTACTGTTTCCTGTGTCATTCGTGGACTACCGCCTACGCTGCAATCAAATGCGAGGGTCTTTCAATGCGAACGTCCAGATGAACTTTACGAGGGATTTCTATCTGCATTCGACGATTATCGCGTACCAACTACATTTGAAGCACGTGGGGCGTTCAAGGAAAAATCACGTCAAGTATCGGAAAGGAAAGTACCTGTGAACATCGAGACAGATCCTTGCCCGCGCTGTAAAAAGACTGGACACCTCGTACGAAACTACCCTGTACCAGATCTTTGTACCTGTTTTAAATGCAATGAGACAGGCCACATTGCTCCGCGATGTCTTAAAAATGCTAACAATTTTTCCACCAGATTGAATAATGTCAAGGAGATAAAGCTGATTCAAAATTATAACGACGTGTACAAGAAAACTATGTATATATAGCTCAGTTGGAAGAGCAGTCACCCGGGTTGTGAAAGGTAGCGGGTTCGGATCGCGCTTGCGTGACAGGACCAGAGCATTGTTTAATGCTAAAAATAAAAAAATTGACTTATGTAATTAAAATAAATAAAAAATAAATAAAAAATTGGGTTATTCAAAAAATCGTGGTTACAACTTTTCACTGAGGCTTCCCAGTATGTAGTCATAAGACACTTGTGCTGGGAATGACTCGCTGCTTCCCATGTTGTTCACAGTATTTAACCTTATGAGAATTAACAAAAGCATTGGTGTAGGCAAGCGACTAATCTAGTATATGTATATATATATATATTTGTGTGTGCGTGTTTGTGTGTGTGTGTGTGTGTGTGTGTGTGTGTGAATGTGTGTATGCTTCTGTGTGTGTGTGTAGGGATCAAACTAACCTTGTAAACAGATTTTCAACTTCATCGTATGTTAGTGTTTTTAGCCAATTAGTTATTGTTTTTTTACATGCCAATGAATACATAAGGTGAATATTAAGTAGCCGGTGAATTGAATGGCCAACATTAGTATTACCTGTTCCTCCTCCTTCCCCAGCAGCGTGTGCGCGCGCGCGTTGAGGCCGCGCGCCAGCTTGTCCTTGCGCACGGCCAGCTGCTGCAGGCGCGCGCCGCTGGCCGCCGCCTGGCGCGCCGCGAAGTCGTACAGCCCGCCCGGCGCGCCGAAGTACGAGCGCTCCGACGGGATCCACGGGTGCTCCGCTTCTAGCGATTGTATCTGTTGGCCAAAGTGAAGGTAAAAAGTAATTTTTGGCCTACTCCCACTGAGGCATACACACAAAAAAAAATGACAAAGCAAATTAAAAAGGACACAGAACAGTTTGACTAGATGAATCTTGGGAGAACTTGATAATTACAACACTCGAAAACTTGATATTCTTGATTTATTGATATAACTTGATTACACAGATAAAGGCAGCAATGAACTAATTTAATATAAATGAAAATAGCTAACAATGACTCGCGTTGCGTAAATAACATTTTGCCAGCTTGCTGTAAACTGTACTTTGTACAGGGACTGCCGCGTTTTTGTAGTGCTTCTGGGATGTTCGCGGAGTACCACACTGATGGCATTGAAGCCATTTTACGCAAAAAAACCAACTCTCTAATCAATAGAGTAAGGAACAGTCGCAATAGCATCCTGAAGACATTGGCGGATGGGTTGACATCGCCGCTATGGAGACGCCTTGTCCGGACAGTGATCGTCACGGGTATTTATCCTCTCCCTTGATGGTCATTCTTGGTTCATGTGAGGCCTAAATACGTGTTTACTTTACTGGGTTACTTTACTAACGATAATTGTAAGTCACTTTACTGACACAAATATCTTTTGTCTGAAATAATAATAACAATATTTATTTTGCGAGAATGTGTTACATTGAAGGTGGTACAGATAAAATAGCAAACAAGACACATTCACCCATTTGAGACATGCAAATACAATTTTCAGTTATCAATATTATCAATTAAAAAATGACAACTTTTAAATGTCAACAATACAGAAATCAATTCATTCACAGTCACAAATACAACTAAATCAAAACCCAATAATTCAAATTGTTTTCAAATCAAAATATTCAGCCAGGTTGTAGAAACAATTTCGAACAAGCCAATTTTTTAGTTTATATTTAAATTGATTGAGTGGTTCTTTATGTCTATTGGCAATTTATTAAATAATTTAATGGCCATTGCACGGCTATTTCTGGAATACATTGTTGTTTTCATGGTTGGGAGAACTAACTTATTCGGTCGTCTACAGCTATAGCTCCGCGGATAATCGGTCAAACACTTGAACAGATTTGTGTGTGTTTTGACAAAAATACTAACTATAATTTATAAATATAATACACACCTTATATATATATATATATATATATAAACAAGATAAAGATATATATATATACAGTATAAAAAATAGAAATTAAGTAAAAAAAAGTGAAAGAAAATAATTTCAGACATCAATGTGGGAGCCAACAAGGTCCCTGTCTCAGCATGTGCCGCTGCAGCTATAAGCTGCAGGAGCGCTGGTATTCTGACAGGGCCTCGATGGGTGGTCTTGTCCGACATTGTATACAGGGTGTAAAAAAACGCATACCGAAGCCGACATCTACGCACTCAGACCATTAAATCACGTCACAGAAGAAATAAATTATTGATGGGAAACGAAATTTTTTTTTAGGTGTCAATTTAAAACCTAAAAACAGACTAGGCAATGTAACGCGTGCAACAGACCGGTTTTGCGCTTTTGTGCCGGTGCGGGGCTGTTACGTATAATCAAGGGCTACGCACGAAGTACATTGCGAGTTGAACGTTTTGAAGCAATGTTTTATTAGGAAATACTTGAAATTTTGATAATGTTTCTTAGGACAAAAATTAAGTAATAATGATTGAAGTTTGTTTTCATCAAAATCTTGAGTTTTTTTTTTATTTTGTCTTCAATAACTTGGTAACTATTGAGTTCCCAGGTATGGTCTAGAAAGAAAAAATGGTCCTGATGATGTGCAGAATACGTAGGTTTCGGCTTCGTTATGGGTCTTTTTACACCCTTTATACAAATAAATATTAGATCAGAGAAAGAAATGTTTTTGTGGAGATAAGCGATAATATAAATTGAATAAAAAATAAAGTGACAAATAAAAATAAAATAATAATAAAGTGTGAATCACTGCGTGACTACACATATGGAAAAAATAATTACGTGCAATGGAGCGCAGCTGTCAGCCATGTTGGCAGAAGTCTTTCCTCATTAGTCTGTGGTGGGCAGAAGTGTCATGTCATCATCACTCACGCTTTGCCACGTACCTATTTATGTTGTCATTCTTTACTTTTAAAAATATTAAACCATGACACGAATTAGAAATTAAATTGAGTGTGTAATCTGTGATGAAAATAATATGGATCTAAATGACATTTACATTAATAAATTGAATAACATTATAAACATTAATTAAATTAAAGAAATCTGTTAAAATTTACCTCAAAACGACTAATTAGTCAAAACTGACTTCACTGGCCCGTTGACAAACATTCGTCATCATCGGAATCGAATTATATTATAGCCTTCGCAAGTTCTGAAGCTGTAATTGTTGGTAGAAACTAGCCACCGAACAAAGAACTCCTTCACGACTATTTCAGTAACAACTTAATGTTTATTCGTATATAAGAACTAGCCAAGTCAGACTCAGAATTCAATATATTGTCCTACTGAACTTCGCACTCATTTAGATCTAACTTCTTTTGTCGTTCAAGTCAACAACCAAGGCATACTCATAATATTGAACTTCGCTCTCATTTCACATTTATTACCAGTCACTGGTGACCTCCACGGCGTTCAACGTATCAAGTAATATTTTATGTTTTGCTCATATAGTTATTGCTACTCCACACATCTATAACTTTTAAGAAGTTCCTCTGCCCGAAGGTTGCCTGTAAGAAATCGCTCTCTAGCGATAAAGCCGCCTAAATTGTACAAATTGTTTGTATAATGTTATGTTTCTGTTTTTTTTATTTCAAGCAAGACACCAAGGTTTTAAGTATACGGACACACAGACGCAAGATGAGCGTTCCCTTAACTAGCGGTGCGGTCCAGAAAAGACGCAGCAAACCGTTGAGTGCGGGCTGCTATAAAAGTCAACCACATGGAGATGGAAGCCCTACCGGTGTCAAGTGGTCCGGTGGTAGAAAGTAGAGGGTTTATTTATTTATTATTCCGTACAGAAAGAGACAAATTACAGAGAAAACAATAAGGAGTACAAAAGTACAGGTTAGCTTATCTGTGGGTTTGAGGTAAGGTCATGGATAGCTCACCCTTTTAGCACACTCGTTGGCTTCAGTCTGCAGCTCTTTAATCTTATAGTCCAGTTCTTTAATCTTGAGTTCTTGGTCGGCGCTGGCCGCCGTCAGCTGCTCCTTCAGCCGGTGCAGCCGCGCGATGTCGCTGCTGCGGTGCGCGATGTTTGCTTTTTGCTGCTTTATTTGCGATTGGATGTTTTTTACTGCTTCCTGTTTGGGGAAAGTCATGAAATTAAACGATACACAACTATACCAGAAGTTCACCAAATTTATTTTATTGTCCTATATCATTTTGGTTTCCTTATTTAATAATTATTATTATAATGGAATAAATATTGTAACAATCAATCTTGTACACACACTGCAGCCCCACAGCAGCCAATGCCATCTCCTCCAGCGTCTGCTTGCTGGTTCTGACGCGTCTCTAACTCCTGTTCAGCCTGTGTATATAATACTAACGGAAGCCCTGGTGTGTTCCTCCCTAGCCGTCGGCAAAGCCTCCTGCAGCCCCACAGCAGCTAATGTCGTCTCCTTTAGCGTCTGCTTGCTGGTTCTGACGCGTCTCTACCTCCTGTTCAGCCTGTGTATATAATACTAACGGAAGCCCTGGTGTGTTCCTCCCTAGCCGTCGGCAAAGCCTCCTGCAGCCCCACAGCAGCTAATGTCGTCTCCTTTAGCGTCTGCTTGCTGGTTCTGACGCGTCTCTAACTCCTGTTCAGCCTGTGTATATAATACTAACGGAAGCCCTGGTGTGTTCCTCCCTAGCCGTCGGCAAAGCCTCCTGCAGCCCCACAGCAGCTAATGTCGTCTCCTTTAGCGTCTGCTTGCTGGTTCTGACGCGTCTCTAACTCCTGTTCAGCCTGTGTATATAATACTAACGGAAGCCCTGGTGTGTTCCTCCCTAGCCGTCGGCAAAGCCTCCTGCAGCCCCACAGCAGCTAATGTCGTCTCCTTTAGCGTCTGCTTGCTGGTTCTGACGCGTCTCTACCTCCTGTTCAGCCTGTGTATATAATACTAACGGAAGCCCTGGTGTGTTCCTCCTTAGCCGTCTGCAAAGCCTCCTGCAGCCCCACAGCTGCCAATGCCGTCTCCTCCAGCGTCTGCTTGCTGGTTCTGACGGCCTGCTCTAACTCCGTCACTTCGAGCCTTAGCGTTTCAAATTCCTGTTCCCTCTGTTTCCAAGAACTGCTGTGCTTTTCTGCCTGTTTCTTCGCCTTTTTCAGCGCCTCTTCGGCTTTTTTGAACTCTCTGTTGATGTTGGAGCATTATTGACAAATCTATTCCAGTCTGTAAACTTAACTCACTTAAAACTCTATATAATAAAGTAATGAGTGAAGAATTTAGAACCTAGTCTCATTGTTAAATAAATGTTGGTGCCTAAATAAATACTATAAATTTATATGCAAAGCTTTATTATTGTTATATTTGTATCTTCTAGATCATACAAATCACCTTCTAGTATTTCATGGTCGCTCAATGGAATATGATATATTTTTTTAGAAGGGACCGAGAAGTCTTTTGAATCCACTAATATAGGATAAATTACCGGACTTTACCATGCAAGCCTATGCACTTCCATAGTCCATTGCTAAATATCACAAAAGTAATTAAAATTGCATTAGAAAGAGAGTGAAGAATATAACCATATTCACTGACCTCTCCCGATGTCCCTTTATATCCTTAACTTTAGCCTCCAGCTCTTTTGCCTTCTCCGCCGTCTCCCTCTGCGTGACCTGATCTCTCTCCACAGCCGCCGACAGTTCTTCTACCTGCTTCTGCAAGCTCTCTATTTCTGCGTAAGTCTGCGCGTGAGATGTGGTCGCTAGGCGGGCTTTTATCACTTCTAGCTCGTGGGACATCATTTCGTATCTGGACAAAAACAAAATAACTATAAAAACTAAGCCATTTGTACTAAGGATACCATTTGTGTTCGTTTTGAGTCTGGCAATCATATCTAGAATGTTGCGTAACAAATCTGTACTTCAGTTATGATCTCAGTTAAGTTTTGGTATGGAACGTCAGTCCGGTTTTATAAAAGTGACTGTTAAAAAAATTGATGATGTTAATGACGCACTTTCAAAGGTTTTACAATGGTTCACGGTAAATAATCTACAGCTTAATGCAAAAAATACTAAATGTATTAATTTTAAGTTGCCTAATGTTAAAGATAACCCCATTAGTCTAAAAATTGATGGTAATACTATGAAGCTTGTAGATACAACAGTTTTTTTTGGAATCACACTAGATTCAAAACTGCAATGGAACCCTCATATAACAGCTCTCTCAGGCAGACTTAGTTCGGCTGCATTTGCAGTGAGAAAAATTAGGTTATTAACAGATGTTGATACTGCTCGTTCAGTTTATTTTAGTTACTTCCATAGTGTAATGTCTTACGGCATTGTAGTTTGGGATCAAGCGGCGGATATACAAATTATCTTTATCCTCCATAAGCGAGCGATCAGATCCATCTATAAGCTTCGTGCACGGGCTTCACTTATGGAGATTTTTAAGGAAATTGGTATCCTCACTGTAGCGTCACAATACATTTACAATTGCATTGTTTTGGTGAGAAAAAATATTGGTCTCTATGCTTAACACAGTGACATACATTGCAGAAATACTAGGAATAAGGATAAAATTGCACTTCCACTCTTTAGGTTACAAAAAGTTTTAGGATGCTTTATGGGGCAAGGTATACATTATTACAACAAAATTCCAAAAACCATTTGTGAGTTGCCTTTAAATAGATTCAAAAATCACATCAAAACAGCTTTATTAAAAAAGGGCTATTATACTACAAAAGACTACCTTATAGATAAAAATGCCTGGGTATAAGCGCTCTGCTCGATGCGAGATTAAATAGCTATATTGTAACAGATGTTTTATTGTAATAGTTAATAGGTACCTAGTATGTACTGACTAACAATTTTTCGTTTTGAATTGTTGAAATGAATTTTTGTTATAATATTCTTTTATGGTTGGTTTTTTCTCTTTGTTTTATATTCTTTAGTTAAGAATCTCATTAGATTTATTTGTATCAAAATGACCCTCTGCTTGTACTTTACTAACGCCTGTTGTAAACCCAAAACAAGTTTAAAAGAGTAACTGCTGAGTTTCTCGCCGGGTCTTCTCAGCAAGAAACAACTCCGACGCGGTGGTAGAGTCGCATTATGTCTGTATACTGTTTATTTACATATCCATATTATTATGGTATTTACGAGTATGTCTATTATTTAGTATATTTTGCTGTAAATTTGACGATTTGAAAGTACTGATACAGTCTATTTGAATAAAGTTATTTGAGTTTGAATAAATAGTGATCCCTAGTATTTTAACATTATGATTCAGACAAGCGATCAGCCAATTTCCTGGTTTTGGAAATAAAAACTTCTATGATAAACGAAAAAATATAAATGAATGAAGAGAGCGTCGTGGAGTCGTGGCCCAGTGGTTCAGCACCCGAACTCAAATCGTGGATCGTGTGGTCCCGAGTTCAAATCTGGCCAGGACCAAAATCTTTGTGTTCATGACTACGGCTAACAGCTGATCTTGACTTGACTTGTCCCGTATTTTAATTTGATTTAAACCTATTTAAAACTAATTTATGGCCCAATTAGTCGTCGTAAACAATCATTATAGTTACCTACGTGTTAATTAGTGTTTTTAATGTGAAATAAGTTTATATTTGGTGATTTATCGGTGCCGACAGTGAGTGTCAGTTAACCATTCAAATACTTGTGTGAATCATTGTTCTCTCTTTATAAGGTATTGTATTGTATGTTTAATCATACATGCTTTTTATGACTTTTATTAAGTAGTTAAATACTCGAATTGTCTGACTCTGATTGTCAGAAACGCGAAGAGGTTAGAATACAAAAATTAATCTTGTTCTAAATACGCAACCTCTTGATTGTTTAAACAGCACTTTGGTATCAACACCGTTGTTTGTTTGATTATTTTATCGATATTACCATGATGACCCGCGCTGCCTCATCTCGCCAGCTGGAGCTGACTTTGCAGGAATTAAAGGCATCCAAAGAGTTGGTTAAACAATTGCATTTGGAAAGAGATGACAATGAGAGGGAATTGTTGGAGGCGTTGAGTAGGAATACTTTGTTTAAAAAAGACATGGCTGAGATGCATGATAGGTATTTATTAGTACTAGATGAGCGGGATCGGTTGCAAACAATAGTAGATGGGTTTGGTGATTGCAGTGAAGAATATGTCCAATGCCTTAAACGGATTACAATGCTTGAACAAGAGTTACAAGAGGCCCACCACCTAATATCTTCCATGGAGACTGAGAAACTACACATTGTTGACACCCAAAACCAAAGTTTGTTTGATGAGTTAGTTCTTAGTATGCCCAGCTTGGTTTCTGCTGCACATTTCTCGATCCCCACTGTAGCTCATGATTTGGCGAGTACTGATTTGATTGAGTCCAATGCTCCAGGGGGTATAGCAAAGTGCAGCAAAAACAAATTCAAAAAATATGTTAGAATAAGCAAATTTATTAAGAAAACTCAAAAACTGATTAAAAGTCAGAAATTGATGAATAAAAATGTGAAATATATTAAGGAACGCCGAAGATTAGGTGATGAACTGGATATTTATTCTATAATGATAGACAATAATTTAACTGAGCATGACAATGATGTGAAAGCATTACAATCAGAAATATCTAGTCTTAAGGAAAATCTGAGACGTTTATCTGACAGATACTCAATAACTAAAAAAGAAAATGAGGAACATATTTTGGCCCTGACTAAACTCTTGTGCAACCCGGACTCAGTTTCCAGCAGTAGTGATTGCCACACTGTTACTCAGTCAGAATGTGAATCCTCTCTTCTCAACTCCTCTCCTTCAGAATCAGCCACCAACATTTCCATCCCTGATACATGCCCTGTCACAAACACTGATAATGAACTAAATTGCAACATTGTTATGTTTAGTGATGACATTGGAAAAAGTATAGGCCATATTTTATTTAATAGTCTGGGTAAGTCAGTAATAAATCACTGTTCACCGGGTGCCTCATACTGTGATATAATTCAGAAAATTGCTGATTATAGTTTCAGCCCCAATTCAACCCTAGTTATTTTAATTGGAAACCGAGGTACTGTGAACAAAACCCAAATGAAAAAACATTGTAATACTTTATGTTCATTACTTAATGTCAATAAAATAGTGATGTTCACATTGCCTTACAGTAGGGGTCTGTCACAAGCAGAAAATGAAAAAAGGTATAAAATCAATATGACACTTGATACTGTGACATTCTCAAATAATTTAATTAATCTAATTGACATCAATCCTATTATTAATAATAATATGTACCTGACGAAAGGTAGATTTCATTTATCAAATTCTTATAAACGACAGATAGCTATGTCGCTATCTTATTTTTTTATGATTTCAGCCAATCACTTGGCTAACTACTCTGCTTTTATTGAGCAGAATGCCGTTGTACCACAGACTTTGGAACTTGTTCCAAATAATTTAAATTAGATATAGAGACAACAGAGGTAAACTCTTGCAAATTATTGACAAGAGAGAAGCCCCAAAATAATTTTATAAACTTTGTGCATCAAAACATGCAAGGCTTCTCTGGCAAAGAATTAGAAGTAGGATTATTCTTAGACTGTATGGACATACATGTCTTATGTATAACCGAACACTGGTTGAAAGAAAATGATTGTATGATTAGCATTGATAATTATAGTGTCATTAGTTCGTTCTTGAGAAGTTCTGCTATTCGCGGTGGGTCACTGATATTAATTCATAATAAGTTTAAATGTAGAGAGCGAAAAGACATAGTAGCACTCTCAATTGAGCGAACCATTGAACTTTCATGTGCAGAGTTAGAGCAGATTATTATTGTTTGTGTGTATAGACCCCCTTCGGCCGATTATTGTCGGTTTGAAGAGACGATGGAAGAAGTGCTGAAGAAGGTTTGTAAAGCAAACAAGAAGGTGGTTGTATGCGGTGATTTTAATGTTAACATTTTAGACTCTTCTCAGACCTCTGTAAGATTTTAAAATCTTTTCAAATCATTTAATTTACTAAATCTATATGATAAACCAACCAGGATCACTGACACATCAGCCACCTGCTTGGACAATATTTTTTGTGAAAATATCTCAATTGAAAAATCAATTATAAATTGTTTGAAATCAGATCACTGTGGTCTATTGACTAAATTTGAGCACCGTCACGTCTCTCAATCAGTGGATATTAGTTATAGACTGGTTACTAAGAATCGAGTAGAAAAGTTCAAGAGTAATGTGAATAAAAACCTTTCTAATCTACTACCCCAATGCCACAACATAGATGATCAGTATACGCGTCTTTTTGAGATAATTAAACAGGAACATAATTTTATTTTTCCTAAGAAGAAATTAAAGGTCGATAATTTTAAGTTTAAGTTTAGTGATTGGGCTACGCCAGGCATCCATAAAAGTAGAAATAAATTATACGAATTATATGGTTTAAAAGCTAATTCTAAGTGTCAAAAACTAGTAGATTATGTCAAATTATACTCAAAAATCTTTAAGAAATCATGCCATATGGCTAAGTCTATATTTTTGCGTGACAAAATAAAACAAGCAAAAAATAAAATTAAAACTACTTGGAACATAATTAATAAGGAAACTTGTAAATCAAAACCTCGAGATCACTCATTGGCTCTTAAAATTCAAGATAATTTAATTGAGTCTGAGATTGACATAGCTAATACCTTTGAAACATTCTTTTCTAATATACCCATTGTAACTACAAGTACCTTAAATTCTAGTGCACCGCTAGCTAGGTCCCTGCTCACATCTAGTGTTGATGAGTGCTCATTTCAGTTCAACTTTGTTCATATAAATTCTCATGACATAATCAAGGTGTTTAAGGAACTTAATATGAAAAACACCGAAGATCTGTGGGGTATTTCGATAAGTCTACTTAAATCAATCATAAATATCATCTCAGCCCACTTAGCAGTACTTTTTAATAATTGCATTGACGAAGGTCAGTTTCCCAACTTAATGAAATTTAGTAAAGTCATCCCGCTTTTTAAATCTGGTAGCAAAAGTGACCCATCTAATTATAGACCCATTTCTATACTACCAGCTCTTAGTAAAATCTTTGAAAAAATTATATTAAATCAGCTGCTTTCACACTTTACTTTAAATAAATTACTACATGAGAAACAATTTGGTTTTACTAAACATAGAAGCACTACTGATGCAGGTGTAGCACTTATCAAACACATATTTGATGCTTGGGAAGGCAAGCAGGATGCAATAGGAATATTTTGTGATCTTTCGAAAGCGTTTGATTGCGTGGATTATGAAATCCTACTGATTAAGCTGAGACATTACGGTGTTTCGGATATTTCGTCTAAACTTATACAATCTTATCTCACAGACAGAACACAAAAAGTGAGTATAAACGGAACCACCTCTTCCGGTGCCACCATTAGCATGGGAGTGCCCCAGGGATCGATATTGGGCCCACTGCTTTTTCTTATTTATATAAATGACCTTCCCTACTTTGTCAAAGATATTTGTGAAATAGTATTATTTGCTGATGATACCTCGTTGATTTTTAAAATCAACAGAGGTAAGCAAGCATTTGACGATGTAAATAATACTCTTTCAAAAGTACTATGTTGGTTCACAAGCAACAATTTATTACTAAATGCAAAGAAAACGAAGTGTATTAAATTCACTATGCCTAATGTTAAACAGGTTGATACCATTATCAACATGAATGATGAGACTTTAGAAATTACGAACTCTACGGCATTTTTAGGAATTACTCTAGATTCTAAGTTACAGTGGGGTCCACATATAACGGCTCTGGCAGGGAGACTTAGTTCGGCCGCTTGTGCTGTCCGAAAAATTAGACTGCTGACTGATATTGAAACAGCAAGACTAGTGTATTTTAGTTACTTTCATAGCGTTATGTCGTATGGTCTACTGTTGTGGGGCTCAGCTGCAGACCTTAACACCATTTTTGTACTCCAAAAAAGAGCTATTCGGTCGATATACAACCTTAGGCCACGCGACTCGCTCAGAGAAGTATTTAAGAAGATTGATATTTTAACTGTGCACGCTCAGTATATTTTCGATAACATAATGTATGTGCGCAAAAACTTGCATATGTTCAAAAAAAACTGTGATACTCATACACACAATACTAGAAATAAAAACAAACTTATTACTCCAAGTCTTAGGCTACATAAGGTAGGAAATTCTTTTGTGGGTCAATCTGTAAAGTACTTTAACAATATACCTCAAAGTCTTGTTGATCTACCTCTTCACAAGTTCAAGTCTACAATTAAAACAAAGCTGATAAAACAAGGTTATTATAACGTGGAGGATTACTTGAACGACAAGAATTTGTGGTCATAGTAGGAATAATCTGCTCCTCTGCTCAAATAATGTATATTTATTGTTCTTTTGACTGTACTCTGAATTTATTTGTTGTAAAACAAAACAAAGTTCAAAAGAGTAACTATCGAGTTTCTTGCCGGAGTCTTCTCGATAAGAAGCAACTTCCGAACCGGTGGTAGATTCGCATTATGTTTATTTAGTATATGTACTATTATTGTATTATTTTATTTACGTCTATTATCGTTTATATATATTTTTTGTGAATTTTGACATTTCATAAGTGCTTCTTTGTAAAAGCTTAAGTGAATAAATGATTTTTTACTTTACTTTACTTTACATGGATAAATATCTGACTTACTCTCCGCTGATGGAAAACATCGATAAAAAAACCAAATCAACCCGGATAACGGCGGAAGGCTCACAACCTACCACGTTGGGTTCTAATACCATCGGTGGAAAGTGGGCTTCTGAGTGTTTTGTTCACCATGACAACTTAGTCACTTGCCTCTGACTACCCCGTTTGGGATAAAGTCGTGATGGTATGTAAACGAAAGAATATAAATAAATCAGGGTACCTACTCACTAACACAATGTCCGTAGTTTCGGGCAAACTAACAATCTTAATTAATATGAAAACGAAGATGATTTTAACAACCATCATGTTTTTGTATTCTTTAGGGCCGATTTTTCAACTCTCAGATAATGAAATTTATCTGTAGAATAAAGTTAATTCGAAGGTTAACAAGATTTTGAATTTTTCATTGGTCATACAGATGTTATCTGTTGAATAAACCCGCTAACTGAGGAATAAAGTTATCTGCTTCTTGAGGGGCTGGATAAGGTTTATCTATGCGTTTTCTTTCACATTTTGAGGTTATGTGGTGTGTCATTTGAGATTATTTTAATTTTGTTAAGGAGTTTTGGAGTGTTATTATAATCACAAACTTTTTACCACAAATTTAGACAACAAAAAAAGCTTCATATACGTCAGTGTCAATTAGTCAAACATCAACTTTTGTCTTGTTTCATTCTAACATTGCAATGATCGTACAAGTGCATCTCGCTTGTGGATAATCAGTGTGAAGTTAGCGATATAAGTATATAGACAAACGATAGATAGCTATTCATTGGATAAAAGACGATCGAAAGATTGAAAATATATATTCGCTTGATAAATAGCAAGTTAATTATATACTTCAGTTAGCTATCTAGGTAATAAACTAAGAATTGAAAAATCGGGCCCTAATCTGACATTTAGTATACAGAAAATCATTTTTAAGAATTTCATATTTAGTCGTAGGTTTCTTTGAAATTAGTTTGACCGAAACTACGCCTAAACGAGTAGGCCTCCAGTATTGAAGAAACCGCCGCTTGAGCCCCCGGCAAAAACCGGCAAGGGTTAATCCTACGCAGTCGCTATAACATAGCGCCGTGCTACCTGTTTTTTTTTCTGAGTGGAAGAAAACTGTGGAGGAAAATGACTTATAGATGAAAAAAGACAGTTCCTATTACGTACTTCTGCTGCGTGGCCTGGTATCTCTCCCTCACGTGTTGCATGGAGGCCAGCTCGCCCGCCGCCGCCTGCAGCTGCGCGTCGGCCTGCTGCAGCGAGGCCTCGGCCGCCTTCAGCTCGGCTAGTTGAACTAGGATTGAACCTCCCTGGATGGAAAAACAAAATCGTGATGAAAAAGAGTTGATAAAGTCGATATACAGCTAGGTCATTCTTGATGTCATTGCAACAGTCAATCGCCACATGTAACATCAGCGAGGCCGAAGCTTATAAGAATGAGAATGTTTAGCGCGAAACGATGAACCCAGAAGTCCTGTTTATGTGAGGCCTTGGGCCGAGCTGCGGCGCCCCTCAGCGTCACAGACCTAGCTTCTGGGCCGCGAGTCGGCCGTAGGCCGGCAGCCCAAATGCTAGTTTGACTTATAATGGACTTGACGACCGACTTGGTGTAATGGTTAAGAAGTTGGCTACTACACACGAGGTCGCGGGTTCGATCCCCGCACAGTACAAACATTTGTGTGCATGAACATGTCTGTTTGTACTGGTCTGGGTGTCTCCTATGTATAATAAGTATGTATTTACAAAAGAAAATGTATTTAAGTATGTTTATCCGTTGTCCAGTATCCCATAACACAAGCTTTAATTAGCTTACTTTGGGGCTAGATGGCGCTGTGTGGAATAATGTCCAGGGATATTTATTTAAAAAAAAAAAAAAATGGTGACCTAAACAATGAAAAGCGGTCTAATAAAACACGAGCTCACCTTAGCCCGCGCGCCCCCCGACAGCGTGCCCGAGGGGTCGAACACGTCGCCGTCCAGCGTGACGGCGCGCCGCCGCACCGCGGGGTGGAACGTCACGCGCTTGGCCGTCTCCAGGTCGCGGCACACTAGTGTGGAGCCGAACACCCACTCCATGGCGGGCCGGAGGTGCGGCGAGAAGGTTATGAGGTCTAAGGCTAGTTGCACGTTTTCGGGACCTCCTCCCTAGAAATGTTACAAATTTTTTTAAAAAAATATCACAACATAAAATTAAACAAAGTTGCTTCCCGCCATCAATAAGCTTAAGCTCCTTCAAACTACGCATTTTAGTAAGGTTTTTATCAATAGATAGTGATTCAAGAAAAAGGTAAAGAAAACACAATTTAGTATCTACATAATTACACGCGCGATAATAACCTACCAGCCGCTGGGTCTTGGAAGACCGATTTGGCAGTTAGGTAGGATTCACGGCGCGCATCGGCGCGCATCGCGACGGATGCAGGCGACCTGCGGCTGACCACGTCCGTTCGGCCAAAAAATGTGATGAAATACGCGCGCATGCCCGCGTAGCCCTCGGCATCAGCATAGTATACTCTCACATAGCAGTCACTCTTGTTAATAACTCCTACCGTGTTGACGTGTCATAATTTTATTTTAAAATGGTGAAATGTGAGTTGTTTTATTAGCAATCTCATTGGAAAAAGATGAAAATAGCTAGAATAAAAAAAAATAAGAGAAAAATAAGAGAAAAATATGGGTGGACGCGTGCGACGGCAGCCGAGCGGAGCCGACGGCATCCCCGAGCAGTCGATCGTGTTTCGCGGAATACGCTAGAAGCCGACCGGCTGCCGCGGCATGCTCGCGTATCGGGTTGCAAGATATATCAGTTGGATGCGAATACGACCTCAAGAATTGATAATTAAATAATAATTTCCTCTGCGGCTTTGTAAATGCGCTCCCATGCTCTTCGATGCGCGCCGTTCGATGTAAATCGCTCCTTAGTTGTCAAATGCCACGTAGAGCCTACGTAAGCAAATCTTGCGGTTGAACTGACGTACTTATGTTCTGACTACTGACATCCATATCGAAAGAGATAACCCTGGCAATATATGCCTGACACTTGACAGCACGCATTTACAAATGTCAGTAAATAGTTATTAGGGTATCCTTTTTGGCTGATGGCCTAGTCACCAATGCCACAATTTAAAAAAAAATTACAAATGTCAAAATTGTCAATTTTCTATTTTTTTCTATCTATTTATCTGTTACGTAGTAACCATTAAGTAATCTGTAGCAGTATTGACCCAGTAAAAAATATAATAAAATAAAAAACACTTATTTTAAGCGAGTGCCCATAATGTTAGTAATAAAATGTCCTATCCTATGTTAGTTAGTGTATCATGTTATTAGCATTAAAATTATTTGAGAACAAATTACTAATAAGAACAAATTAAATAGCGGCAACTCTGACACTAGGACTTATTGACTTCCAAACTAGAAAGAGCCCAAATGGATGCCCAACTATCGTTTTTCTTCTTAAATTCGCACATATTTCAAATGAGATGAGAATTTAACGAATTAAGATAACATCAGAAACTGTAATAATATTATGCTCATTAATTTTTTAAGACCATTTATGATGAATATGCCTTCTTAAAATTTTAACAAAAAAAAACAACTTCAGAAAAAACTATTCCAAAACAAAGCACTAAAAAGTAAAGAAATAATTGCGTATTCTTCTAAAACTTATACGATAATACAATGTAGGTACAATTATTGTTATTGTTGAAGTCGGTGTCAGCCAATATAGGTTTGTAACTACCTACATACTAGATACTATCTAGATTTAAGACTTATATGGATTTCCCATGGATGCCACTGTCAGAACTGGACCAAATTAAAATGGAACCACACGGGCACCATCAGCTTTCAAATAAATAAAGGATTATCAAAATCGGTTGGCGTAATATTGAGTTATTCGTCCATTTGTCGTCCATTTGTCGCGCATTTTGTCTATCTAGATTTAAGACTTAAATGGTTTTCTCATGGATGCCACTATCAGAACTAGACCAAAATGGGACCATTCCGGAAGCACCAGATTTCAAATAAAAAATTTTATCAAAATCGGTTCACCCAGTCGAAAGTTATGAGGTAACAAACATAAAAAAAACAAACATACAGTCGAATTGAGAACCTCCTCCCTTTTTATGAAGTGGTTGAAAATTGCTGGTTATTAAGTGATGTTTTCACTTTTGCTATAGAAAGAAAACAGAAACCACGATTATTACGAGACATTGGGATTAGTTTTTGCCGTAAATTATAAGATATGTTGCTGACTAAATACTATTCTGTAGTTTTTATACCTTTTTAAATGTGAAAGGTCTTTTTCTGTTCTTGACATAAGTTCTGTCAATATTTTCTGTTATGTTCTACGTTTTGGCTTGTATGGTTGATTATTTTATTATTTCCTGTTTTTTATTATATTTTATCAATACAAGCTTTAATTTGCACTTATACTACTTTCGCCGTATGATGATATCCCTGACATTTCATAATTGTCAATTATAGTGATGTAACGAATGTAATTTTAATCGAGCTGGCAAAGGAAATGGAATCGGATTTACCGATTTTTAGTTTTTAAATACATTCTTAATACACGGGTTATGGCTAATACGTTATAGAATAAAACGCGGTATCTCGAAAATAACAGTTAAAAATTGCACTCAAGGCAGACGCACTCGTACTGATGCAAATGACGTGATTATAAAATGGTCGCTCCTAATCATTGATTTTTTGTCGATTCAGTAGTAATACACTATTGAATGGCGTTCCTTTTCATGCATCAGACGCTGGAAAGATATGTTAATTTTATTTCATTTACTTCATTTATTAACAGTTAATAATAATAACATTAATTTACTTGATAAAATTCGAAAGGACAACAGTTTTTTAATAGTTTACAACTTTTTTTTTGCTAGTTTCTTTTTATTTAGTTTGAAATAGTATGCGTGACAC
The DNA here is from genome assembly GCA_947369235.1 of Udea olivalis. NCBI lineage: Eukaryota > Metazoa > Arthropoda > Insecta > Lepidoptera > Crambidae > Udea > Udea olivalis. The sequence continues at coordinate 18,223,724 of OX376360.1, forward strand.
GAAACAATGAGAACTGTCAGGCATATCATCATTAAGTGAAAATAGTATAATAACTACAGTCTACATTATTTCCTCTCCCCTCCTTTATAAGATAAGATACTTGTTTACTAAATACTCACAATTTCCTGTGCCTTCCTCACAATGCTGGCATCTATGACATGCCCAGAGATCTTGTTGAGGGGGATGATGGTGGTGCGCGTCTGGAGGTTGCCTTTTTGCAGCAGCAGTTTACTAGTCACCTCCGTGTCTACTACTACGTTGTATAGCTGTAAGGAATTACCTAACAATTAAAAACTGTATGTGTTACAAAAAACACTAAAAGAAAGTATTTCTTGAAACCACTTTTATTTAAAAATATTGAAACAAAAGGGATTTTTACACAGAACCAGACTGATTAGTATATTACGTTGTAGTGTACCCGGTAACGCGTGAAAGATTAAACATTACAGAAAAACACAGTTTTTAATCATAAAAAACGGAGCTGGTAAAAATAATTTTCTTACCCGACCGCCTGCCGCAGTTTCCAAAGCAGTGCAATATACCGGGTCGCACACGTCTATCAGTCTGCAAATGGTCCCTAAAACAGTCCGTAAAATATAGGAACTCACACTAACATCAGAGATCGGCGACCATTTTGGTTATACAATCAGCTACAGCGTCAATCCGATATGAGCCTTAACAAACTATCAAATGAGATCATTTTTTGGGCCTTTTTTGAAAGAGCCAGCCAACAAAAAAAGTGGTATGTTTAGTTAGAAGTAGTCATACGGGGCATAGATTCTTAAGACGCTGGGAAACATAAAATAAATTGATATTGCTTCAACTAACAATCTGAAGCCATATCAATTTATTCTTTAGTTGTAACTTGTATGTATGAAAATGACAAATCTTTTAACTCGTATATCTTAGTTTAAGGCAACCCTACGCGTTTATGGCATAATAATTGTTGCTCCGTATGACTAGTTCTAACTATACCTACATTTTCTTTTCATTGGCAGGCACTTTCAGAATAGAAATCAGTGATATTTATACAGTGTAAGGTATTTTTTTGTTTAATTGTAAAAATGAGGGTTTTTTAAACATCTGAAATCTATTGCGCCTAAACAGTTTTTTCTAAAATTATGTCCTCGACAATCTTGCTGTCACAACACATTGATTTCGCTAATGTCGAGTGGTTTGGAGGACTTTATTGAAATTGGCCAGTGTGATTTGAATTTACTTCCTTTATCAAATCTGAATGTTTAAAGAGACAAAGAAGCAGTTGGCCAGTGACAACACAACTTACCAGAAACCCTTCTGCTATCAAAATTGGGCTGTGGAGGGGAGTATTTGAAGTCACATCGCTGCAACCGCGCTGAGAGGTTGTCCACTTTATCCCGCTGCGAGCGAATGGTTGACTGAAGCGACCGCGTGGACGCGTTCAGTTGAGCGTTGCGTTCCTCGCTAAAGTTCATCCGTGATAGCTCCGCCTGGATTCAATTAATATTTCTTGTTAGTGATAAAATTGATAATGGTGATAGTAATAACGACAATGAAGCTTTACTAATCGTTGTGACAATAAACATGGTTTCATGCTTGCTTGAGCTTGAGTAGATGCTACGAGTCGATAAAATAGTGCCCAGACAAAAAATGCTCAACACAAAAAAAACGTTTAGTTAAACAGACTTTCCTTTGTAAATACCATTCGCATTTGATGGGCACTTGCTGATGAGGCGAAAGTGTTGAAAGTTTTATACATTAGAAGCTGTGATTAGGGAAGCTGACGTTTCGGGTTCGGAAGGTGTTGTAATAGGTTGGGGAAAAAGTTTCTTCGCATTTTTTGAGAAAATTCAAAACCTTTTTAATATAGTTTATTTACATTTAACTAAAGTATGTAAGTGCCATTTTGTTCGATTACTTTTTGCCATCTTGTAGGTAGGGAGGGACATGAACCCCTTGCTATCAGAATTTGGAGGCTTCTGAACAAAATACCGCGACAAGTGGTTTTGACAGTCCTCTCGTGATGTTAACCTGACCCTGCCTAAAGAATTCTGAAGAGACCGAAACAGGTGGAAATCTGAAGGTGCAAGGTCAGGGCTATACGGCGGATGCATTAACACCTCCCAGCCAAACTCTTTTAATTTTATCATGATGAACCCTCTCGGGCAGACTTAGTTAGGCTGCATTTGCAGTGAGAAAAATTAGGTTATTAACAGATGTTGATACTACTCGTTCAGTTTAGTTTAGTTATTTCCACAGTGTAATGTCTTACGGCATTGTACTAAGGGGTCAAGAGGCGGATATACAAACCATCTTTATCCTCCAGAAGCGAGCGATCAGATCCATCTATAAGCTTAGTGCACGGGCTTCACTTAGGGAGATTTTTAAGGAAATTGGTATCCTCACTGTAGCGTCACTTTATATTTACAATTGCATTGTTTTGGTGAGAAAAAATATTGGTCTCTATACTAAACACAGTGACATAAATTGCAAAAATACTAGGAATCAGGATAAAATTGTACTTCCACTCTTTAGGTTACAAAAAGTTTTAGGATCCTTTATGGGGCAAGGTATACATTATTACAACAAAATTCCAAAAACCATTTGTGAGTTACCTTTACATGAATTCAAAAATCACATCAAAACAGCTTTATTAAAAAAGGGCTATTATACTACAAAAGACTACCTTATAGATAAAAATGCCTGGGTATAAGCGCTCTGCTCGATGCGAGATTAAATAGCTCTATTGTAACAGATGTTTTATTGTAATAGTTAATAGGTACCTAATATATACTGACTAACATTTTTTTTTTAATTGTTTAAATGAACTTTTGTTTTATATTATTTTATGGTAGTTTTTTTTTCTCTTTGCTTTATATTCTTTTAGGTTTATTTGTATCAAAATGACACATTGCTTGTACTTTACTAACGCCTGTTGTAAAGCCAAAACAAGTTTAAGAGAGTAAGGCCTGGTGGTAACAGCTCATAATGAATAATGCCCTTGGCCTTCCAATGCCACTCCACACACAGCATCACCTTGTTGCAAGTTAACCCGGGTTTCGCGACAGTCTGTGAAGCCTGACCGGCCTTAGAACACGACCTTTTTCGCACGTTCTTGTCGTACGTGATCCACTTTTCATACGTCGTAATAAAGAATCACAAATGAGTACACGGTTCATTAGGTTTCTTTCAGTGAGCTCGTGAGGTACCCAAATATCATTATTTTGTGTACCTACCCAGTTTTTTCCAAAGGCGCCAAAACTGTTTTGTGGTCAATTCCCAGTTCTTCTGCTACGTCGTAACTACTGATATGCCGATCTTGGTCCACTTTTTCTCAAAAATGGCATCCATTTAATCCGTAATAGGACGACGAGAGCGACGTGCATCTTTGACATCAACATTTTCGGATTGAAAACGCTTAAACCAAATTTGTGCTACTCTCACAGACACTGCACTAGGTCCATAAACATCCCAAATTTTTTTCGCGGCTTGCGTTGCATTTTTACCTTTTTTGTAGTAAAATTTTAAAAAGTATTGAATTTCTTCATATGATTCACTCATCTTGACAGTAAGAAAAACAAATGAAAATCACACATTTTCCTAATTTGAATTAGGAATTATCTCCTTTCATCATTTAAACTTTTAATGATACCAAAACCAGTCATATACAAATAGTATAGCCAAAGAGATTTTATTACAAGTTCATACATACTATATGCGAAAAGACTTTCTTTCCAACCTAATATTACGCCGTATCTCATCGTCATCTTATAAATCCACAGTTAGCGGCTTTGGACCACTTGCATCATTCTGCCTGTAGTAAGAGGCGACTAATAGGCAAATTGTGGTTGCAGTATATAGAGTCAAAGCTTCAAACCGACCTGCAGCTCGCTGACTGTGGCCTGGCGCTGCTGTATGGCGTCCTGGTCGCGCTGGAACTGCGCGCTGCTGGCGGAGAACTCGCGCTGCAGCGCCTGCAGCCGCTTCTCTGCGTGCGTGCGCTCCATTGTGCTTTGTGTGATGCGCGTTGACGCTTCTGATGCCGCCGCCTTTGCCGCTGCACAAAAATGATGTCGTTTTTTTTTGGATACTGAACTTTTCTGAACAAGAAAGATGACAGCACTGTGAGTGAGTATGATATCGAATTAGGTCAACTGTCGTAAACCTTACAAAAAACTTCACCTGTGTGGTAAGGACGAAAGACTTACACTAGAACCGCTTATGTCAATCAAGCATAACTCAAAGTCAAATAACTTTATTCAAATAGATTTTCACAGTATCTACCTTTAAATCTTCAAAGGCCCAAGTTGGCCTATGAACCAACAAACATTTGACATCTGTCATAATTCCGGGCATGATTTAACACATAATTATCACTTATTAGATTTGTTAAGAATTAAAATGCGCACTTTGCTGTTTATATATTTTGTCTGTGGCAACACCATAGCTGCCAACAACTACTATTCTTTTTTTCCCTTTGTACGCCATTGTGTGTCTCTGCTTAAAATAAAGCAATATACTGATAACAAAGTACTTTTATTGGCCTGACGGATAACCTAACAACAACATTGTCACGGACACTTCTGATTTTTTAAATCAAAATTAAAAAAACTTAAAAGATTTATCTCACGAAAACATTTTGTTTTTACCATTATGTTGCTTCGTATGTGCCCTCTGTTGTTTAGCCATCACAACAATATTTTAATTTACTTCTCATTAACGGAAGAAACCTTGTATGAGTATGTGCAAGAAAATGTAGTTGTGAACTTCCTAAAGGCTCTTAAAAATAAGTAACAATACATTACTGTCAATTCGGTTGATGTTTAATAGACTTTTTTTTATTTTAAGTTGGCATATACATTTGCTAAAATCAGCTTTGTGCAAAGCCAAAAAAACGAAAGTTAATGACGTTTGGTTGACACTTCAATGCAAAAAAAATACCGGCATCACTTGTATTTTCACTTTTCAAATTGCAACGCTGTGTTATTGTTATTAAATATTCTTACGACTCGGCCTAATTAACGGACATTGATAGCTCTCTATTTAATAGATCGACATAATATTTTGTTACACAAATAAATTATTAGATCTGCATTCCGAAAACCGATGAGCGTGCAATTCAAATAGTTTTACTTAGACCAGAAAACTGATGCCCAGTTTGAATTACATAGAGTGCGTTTTTCGTCGCAAGTCAGTGCTTTTGGTGCTATTTTTGATTTATTTGTTTGACAAGAGGGAATTATTAGTTGGGCAATTAAATACATGCCATTTGTTTGTATGTTGTTTAAAGACTATTCTCCTAAAATAGGTGCAGTAGTTTTTAGCACTTTTACCTCAAATCAGACTACCACTTTAAATCAAAGACTGCTATAAGTCCACGCCATCAAGTGAACACTAAACTGACCCATGAGCTGATCCTGCAGCGACTCCGAGGCGCCCTCGAACCCCGAGCTCACCGCCAGGAACCTCTGCTGCGCCTCCGCCAGCGTGCCCGAGCTGGACTCGCTCGCTGCTTTCAAGCTCTCGAAGGTCGATGACACCTACACAAACAAAAGGAAGGTTAAAGATTAACCTCACAATCAGGATGATGATTGCATTTTTATTATACCTAGGAGAAAATCGGTCATCGGTTTGACTACTAGGATCTAAAACCCCACAGTACTTGTGATTGGCACTTCAACAATAACCTCCAGACCAAAGAAACTCCTGGAAAATGCAAACACCTCCACGTCGTGAAACCTGTGAAATGCAGGCAAAAGTATCCTCCAGCTTCAGCCCATTGACTACCAACGTTTCACTCTACTAGCGCAAGGAATAAGACGAAACCCAATACTAGAAATGTCAGATCAGAGCTATACACCAATCACATTACATTTTATAAATACACACTCTTAACACAACGCCAATTAGTCATTCAAATTGCGTATACATACCTCGTCCAAAACTTGTTTCTTCGCGTTTAAAGCCGTCTCATCATCCCCCAGCGCCCGTTCCAGCAGCCGGCCCTTCTTGTCGTGCGAGGCGACGGCTTCCTTGGCCGCCTTGTGCGCGGCGCTCGCCAACGCTTCCGTCTTCTCTACAGTTTGAAGCTCTGCTTCTAGATCTTTTAGAACACTCCCACTTTCCTGTGAACAAGTGATGTTTTTAATGGTAGAACAGCAGCTTATTCCAGCAACTTCTAATTATATCTAGATTCTAAATGGAATTCATTTTTGCCTGGCCAACTTCGGGAAATAGTGTTGTAGCGTGTGCAAGTAATTAATGACTCAAGTAGTGAGATGATTTCTCCTCAAAATACGCCAAAAATAATCCTGGAAAATACTACTTACCTACAAATAAAGGTGCGCGATTGTGACACAAAATGATAGTCCAACATAACTGTGTTAAAACCATGATCTAGTTCACAAGAATAAGAAGATACGCATTGTTAATTACCTCATCCAGTTTTTTGTTAAGCTCGGCCACTTGTTTGTCCAGATCCTTTGCTTCCTTCTCGTTGTTTTTGATGGTTTCCTGCTTGCTCTTGATGTCATCTTGCACTTCAGTGACCTTGGCTACAGATTCTATCGCGCTTTTCTCAGCACTAACATATCTGTTCAAAGTATAGTTTATTTTAATTCAGTTACAATTTGGTTTTTATCATTTAAAGGTCAAGAATAAGTTTAAGTTGATTAGCCACTAAAGTGCTTTTATGCAACCACGGTTGCACGGCGGCAAGTGGGTCGCTTCGCATACTCAACAGGCTCAAATAACTGAATCACTGGGCCGTTTCTTTCCTTTTAAAAAAAAATACATAGACTATGGACAAATGCATCACTCAAAGTCATGCGTTGGTTAAAATAAATCAAAGAATTTTTAAATGACAGTGACAGAATATGCTTGGTGTAAACTGGCTGCCGCTTAGCATGCATGATGATGTAATATGTGTCCGTAAATTCCTTAAAAATGCTAAAATTATGCATTGGTAAAGGTGTTGTATATCAAAATAATCTTCAGTTGGCTCTGTTTCGAAATATGGGTATATCGAAACAGATTTTCATAAGATCACCAAGTATTTGTCTAAAATGTAAACAAATTGGTAAATCATTATTTTTTTGCTGAAAATGTGACTTTTTTATTTTATTTATTTACTTGGTGATTCCTGATTATTGATACCATGTTTCTTACCAAATATTAGAGATAGCAAACGTATCTTTCTGTAGCTGAACATATTTTTGTTCTATTTTCGAACATTTATTTTTAGACATTTATTTAATTTATTCATTTGTTTCCGCTGACATCGCGAAATTTATTTGCAAAGTTCGAAAAAATTTTTTTGGTTTTTTTTTCAAGTCAAACATATTATGTTCAAAATTATCTTAATTAAGAGGAAACTAATATTATGATGGATTCAAATATAAAAAACGTATGTCATTGTGCTGTATTCTACAATAAAAAAAAATTCGTTCATTAAGTCGGGTATTTTTCACACTAATGAAGTTTGATATTTTTTGTAAATTATTACTAAGTATGCTAAGCATATTGTATTTAAAGTCAAATAGAGCATCTATTCCTCAGTTAGAAACAGTCATTTGTTTAGCTTAAAGCCACACGTGTGACTCATAAATCGCGTTTACATCTCAAGCGGCGAGTGGGCGAGTGGTCCGGAGTGGTGTCAAATTTCATGTGCGGCGCAAGCGCAAAACGGTGATCCCACCCTCCGCGCCAAGCACGTGAGTGGTTAGAAGGCCAGGTGGAAAGTATTGTTTGATGATACATAAATGGCCAGAGTGAGCAAAAGTTCTCTCCTACCTCCTTTTAGGCAATAAGACTGAGTAAACATCCCTTATGGCATGAGTGTGATTGAATTTAATGCAATATTTTCTACTTTATAAATCTCTCTTAAATGCTAAAATCAATCACTAAAAAAAGGACTTACTTCCAAGCCACATAGAGCCTGGTAAGATTTTCCAGCTCCCTTACTACTTTCTGGTACTCTCGGAACTGTGACCGCTCATCCTGCAGCTTCTGCAGTTTTGGTGCAATGTCTTCCCTTATTATCTGGGGAAATACATTTTACATTTAAGTAAGCATACAAATAATTCCGGAGAGACAACTCCAAAATTAAGTCATGCACTAACTCAAAATTGATAATAACAATATTTCAGAACAGATAAAACTCTAAAAAGTAACCAAATGACTTTCAGTGAAAAATACAAACATCATTCAGCTCCCTCAGCTTTGCATCTTTCTTCTCTATAGTCTTTTGGGCAGCCTGTTTCTTAGCTTCATACATTCTAGTACCTGCTGCTTCCTCTACCATTGACAAAATCTGAAAGGAATTCATGATAAACATAAAGAATTTTAATACAAATACAACAGCATGACTGACCTGATGCAGTGGGGTATTTTATTATGAAAGAGGAAGAAACTTATATTTTCTCAAGATGATTTTGAATATTTTTATACAGTTTTTGAGTTGTGATTAGGGATAACACAAAGTGCCAAATTGTTGTGAACAAACTCAAACAAAAAGGTTTCAAGTTGATCATGGTATTGAGTATTTTGTAAATTAAATGATTTATATTAATTAATTATTAAATAAAATTATTGCAAAAAATATAAAGAAGAATACCTCTGGAGGTTTCATGTTCAGTACTTTAGTGATGCGTCCCTGCATGATGAGGAAATGTGGGTTGTTCACATTCAGCTGTACCGAGCAGAACAGATCACTCACACGCTTGTTCTGGACATTGATGCCATTAATCAGGTATTTGTTCTTGCCTCCCATAACCACCTGAAACATTTCATTTCAATCAAAAACTTTTCCAAATGTTTAATAAAAGAATAAAAAATTACATCAAGAACATCAGATCTCAAACAGACCAAAGTTTGTACTATGGTTGTCAGAGACTGGTGGTACTGATGGTAAAGTGCTGACCCATGACTGTCAACGCCACAGACAGGTCACTTCATACACTAATGAGTCTGTTACATTGCTTTAATAACATACCTGTCTCGTAACAGTAATTTCATCATGGTTTTCATAGCCTATTGGACACTGTGTCTTATCTCTGTTATCAAATGTGATGCTGACTGTAGCTTTAGTGATGCCAGCCTGGCCATGTTTGTAAATTAATTCTTGGAGACTGCCCGCCCGCACCTAGAAACAAATAAAATCAGAATCACATACTTACATATAAAGTACGAACTATTTAGTTAAAAAATTAGAATTTTGCCTGCTTTTATTTCAAAGTTCTGCTAAGATTGCTGTTGATGGTGGAAGGTGTAGTTTTAAGATCTGTTGGTACAATAATGTCTAACCTACTTTATTATGTTTGCTTAAAACGCCAATGCATGCTGAGCACACTTCATAAATACAATTTGGCGAGACGCGGGAGTATGTATACCACCAGTCAAAAATCTACTTAAAAACTGTATTTCAGCACTCACGTTGGACAGATTGGTAATTCCGAGGACAAAACATATCGAATCTAATATGTTAGACTTCCCAGTGCCGTTCAAGCCAGTGATAGCGTTGAACTCTTGGTCGAAGCCCGTTACTTCCACACGGTTGCCATAAGACTTGAAACCGTCGAGCACAATTGACTTTATGTGCATCTTGCTGATATACCACAGGCTCCTTCACTGAGAACCTACCGAATATGCATAACAAGTGAAGTTATATCACAGAAAACATACAAAAACAAATCCCAACACAAAACGAGAACCGTTGGGTCCGGGAATTTGTATATTGACTTGACTTTACTGACAGGTTTGTTGTGACTGACAGACGAAGCGAAGCACAGAGCCACAGATTACAGAAGCGAAGACGAGACGCTCGCTCGCGGTATCGCGCCTCGCTCGATAGTTTCTTTTTTTTAGATTTGATTCAAACAAAAGGTTTGTGCAATAGTCATTGGCAAGGTTTGGATTATAGAAATAGAACACCACACACGCATGGGATCAATTTGATCTGCCTCACGGGTTGCCTGCAAGCTGCCAGGCAAAAACGTACGTCAACGGCAGCGATCCTGCCTTTAGCGCCGGAGGTCGTGGGTTCGATCCCCACCCATGAGAAATATTTGTGTGACGAACATTTGTATTTGTTGTTGTCTGGGTGTTATTATCTATTTAAGTATGTATTTAGAAATATTTAAGAATGTTTATCTTATCAGTCTGTGACGCCCATAGTACAAGCTTTGCTTAGTTTGGGGTCAGATGATATTGGTGTGAATTGGTGTGAATTTAGTGAGCTTGCTTAATTTTATGTTTTTATTTCAGGTCTGAGGTTGATTGCTGAATAGAACCGTACCCAGTTCCGTTCGCTGTACTCAATAAAAGAAAATGCAAAGCAAAATGTGTTTTTTTATTTTAAATTATAAAAAATATTTATCTATAGGCTAGGTATTATTATGATAATACATCTACATAAAAAATAACACCATTCTATTAATTACTTCTTCTGTTACTCATAAAGCCTCAATAAAATCTTTATTGACATTATTCAAAAATATGTCTTGGCCTGTGAAGCCTGTGATGGCTGCAATGTCATTGTCAAAATTTGGATATACATGTGTTGTACAATACTGTACAGTCATCAACTATGCCGTGGCCAGTCTTTTCTGGTGTGTACCACTAGTTGTTATATCCTCTTTGGTGTGTACTCCAGCACTCTATGGCCCAGCAAACAACGTAAACGTGATTTGAGTACACCTATGCAGCGCTTCACACAATTTCAAGCTCTAATATACCTACGTGTCTCTGTGTAATGCGCTGCAGGGCAATCAGTTTCCACGTAAAGTAACAGCGACTTACTTACTAATAATTTTTATTACTACTCTGAGTATGTTCTAAACAAACCAACAACAGTTGAATCAAATGCAAACCTTTCTAATCACTATTGTTTCTTGTAATCTAAGACAATGTTGACCTTTTGTCCAGTTTTCTGCCATACCGGAAGATCGAGACCAACATCTAATAGTATCGAATGTCAAAATTACAGTGGACAATAGTATCGAATCGAACAGTCAAAAAGTTATGTCCGAATAGCGCGGACACGACAAAGTTATCCAATTCGATTAACCTGAATTGCATTATACGGTAATTTGACCGAATCGGTCGGTAACTCAGTTGACGAACGTGCCCGAATCGCCCTGCAGATACAATTCATTTTGCCAAGTTCTGAAACAAGGTTTGGGAATATAGCGAATGGCTATTTTAAGTCCTACCTACCCGTCAGGGCAATGGGCGTTAATTAATGTGCGTATTATTGAAAATAACTTTGTGGAAAAATATATTTCACCTGGGGGAATTTTAAATCTGCTATCTGGAAACCCCATTAATACCATGTAGTAGAATCATCTACCTAAAAGTCTCACGTATTATACAGATCGTCATTTGATTGGTTTATGGATAGGTTATCAACCAATCACCTGAATGGACGTTTATACGACCCAATAGGTTTCAATTGTCAGATGTCAATTTGATGATGATGAGTCCAATGAAACTTAAAATGTTCTCTGTGCAGACGTTGGCAAACTGGGGTCATTCATATGACCCCAGTTTGCCAACGTATTTATTTAAAAATATCCTAGATCCTTTGCTTTTAAAAGTGTTAAATATTTAAATAGGGTATAAAATACAAATACCTCGAAATGAGACGTGATTACCAACTGAACGGCCGTAACTGTGCCTGAATCTGACAGCCATGAGAGGGATCTTCCTGTACATGTGGGTGAGTAATAAAAAAAGAGCTTTATTTGAAAAAGCTAAACTGTATATATAAATCGATTTGATTGTTTTTTTTATTTTAGCCTTTATCAGAATGATGGATGAATGGTCTTTTGAATTTCATGGCAAACGCAAACTAAGTCATAATGTGGTATTATTATGCTAGTTGCAATTATGCCTTAAACCTGTAATTATATAAAAGTTTACGATCACCACATGATTATTGCAATATTTTACTTAGTTGTCATGCATGACAACTATTCATGAAGTGGAGTTAACAATATATAATGGCAGTAACTGTGTCTGCAATTCTGAATCTATGCGTGTGTGGTAAATGAAAGATTTGCCCGTCGTTTATCCGGCGGGTGAGCAATCTGTACGTGTAAGGCCATCATTCTTATTCAGGCACATAGTACGAGGGATTTACCTGACGGGTTGCCTGCTAGACAAAAACGTACATACGGGTGTGGAGAAAATCACATCAAAAGTGTCTAGGGATCAACATATATTTTTGCAATAACTTTTCTCCTGATTGATATTAATTAAAATTTTCTTTAAGGATTCATCAAATAAAGTGTTTTCGTTTGTCTACAGTAACGATAAACCAAGTCACCTTTGCATTAATAAAGAAATTTGCCATTTTCCTAATAAAGGGATTTTTGACATTTGAACCACTAACATTAAAGTTCGAAAAAAAGACTTTCTTTAAAATTTTATCGGGTAACTTAAACAATTAATAATCCGTGTTTCTACCGCGAACACTAACAACACAAGAACATCGGTTTGGCATACTCAAAATGAGTTCATCCAAATCACGCTGTGGAATGGCCGCCCATGTTCGTTGCAACAACAAAAAAAGGTCTTCTTGCGACTGGATACCCTCCATATTCGGCAGAGCTCTTCTCTGTAGCATATCCCATGCATGCTCAATCGGGTTCAAGTCTGGCGACTGAGCAGGCCAGGGCAGGACATTGATGTTAGCTGCGGCGAGAGTCTGTCTTACAACTCTTGCGGTGTGCGGTCGTGCATTATCATGCATTAACTGAAATAAGGGACCGATTTGCACTTGTAGAGGAACGATGACGTCTGATACAATCGTCTCAGCATAAATTTGAGCGTTGAGGTTGCCTCTGATCCAAATCAACTCAGTTCTTCCGCCGATCCAAATACCCGCCCATACCATGATGGTTCCAACACTATAAGGATGGACTTCCTGGCAGGATTTTAATCGCTGTTGGCGTCCAGGGGTTCTCCAGTGTCGTATACGTCTAGTATCCGGTCTCATACCAAAACGAGACTCATCAGAAAAGCACACGAAACGCCATTGTTCTTCTGCCCAATTTCTGTGTTCAAGAGCCCATTGATATCGAATCCTACGATTGTGCATTGCTATAGGTGGTACCCTTAGCGGTCTTCGGGAATGAAGGTTCACTTCATGCAAGCGGTTTCTGACTGTTTGGTCGCTAATTAAGTTCCCTGAAGAGTGATGAAGCCTCACGGCTAACATCATGGCGGTTACTGTTGGAGCTCTTCGAGTTGTGATTTGAATGTATCGGTCTTGTCTCCGTGTGGTGCAGCGAAACCGTCCTCCATGGCGCTCAGCCCCGGTACCAGTGCTTCGGTAACGTGTCCAAAGTCGACTGATAACACTCTGACTTGTATTCAGAGCTAAAGCCACAGTACGTTGCCGGGAACCAGCTTCTATCATTCCCACGGCTCTGAGCATTTCTTCCCTGCTTAAATGACGTCGCCGCTCCATAATAACGTTAGTTTTAATCAGTAGTAGGGAAACAGTAGCACTAATAATGTCTTCAATGCGTTGTATGTTTTTAAAGAGAAAATATTGACAGCTGATTTTCATCTTTTACTCGAATTTGATTGACAGTTCCTGTTTCAAATTATGAAATGCACCAAAAAGGATCTATATAAATTTATAAAATCATAAATTTATTACAAAGCCACACCTCAATCTCAAGAAATCCGCATAAAAATGCTCGATCCCTAGACACTTTTGATGTGTGTATATTTCAGATTATTCGGACCAGAGTACCGGAGTGGGCGGAGGATTACTTCCTACCGAAACGGAGATGATCTGTCCGAAACGGAGATGCTAAACTAAAAACTAGCGCATTTCGGAATTTTCGGACCGCTTTATTGATTTGTCAGTTTACTTGACAATACAATTTGACATGACATTTTATTTTAAGTTGAGTTTTGCACTGTATCGGTTATTTTAAGTTGCTTTTCTTTCAGATAGATTGAGATAAAATGGAGTTTAGTAACACAGGAGGGATGAAGAGCCCATTTTCTCCACGAGTGAGACAGTCTATCACAGGCAGGAAACCTATTGGCATGTCGGCGAGGAAAAACCAAAAGTAAGGTTAACCTATAAATTAATAATAATAGTAGGCTTAGGTAAATCATTCGTTGGAATTATGCCTGAATATTATACAATATCTGTAACCCAACTCATATATTTTATAAGCCTTTAAAGTCCTACTGAACAGTGAGTTCAAGTTTTGCCCCAATTAAGCAAAGAAAAAAATAGATATGCAATACACATCTTGGACAAACAATCTTATGTTAACTGCCTGTAATAAAAACTTCTATTGTTTACAGTAAATTTATGCCATCATCGGGTGGCCAGAATGGAGATGTGATCTACAAAACCCCTGGCATCTCTGTTGAGACATATGGTTCACCTTTACCTGTGATGGTCACTGAGACACTTACTTTTGGTATGTTGTAAGTTTATATAACAAGTGATATAGAAAAAAGTCCACTGACATCTAGTTGCACTAGAAACTTATTGATCTTAAATTGATCAAAAAATAAATAGGCTCAGTCCACGGTAATCAATACCAGTTATCCAAATAAATTATTTACTCAAACAATCACTAACATATAAAATATTGGGTCTATTTATCATACATTTTCATAAACCGAAAGGAAAAACCGTTTGTTAAACAAATTTTCATTCAAACAGACAGCATCAAGCTCCTACTGTAAGTAAAAAACTACAAAAATTGCAACCTTTTTTTATATGTCTATCAAACGGACAACCCGCCGTTTTTTATTGTCGCTGTTTGCAAGAGAAATTATTTGTTTGCTGTAAAAAATGGATTTTTCAAGGTGATTTGTGTCACGCCCGTCTCAAAATCCATAAAAAAGTTAAGATTGCACAAGCTATAAAAGCCATAATGTTGTACCGTTTTGTGAGAGTAAGGATATCTGAGGGGGAAATAAATGGAATTAGGTGTGATATTTACAAAAAGGCTTCACTAAAACATATAAGCTTTTATTTATTAGTCACACCTGTCACATGTCACATCTGTCACAAACTTGGGCTGACTTTTTCATTCATGGTTAATTTGTGGACGCATTTCATTATAATAGCATGTGCTCATTATCTACTACAGTCATAAATATGGGATAGACAAAGGAACTTAGCCATACAGCATGATGTTAAATATATTTTTTGGTGTAATTTTAATAGGTAATGAAATTTCCTTAACTTTTATGCTTATGTACCTAATCTTGCCATTTTAAATAAGGATAGTGTTAGGAATTTAATAAGTCTGTTGATGTTTTTGAAAACAATAGTTTATTTTATATTATTTTATTTATAAGGTACACATAAAAAAAAATTCTCGCCATGTCTTGTCAGTAAAAATTAACTTCTCCAAAGCAGTGGTAGAGTCGCATTATGTTTGTATACTGTTTATTTATATATTCATATTATTATAGTATTTATGTCTATTATTTAGTATATTTTTTTAAGTATTTAAAAGTACTTTAAATATACTTAATGTCTATTTGAAAAAAGATATTTGAGTTTGAGAAAAAAGATATTTGAGGGTCAGTTGAAGAGCTGACCTTGAATAATTAACAATAATATCCTAGGCCAAGTGCTTAGCGGCCCCTAAGAAAAAAGTTTTTGGTTCTCATTCCTATTTCTCTTAGCACTTTTTGTTTTTTTGCTTTTGACTGATTTCTTTTTCCTGTTCTTTATTAATTTATTATTTACTGAACCACACCATTATAAGTTCTACTAAGCTTAGTATTAAAACCTTTTGGGTGAGTCATAAAAAGGGCTAAAATGTTTTTCAGATGATAGAAATGCTCTCAAGATAATATTGCTCTAAGTATAATTTATAGGTTTTTCGCTACCCGAGATGTGCTTAGCTGTGCAACGAACGTTTTTGTATGATATTCACCATTAAGGATTTTTTTTATACCTCATCTAAATCACATGAGGTACATAAACAATACACACTGGTGAATAACAATATCATAATCATCCTAGCTACAAAGTTACAATACCTCTCGGTTGGAAAGCAGCTCCTTCTTGTTGATCTCTGAAAGTTATAATTTGATCTCTCTTTAACAAAGCTGTGCAAGAAAAGCCTTGAAATAAACCATATAATTCAATTAAAAATTGTGTTTAATATTTGTAAGAAATATTTCATAACACACTACCTACATAAAGTTTTTAAAATTTAAATTGAATATTGTTGTTTCTATAGTTGGTTTATTGATTGTTTAAGTTCTTGACCTATTCTAAACCTGAAAAAATCTTAACTTTTTTAGTATATATTTGGTGGTACTCTGACAGGGTTTACTGAGATATTAAGAAATACAAATTTGTGTCTGACAACATGCCATTTGTCATGGTCTTGAAATTAGACCATTTTCACTGTCATCATTTAGCAGCAGGTAACTGCATAAATGTTATTATGTTCCCTGTGTGGCTACAGCTTAATGACATCTTCCTTTTGTTGATATACCTGCTCAGCCAGTGGCGAAGTAAGTGTCCGCCTATCGCCCTGCGGCTGGTGCTGGCTCGTGGCCGGGCGGCGCGTGGTCGCGTGGCCGCGCGAGGCCGCCGCGCCCGCCGCGCCCTCGTCCCCCGCGCCCGCGCAGCCCGCCGCCGCGCGCGAGCTCACGCTGCCGCAAACTGATCTGGCGCATAAGGCTGAGCTTGTGGAGCTGTTCTATGAGGATGGGGCTCAGGTAACGGGACAAAAACAATCCAAATGTCATTGCTGGCATTTTTAGTTTTGCCTACAGAAAACAGATACTCAAGATGCTTCATTTCTATGAAAGAGTGGTACTTTTTAACGGTTATTGTGACTTAACTGTATTAAGAGAATGACCGAAGTGAGAGATTTGGGCGTATTTATTGATTGGAAACTTTCCTTTAATGCGCATATTAATGTCATTACTGCTAAAGCCTTCCACATGTTGGGATTCGTTATGAGAACGGGTAGGGATTTTAAAAATTGTTCTAAGATGATTATTTTATATAATGCTTATGTTCGTTCTATCTTGGAATATGCATCAGCAGTCTGGAATCCTCAATATCTGAAGTATATAAATGCCATAGACGCCATTCAGAACAAATTCATGAAACACTGCAACTATAGAATAACAATGAATGGAAAAGATTCCAGCCATTCCTCGTTGTTAATAAATAAAAATAAAAATAGCGTTTTAGTATTCAAAAACGCGAATTACGTGCACGCGTCATCTTGATGGCGCTGTGTGGAATAATGTCCAGGGATATATATTTTTTTTTTTTTTTCAATGTATGTATGTGGTTTTGCCTGTATCTTTTTTGACTACTTATGTTTCAACCAAGTGACTCTTGTTGCACTGTAATTCTTACTACAATGATATCTTGGTGTGCTAGGCTAGGCCTGTAGTTTAATTTTGATCACCAATTCCCCAAAACCCGACTTTCAAGGCTTTATCGGAACGGCGTAATTGCCTGTGGTTCTCTGGCCTCTTTCCCAATCAAAAATGATTATTCTGGCCAACAGATGCCATCCTGCGTGGGCGTCTCCCCAGAGGGCGTGGTCCGCTACTGGTGGTCGGTGGGCCACGAGAGCGGCTGCGTGGACGTGTCGTGCGAGCTGGCCGGGCAGGAGTGCGACCGGCTCGTGGCGACGCCCGACTACCTGCTGCTGGCGACCACTACCTGTTCCTGCGTGTTGCTGAAGCCGCAGAGGCAAGGTACTGTAACCAAGGTCTGGTTAATAATAGCTACTGGTGGTCCTATAGGAACGATAATAAACCATCACACCATATTACTTACATCCTGCCTTTAGCGCCAGAGGTCGTGGGTTCGATTCCCACCCATGACAAACATTTATGTGACGAATGTTTGTGTTTTTTTTTTTTTATAGTACATTTATAAAGTAAACACAAAAGAAGTAGGCATTAACAACAAAACATATAGGTAACAGGAAAAAAAATCATACCATCAGACAGCGGTGTCCCGATGCCCAAAAAGACAAATGGACCTCACTCAGCATACAGCCCGGGCTTTATGGGCCCAGGCGCTGATTTTCAGTAGGCCCAGACTGAGATGACGCACGGACATTTGCGGCGGACATACGTGTGTGCATATACATATAAGTATCATAAATACTATAGTATAGATAAAAATAAATGGTGAGTGATTCAATATATTGTGTAGTGTAATAATTGTAATACAATACATAGACAATAGATACGGTGCCGACTGAGTGTGTGTGTGTGCGTGTGTGTGTTGGTACAGCACAATACAGATGGTGCTGCAACTGGAAATTAATAATAATCTGCCGCAGGTGGGTAGTTTGACTGTGCAGAGCGGCTTGGGCCCGCTGGTGTAATAACTCAATATCGACTAACTCACGCTTAAAATCAGTTCCTAAATGATAACAATAATGCAAAGCAATTACTGAGCTGGCCATACTCATCTTGAAGGCCTGCCCTGGTACCGGTTAGTGCAGTGTTGATCCCGGTACGCGACCTGACCGAGATAGGTCAGAGTCACTTGGCGGGTTTTACGCATTTGCATGGTGGTAACATTAACCGGCCGAATGTGTGTAATACATCTCCCACCTGAAGAGCAGATGCTCTGCTGCAGGGCTCCCGTAGTCGCCTCTTACGACACCCACGGGAAGGAGATAGGGCGGTGAAAAGTATTCTTTTAAAGTGCTGCCACTAGCACGGCAAAAAACCTAGTGTCTCTGGATGTTTATCAGTCTCTGACACCCATAGTACAAGCTATGCTTAGTTTGGAGTCGGATGATCTTGGTGTGAATTGTCCCAGATATTTATTTATTACTACGAGTTCATAAGTTCATTAAAGTACCAATTACCCACAAAACCATAATTTTAGATAGTTTTTCGTATCACTGTTCCTTGTTTAATCTATGTGACACTCATCTTATCTTGTGATTCTCTTGCAGGATGCCTATTTCTGGTTGTTGCGAATTCTACCTCTGATCGGCAATCAATTAAACTTTAAAGTTAGTTAATCAGTATGAGTCTGA
Organism: Udea olivalis; assembly: GCA_947369235.1. Taxonomy (NCBI): domain Eukaryota; kingdom Metazoa; phylum Arthropoda; class Insecta; order Lepidoptera; family Crambidae; genus Udea; species Udea olivalis. The sequence goes on from OX376360.1 coordinate 18,242,737, forward strand.
ATTAGTGTACTATGTTTGCCAAGGCGCGGTTCCCACTGAAGAACTATATTATTCGACACATAAGCAAAGTGGTTTAAAATAAGTAGTTATAGGTATGTACTAGTATTTTTATTGTTGTTACAGACGGTCGGGCCACCGTGACCTGCCGGGTTTTGCGGCCGCCCAGTGGATGGCTGGGCGGTATTGGGCGTCGTGTGTCGCTTCTCTTTTTTGGTTCGATGCCTGCGCACGCCGAAACGGTAAGTTTAGAATTCATTTTACAGAACAATATTTCTCACCAATTGATTTCCACCCCCTACCCTGTTTAAATAGACACTCATCATATTTAAGCGTTTGTACCAATTTTCCACAGGTCTACTCTCTTTTGTATGAAATAAGTATCGTCAATCGTTAAAAAAAACTTCATTTTAGTTCAAAATTCTTCTTAATTTTTTAATATTTTAAGCATCCTATTTTATTGATGAACATTATTTATATAACCGATATACATCACATTCGTTTTAATTACTTTTTAGCCTTTCAAAGCTTAACGAAACTTCGTAAATGATGAAGGTAGTACACCCCTTGTACTTAGGATTTTTAGAAATACATGTTGAAGTCAAATTGATTAAAATTCACTTTTTTAAGTCAGCAGAAACTTTTGCTTTAAGTTTTCCACAGCATTTTTTTTTAAATTATTTATCGCAAATATCATTTAAAAAATGTCCATGCCCCTTTCGTTGACAGAAACTCGTAGGGGTAGTAGTGGTAGCCTCGGGTCCCCTAGAGTCCACCGAAGAGGAAGGCGGCTCCGGCTGCGTGCTGCTGGTGGGCGGCGGCGGCGCGGGCGCGCCCTGGGCGCAGCTGTGGCGCGGCGCGGAGCTGCACGAGCACAGCCTGCGCCGCGCGCTCGCCGACGCGCACGCGCGCACGCTGCACGCGCCGCACGGTCAGTCACAGATGAAATTGTTTTGCAGTTTTGCCGGATGCATATTCGGCCGCCGAATATTCGACGGAACATTGCCGATTGGTACATTGTAACCTTTGACCATTCATCCGCAAACAAGTCTGAATGTGGATTTGCATCGAGGAGAGCGTTGAGTGAAGCAAGAGACCGTGGTATAGGTGACTGGGCACGGGCCACAGTGCGGCTGGAACCAACAGCAAACAGTCGGTGCTTCCTGCTGCGGTGGTAATTAATTATTATTAATACATGTCTTAACAGTTAAATATTTCCCGATCAATGGAAGCTGACGAGAGTGGTCCCTTTTCCTAAGAGTCGAGAGAGAGCGAATGCATGTGACTACAGACCGATAGCTGTTTTGTGCACACCTGCAAAAGTGTTCGAATCTGCACCATATGAGCGCCCAATTATCAGACGCTTAGCATGGATTTCGTCCGGCGCGCAGTACAGCGAGCAATTTATTGCATATGATGACGCAGTTAGTGCCCGCAGTAGATGCTGGAGCTCAGGTTGACGTGGCATATTTCGATTTTCGAAAAGCTTTTGATACCGTGGAAAATGATGTGCTTCTCGGGAAGCTGGCACGTGCGGGCTTCACGCCGAAAACGCTTTCTTTCTTTGCCAGTTACTTGAGAGACAGGCGTCAATACGTGGACTGGGCGGTACAACAGTCGAAACCGTACCACACTAGGTCAGGTGTCAGTCAAGGAAGTAGTTTGGGCCCCTTAGAATTCAACTTGATGATAAATGACTTGCCCGGCGTTGTATTGGAATCAACTTGCCTGCTTTTCGCTGATGACCTGAAATTGGTCTTAGAAATTAGAAACCAGTCGGACTGCGAGAGGCTGCAAGCAGATATTGACAAGGTTGTGCAATGTAAATAAAAATAAATAAAAATGGAGCTACGAGAATCGGTTGCAATTCAATTTATTTATTTATTTAACTCAATCAAACGGGATAATCCCAGTTACATAATTATGAAAGCTACAGGAAGGAATACATTACACCAATTTTTCGACTTTGCTTAAAAGCGATTGAGGACTGTCAATGAATATATCCAATTCAGGGTTAGCGACTAGTAACATGTTTAGCGCCCTCTGCATACGACACAGCGGGGATTGCTCACGAGCTACTGTACGACACGTTGGAATAGCGAACAGCCGATGTCTCCGACCGGAGCGAATACGTAAATATTTATCAGGAACATATAGACGGGACAATTGCTCAACACACTCGGGCGAATCCATCCAGCCCCGCAAGATTGCTAAGGCAGTTGAAACCTCCAAACGGGCTCTTCTCTCCTCTAAAGAGTTCATCTGCAACATTCCCAGCAAAAAATCGGTGGGGTACATGAAGGGATAATACCCATACACTCGCTTATAGAAGTACCGAAGAAAAGCCTTTTGAATCTTTTCCAACATTAGCCTATACTTAGCTTCGTGAGGATTCCAGATACATGCGCTAGATTCTAATGAGCTTCTAACAAGACTTATAAATATAAGTTTGGTTACATCAGGACTGTGGAAGACACGCAGATTACGTAATACAAATCCCAGTCGACGGAAGCAACTACGAGTTAGAGTAGTAATGTGCTCATTGAAAGTAAGAGCGGAATCGAATGTTACACCTAGGTCTTTTATAGTGTCTTTTCGATCGATCACATTACAACCAAGCAAATAATTAAATTTCACAGGATTTCGCTGGCGACTGAAGGTCATGACTGAGCATTTATTGTGGTTAAACTCTAAATCATTCACTGTACTCCACCTAAGGAGCGCATCGATATCCTTCTGAATTAACTCACAACTTACTTCGTCGCTGATCTCTGCATAAAGCTTCAGGTCATCGGCATAAAGAAGGCATTTAGTATATTTTAGGACATCAACAACGTCATTGATCATCAGCAAAAAGAGCAAAGGACCAAGTATGGATCCCTGGGTCACGCCAGAAGGTGTTGAATAAGCTTGAGACACATAGCAACCGTGTCGCACGAACTGCTGACGACCTCTGAAGTAATCAGTAAGCAGATGAATAAGTTTTGTGGAAAAACCGAGAGCATCGAGCTTTGATAAGAGGATTCGACAATTGACTCTATCAAATGCTTTGCGATAGTCGAAATACACAACATCAACTTGTTTGCCTCTATCCATCGCTTCCGAAACATTTTCGACCAACGTCAGCAAGTTCGTATTTACCGATCTTCCAGACCTAAAGCCGTGCTGCTCGCTACAAATGAATGGCTGGACTTGCTTTAGAATAACTCTATGAATAAGTATTTCAAAGATTTTCGCCGCCACCGAAAGAATAGCGATTGGCCGATGCTCCTCAACGTGTGACTTGCCACCGCTTTTGGGGACGGGCGTTATACGAGTCATCTTCCACGCCACCGGATAAGTGTCAAGTCAATGTCTTCAAATGCTCGGTAATGTCTTATACCTTGTCACGATAGCCGCATCGATATCAATATCGTTTTGATGGTGCCTTGATGCAGCGAGTAACCAGCGTGAGGGACCTTGGCGTGCACTTCACTGCTGACCTTACTTTTCGGGAACACATAGTGAAAGTATGTAAGAAGGCATACCGAAATTTAGGGTTTATTCTGCGACAATCACAGGGATTCACTAATTTGAAGCGTTAATACGTGCGTTGTACGAAGCATTAGTAAAGAGCCACCTCGAATGCAATGCGCCAATTTGGTCGCCCCGTGAGGCTAAATATAAGTTGATGCTAGAAAGGATTAAAAACAAATTTACGAGATTCTTATACTTTAAATTACACGGTGTCTATCCTTTCTATCCGCTGATGTACCGAACACTGTGTCAAGTGTTAGGTGAAGGCGTGGAGGGACGTACAATCAGACGCACTGTCAGGCAAACACTAACTGTTTATTAATTGTTTCACAACTACCTGACATCATCCTTCTTAAACAAAATAATTTTAGAATTTCAAGAATTACAATCATAACTACTATCACTCATGCATGTGAAAGTACATCTTAAATAAGGTTTCAAGCAAGACAATTCCAATGACCACAGCATTACATTAGAAGTGATAATATAAAATGTGCCTAATTAACATTAGACAATTATAATTCAATGAATTGAGTTCAAATTAAAATAACATCAAACATTATAGCGTTGTCTATAACAGTTTGTTTACAATGTCTTCCCTTTCTTTGTGATTTGTTAACTAAAACGAATACAAGAATGAAATCTTTAGAATCTTTAATATTACAAAAGCCAAAGTATGCATGTATGTATGTTTGTTACTCTTCACGCAATAACTACTAAGCGGATATAGATGAAACTTAATAGTAGGTAATACAGAATAAATATCGGAATAACAGATGGGCTACGTTTTTGTTCATTTTTAATCACATTTTTATAACTATGTAAAAAAATAGCGAGATACATTTTCTATTCAATTTGCATTTATCATCAATAATGAAATGAAGTATTGTTAATAAATGAAATAAATTATATTAAATTGTTCAATTGCATATACTTACATTTTGTTTGTCAATTTAATTTAATTACTTTTGATATGAATTATTATGTATGTTAAAAATTAAGGTACTTAATAAGTTTACAAAAATTATCAGTTTTGACTCATTATCATCATTGCTCCACTGCTGTTGACTAGACCAGCAGGATTTGTTTGAACTTATCACAACATCCACGTATGAGGTAGCAGATCACGTCGGGTATCCCCATCTATTCGGTGGCCTCACTGTCCTGCCAAAACGAGTTACATAATTACTAGGCTGATTGGCGTTGTTCACGTTTGTGCGGGACTCGGAGAAACCGGTCACAGATATGTCATCGTAGCTAAATCTATGTCTATTTTGTGACGGCGTGTCATGTCGATCCTGTGAATCTATTATTATGTGGCTACGGTTTCTTTTTGTTTTGCGACCGTTCAGAGTTGTTATCTCGTACGACCTACTGGTTAAAATTTGCGATATAGTCCCAGAGACCCACTGCTTTTTGATAACATCTCTATATTTGACTTTTTGGCCTATAAATAGTTTAGATAAGTTTTTTGTTGTCCTGTCATAATACATTTTTTGTTGTAATTGTCTTTGTAACAAGTTACTTTTTACATTTCTTTGCACTTTCGGTTGCAATAATTTGTGATTAACAGGGACAATACTTCGTAATTTTCTACTTTGAAGTAACTCGGCAGGTGAAGCTAAGGCCTTACCTAAAGGGGTGTTTAAACATTCCAATAATGCAAGGCGATAATCTCCACCATCTTCACAGGTTTTAATCATTATGTTTTTTACCGTTTGCACCATTCGCTCAGTCTGTCCATTTGACTTGGGATAGTATGGTGACGAAGTGATATGGTTAAACTGCCATTTGCTTGCGAATTCTTTAAAAAGTCTACAAGAAAATTGAGGACCGCAATCAGACATAATTGTGCTCGGTATACCTTGACGCAGGAATATCTCTTTTAAGCATTTAATTATACTTTCAGCTAACGTGCAACGCAGTTCTACTAGTTCAAAAAATTTACTGTAATAGTCTACCACTAACAAATAATCAACCCCTTTCAAGTAAAACAAATCTACTCCTACCTTAGCCCATGGCCTATCCGGAATGTCATGAGGTTGTAATTCTTCCTTTTGGTTGTTTTTCCTATGAGATAAACAAACATCACAATTTTGTATGAGATTTGTTAGATCTTTGTTTATGTGTGGCCAAAATATTGACTCCCTAGCCCTAGACTTACATTTTTCTAACCCCATATGACCTAAATGTATTTTGCTTAGCATTTCGTTTCTGAGTGATCTGGGAATTACGACCCTATCATCTTTCCAAATTAAACCATACGCCACTGATAGACTTTCTTTAAAGGTCCAAAATGGTCTTAAAGCTTCAACCACTTTGTCTTTTTCCGTCGGCCAGCCCTCTAAAATATATTTTTTTAAGTGCTTGAACCCGTCATCTGATTCCGTAGATTTTTGAATGTTTATAAACTGAACATCCGTTATATACTGTGAAGCAGTTCGCGCCGCCTCTCGCACCACAGCAAATACCTCGTCATATCCCTCATCAACGCTCGCGTCCTCGCCACTCGCCGCGCTGTGGGGCACTGCGGCCGGTTCATACGCGCGTGAGAGTGTGTCTGCTATGTATAAATGCTTACCCGGTTTATATACTAATTGAAAAGTGTACCGCTGCAATCTTAATAACATTCTCTGAAGTCGCAAAGGTGCATCAACTATAGGTTTTTTGAAAATACTGATCAGAGGCTTATGGTCTGTTTCAACCGTTATGTCTGTTCGGCCATATATATAAGCATGAAAGCGTTCGCAAGCAAACACGCAAGCATATAATTCCTTTTCGATCTGAGCATATCTTTGTTCAGTTGCTGTTAAAGATTTTGATGCATAACACACGGGTAAGTTACTTTGCATTAAACACGCGCCTAGTCCAGTCTTACTGGCATCAACAGACATGACAATTGGTTTACTCATTGAATAATACTGCAAAACTGGACGTTTCATCAAACATACCTTCAAATTACTCAAGCATTCATCGTGTCTTTCATTCCAGTGCCACTCTGTTTCCTTCTTAAGCAGTTCTCTTAGTGGTAACGTTCGGTCTGATAAGTTCGGTATGAACCCTCCAACATATGTAACCAAACCCAACAACCGTTCAACGTCTTTTTTATTTTTAGGAGTCTGCATATTAGTGATAGCTGTTAGATGCGAATCATCTGGACATAAGCCACATTTTGAAATACGATGACCTAAGTACTTAATTTCTTCTAAGCCAAACTTACATTTGTTTTTGTTTAATTTTAAATTGATTTTTCTACATCTTTCTAATACTTTTCTTAAGCGCTCGTCATGTTCTCTTTGGGTTTTTCCATATATTAATAAATCGTCGATGTACATACAAACACCCTCAAGGTCATCAAAGTGTTCAAATATTTTTTTATGGAACACTTCCGATGCTGAGCTAATACCGTACGGCATGCGCAAAAACTTGTATCTACCAAAAGGAGTATTGAAAGTACAAAAACTGCTGCTGTCATCCAAGGCCACCTGCCAAAATCCTGAATAGGCGTCAAGTGTACTGAAAAATTGAGCACCAGACAAGTTTGACACTATTTCATCAAGAGTAGGTAACCTAAAGTGTTCACGCCTAATTGCGTTATTCAGCTCTTTAGGGTCCAAACATATACGCAAATCTCCGTTAGATTTTTTAACAACAGTTATGCTATTTACCCAGTCTGAGGGGCCTTCTACTTTTTCTATAATCTTTTGTGATTCCATTTCGAGTAATTTATTTTTAACAGCTTCTTTAATAGCAAATGGCAGTTTTCGTGGAGCGTGAACAACTGGGACGGCATTATCATGTAATCGAATCCTATACTTTCCTGGTAAACACCCTATACCCTCAAACACGTCCTCATATTTGTTAAGGAAATACGGTAACTCACTTTTTGCATTGACCGACATGACACGCTTAATTAAATTTAATTCGCTGCAGCTAAATTTACCCAAAATAGGGCTGGATTGAACATCAGCTATTTTGAATTCCAATATATACATGCTATTTTTATAGTAAACTCTCAAATGTATTTTACCTACAACTTTTATAGTTTCCCCTGAATAGGCGCTCAATCGCGCGGTAGTTTTTAATAATTCATTTTCTGAAATACCTATGTAACCTAAGTATTTTAAGGGTAAAACATTGACATCAGCACCCGTATCTAATTTAAACCGCAGCGGTTTCCTATTTATCGTTAAATAAACACTCCAATCATCTGATCTTTTGCTAATAAGATTAATTACCTGTTCCTCCGATTCCCGCACACAATACGTCTTTAGCGACCTATTTCCACAAACACGAGCAAAGTGATTCATTTTCGAACAACGTAAACATTGTTTTCCAAACGCTGGGCATTCATATCGGGCGTGTACGCCACCGCATCGAGCACAGTTCTCTCTGAACCCGCTGTTAGAACTGCGCGCTCCTCGGCCCGACGACGTGGACGGCAGCGGCAACCCTTGCGCTGCTCGATGATTCTGTGGACGAGAACGCCCTCTGCTCGGGCGCCGTGACAGGGCATTTATTGTTTGCATATTCTCATCGTAATTATCTTCTTCCAATGACACCAATGTTCTACTGTTACTTCGATATTTCACTTCATGCATGAATTGTTCCTTTTTTATATTCTCTGAGTACATTCGTGATACAATTGCTACTCGACAAATCTCCTGAGCCTTATTTAGTGTTAAATTATCCTCACGCAATAGTCTTTCTCTGATACCAGTATCACTCACACCACATATCAGTCTATCTTTTAATAATTCTTCTGTTAAGTTGCTGAAATCACACGATTGAGCTAGTCTTCTCAGTTCTTGAATGTACTGATCAATCGTTTCATTCTCCAATTGCTCTCTTGTGAAGAACTTGTGCCGTTCTACCGTTACATTTTTCTTGACTTTGAAATACTCATCTAATATTCCAAATACCTCCACTAGCGTTGAATAATTGGTCTTCGCCTGATCTACCACTTCTCTGCACTGTTCACCGATTACATGTAATAGTATGTTTATTTGTATTTCTGCAGTCTTCTGACTAAGCTGACAGGCTTTAAAATATATATTAAAACCTTTTTTCCACTTAATCCATTTTTCATTTCTTTCTGTAGTGTCCATCGAGCTTTCTTCATAACGAAACGGCGACGGGGGAGTTAATACTGTCTCCATGATGCAACTTAATCAGCGTTTACAACACTTGAAATCAATACTATCACCAACTAACACCCGTAAAAATTAAAATATAACCGACTGCGCCATGTCAAGTGTTAGGTGAAGGCGTGGAGGGACGTACAATCAGACGCACTGTCAGGAAAACACTAACTGTTTATTAATTGTTTCACAACTACCTGACACACTGTTTGTATTGGGTATGGCTACAACAAACTGGAAGTAAGACGGGGCTTGAGTCTAGCAACATATTTGTTCAAAATACTGCGAGGGCCAGTGTTCAACTGTTCAACCAAGCTGTTTTGCAGACAATGACGCTATGCGTGCCGGATCGGTACGTATGGCGGCGGAGACTGCCCCCCCTATTCGCCACTCCACGCTCGCGAACTAATGTTTTAAAACCGGCGTCATTGACTAGAGCCATGCGAAGTCTTAACAAAGTCGCACAGTATGTTGACATATTCCACTGCTCCTTGACTGAATACACAAAAGCGATTCATTTCGTTTTGTGTAATAAAAATTAATTAATTTAATCAAATTTGTGAATTACTGTTATTATTTATTGTAATTAGGGATTGGTATTTAAGTATTATTATTTTTTTAATGTTTTTTTTAATGTAATTAATTTTTTGGTTGGCTTCACTATTGTATTGGGTAGCCCTGTAAGAATAGTATACGGTTTTGAAATAAAAAAACACGTTTTTAGAAAAATGTAATATTCTTGACAACACCAAAATGGTTTTAGGAAAACAAAATCAACCACATTAGCCGTGTACCAATACATTCAAACTGCTCTGAAACATATTAATGAAAAAAAATATGGCTTAGGTTTATTACTAGATTTGACAAAAGCGTATGAAAGTGTACATTACGATATTTTGCTGTCCAAATTGTATGGCTCAGGCATACGTGGTCCTAGTTACTTTTGGTTCAAATCCTATTTAGGTAACCGTCAACAAAAAGTACAGATAACAAGCTTTGATAGCCAAAAAAATGAAATTATATCCGTCATGTCTCAAGAGAAAACTTTAACATGCTCAATACCACAAGGTAGCGTACTTGACTGCGTCCTTTTTTTTATTTACATAAACGACCTGCCTAAACTTTACCTACCACCATCTAGAATCAAAATGCTTAATACTAGTCCTTACTACATGTCGGTCAAATTTTTTAATAAACTGCCTCTAAACATAAAGAATGAAACAAGCTTAAAGAAATTCTCAAAAACACTTAAGGCCTACTTAATATCGAAATGCTATTATTCTCTAAATGAATATTTAACAATATAAAATTGATAAGTTAAAATATTAGGTAAATAAATAGTTAATGTTAGACATAATTATAAGTACCAAAGCTATAAATATTCCTCAGAAATATATTAATAAGTTTTTTTAAGTTTGTAATAATTAATTAATAATTAATAAAACGGCTGTCCTCAAGTTAGTTCGCAATACCGTAATAATAATTCTTTATTTGCTTAAAAACATGGTATTTGTAGATGGTACAGTAAAATAAGAGCACATGTTTTGCTTTTCATAAGCACGCAAATTTAAGTTTTTTGCTACACACATTTTCATACAAGAAATAAAATCGAATAAAGTTTTAGAATTAATAAGTGAAAATAATGTCAATAAAGCACATAATAAAAATATCCATAAATTAATACCAAGTCACAATAAATAATATAAATCAATAATTATTAAATTTTCATGTCAAGAAACGCTTTAATGTCATACACTCTTAGTTTAATGAGCCACTTATGAAGTCTTGACTTAAATAAATTCATTTTGAGGTTTCTGATGTCAATGGGGATCTTATTGTAAATCTTTACACAAACTGCTAAACAACTATTATTGTATTTAGCAGATCTCGGAATGACGCTTAATACAAGTTTATCCGGATTTCTTTTCAATCTAGTGTTGACATCTTTGGCTTTCCTAAAGAGCTCAGTATGGCGTTTGACAAAACAACTCATTTCGAAGATGTACAGTGCTGGCAACGGAAGTAAGCCCAAGCTCCAAAAAGATGCTCTACAAGACTCGCCCGGTGCAATCCCACATATGGCTCTGATGCATTTTTTTTGGGCAACAAATGCCCTCTGCCTCTCAGTACTATTACCCCACATCATCACTCCATAACGCAGAATGGAGGCTACATACGCATGGTAAGTGGTAACAGCTGTTTGTAGGTTGGTTACGCTCCTAGTTTTATAGAGAGCATAGACAAAGCTGTTGATACGTTTGCATAAAGCCTCAATGTGTAGTTTCCAGTTTAAGTCCTTGTCAATCGTGACACCTAAAATTTTTGTATGAGTGGTTTCTGTAATCTTTTCAATATTGAGATTTAAATTGCATTTATCATGTTTGGATCCGTTGAATTGTATGAAATTTGATTTATTTAAATTTAATTGGAGATAATTTCCCTCTAGCCATTCAATTATATTGTCTATAATTGATTTCCATTTCATGGTCAGATATTGAATTGTATTTATTTTTATCTGATGTAACAATTATTGATATGTCATCTGCAAACAAGATACATTTATGATCAGTCACTTTGGTGATGTCATTAATGTATAATATAAATAGAAGTGGACCCAGCACACTTCCCTGGGGGATACCACGCACGGTATTTTTTAGCGAAGATGAACATGTTACGAGTTCACTATTTATAATTTTATTAATAGTGACGCACTGACACCGATTTCTCAAGTAGGATGCTAGCGGTAACTAAGTTGTAAGTACTTTGGAACTGTATCAACTATGTATATGTAAACACAACAACACAACTGATACTTACACACACATACACTTACACACACACACACACACACGCACACACACGTAAACACACACACACACCCACTCACACACAATCACTAACTAGGCTATAAAATTTAAATATATTCATATGTTAAGATTAATACTTACCTTTGTTGTTTACATTTATATGAATCGAACGAAGGAGTGGGCTTCTCCTAATACAGGTTTTTATAAACTTAAAAGGAGATGCCCAACACTTGTAATAATGTACCATTTAAGCAATAAAGAACATTTTTGATATTTGATTTGATACTTGTTTTGCTAACGCACACGTACAAGCGTTTCTACTAGCAATGCGAATCAGTGGTGCGCAGAAAAACCATACATGGTTTATAGCGTGCTTTTTAATTTAAGTTAGTTTAAGAAACTTTTGTAATTGTTTTAAAATAATTACATAATATATATATATAATATAATAATTACATTAAATAAAATAAAATTTGAAACACTTAGTATGCAAATAAATTAATTGAATTAAATTGAATTGATTTGAAAAAAAAAAACCTGTATATAATTTGTCCCAAATGAATCGAAAGGAATCGGTTAGGTTAGGTTAGAACAACGACCAACAATGCACGAGCCGAGCGAGCGAAGCGAGCGTGCCGCGGTAACGTCCGGCGAAGTGCCAGAACCAAATCGCTTTTGTTTCACTACACAGGGCACTTGAATATGTGTTACATTAAAAAAATAATGATGGAAAAAATATTTCATTAATAATAACAACCTGTATATAAATTGTCCCAAATGAATCGAAACAATATACTACAAAATGAGTATAACTCCCCATTCGCTACTTGAAAGTTGGCCTTTTAAAAAGTGTAATTATAAAAGGCAGACCAAACGTACAGTTGGCAACTGTTAGGTTAGGAAATAAAACAAAATTATGTGATGAGTTGGCAAATGATTATTCGGCAAAATAAAATTCTGCGAAACGTTGGTTGGCAAGTGAAAATCTGGCAAACGATTTTCGGCGAGAAAGCAGAGAACCCTTTTTTTCCTTATTTATATTGCAAATTTTAAAATCCTTGCTTATTGCGATCATTCTTTACAGGAGACCTAAACGGCGTGGAAATAACTGCGCTAGATGTGAGAGCGAGTGGCAACAACGGCGTTCTCATGTTGATCTCAGCTGCCAACGTCGCGCGGTCTCCGGAAGTGCGTTACGCGATAGGTATGTAACTTTTCACCTAGAGCATCGTTATGTTGATGTTATGAACGGTATACCTTTCTTAACTTAGGATCTTTGTCTGTTATCACTTACTCTGCCAAGTTCACCTGCTCTCGATGTCATCCACAGGCATAGTACCTGACAGTCTTAATAAAAGCAGTTTGAATCCCACCTACAATAATCTACACCCTAGAGAAAGCCAAGATATTGAAACACTTGCTGAATCACCAGAAAATTATTATTATTATTATTTTAAATATATTTTCTGGATCAACATCAGCAGCAATTCACCCTGTTGCGCTTGACTGAGGTCCGCGTAAGAGAGTTAACACCCATTCCTGGGATAATTAGAATTGAGAAAAACATACGTTTTAAAATAGTAAAAATAAAAACGTTTATTCAGTAAACTATGATCTAATTACATGTGGATATTTATTTAAAATAATATTGACTGAAATGGTCTCCACTCAGCATGATGACGGGGGCACCTCGTCGCTGGTCTTCCGTAGATACCAGTTGAAGTAAAGGTCGTCACTACGATTATCTTGAATGATTGTTGCTCTATAATACAAGGCGAAGGGCTCATTGAAATTAAGTCTTTGCAATAATTGATTGAGTATTGGTTTAATTCACAATGCTTGCCAAATGTAGGTTGGTGATTACAAACCCGTGCAATGTTCCGTGGCTCGGATTCTCGGGACTTCCGGATTTCGGACCGACTTTTTTAACCGCTCGGCCAAGAATGCGTTTTTTTCTGAGAATGAACTATAAAATCTAGTCCTGTAATTTTGTTCCAGCTCATATCTCCGTGGAAGACGCGGCCAACCCGCGCGTGACGTCACTAGTGCCGCTCCGCAGCTGGCCGCAGGACTTGGAGCAGCCGCCGCCGCGGTTCCTCCCCTTCGGCCCTCACGCAACGCTCTACACGACCACCTACCTGGCAACAGTCAACAGTAAGTATAACACGAACACTGACATAGATGTCCATCCTAAAAAAACAAACAAATGAATTGAGTGCCATGTAATGGAATGCAATGTTATCAAATTGTATGTGATTTTCGGTTTCATTTTGTCTTTGACATACTACTAAATTAAAGTGTCATTGCTTTTCAAGTGCTTAGTATCTTAGGAACTAAGCAAGGCTACAGAGGCTTTGTCCAATAATTGCATTCTGATTCAGACTTCCAGACAGACGCGAAGATATTATGTTTTACTCGTACCAATATCTAAAATAGCACATGAAGAGTTAGGCAACTTTTCTTCTTCTTCTTTTCAGCCTATAGCAGTCCACTGCTGGACATAACTATTCTTACGTGAACTAAAATATTCGGATTTTATGATTTAAAAAAAAAATTGTAGAGTCAATTTGGCGCTGGCTCATAATCCGAA